>CM019707.1:10786610-11193457 GCA_009760885.1 Achatina immaculata
GAGTTTTTGGGCCATGTGAGTGGCCTCAGTGATGTTCACGTCGTATTTCGTGAGTGTTTCTATAACTCTATCTATCCATCTTTTCCAGGGTCTTCCTCTTGATCTGTGACCAGTAGTTCTTTATTTGAAGACCTTCGCCTCTGGCTGACCAAACCACTCCGTTCTTTGCTTCTCTATATAATGTAGACATAGTGTAGTTGCATAAGTCAATCTTTCTGTGTATCTATATAGCTGTGTTCCTAATGTCTGCTTGTCTGTTAGTTTACTCTAGCGGTTCTTAACTCTTTTAGAGCACTATCCAATGATACGTGACCAAATACATATGAAAAAGGTTTAAAGTAAAGTGAAGTTTTTGGGTTTTTTTTTAATGAGCGAAAAATAACAAGTGTGGGTGTTGTTATTTTAATATTAAATTTAACAATGATCTTGTCTTCTACCTCCCTGGAACAGCTAGCTGGTGGTTCTTTGCAGCCGATGCCGTGAAGTTGTTGAGGCACAGCATCGTATCGGCGTGGGAGCGGCTTATGGCGGCTATTTTTTTTTCAGTCCTGGAGTACAGCTAAAAAGCAGGGGATGTGCAATACTTCTTTATCAGACTCCACCACCATGTGATTTTTGCCCCGTTAGCCAGCCTGTTATTGGGGGGGGGGGGATACAAAAGAAGAAGTGGGACAGGGTCTTTGTCAGTTATGATTCGTCAACCCCTACACCAGCATGTCAGCTATGGGTTGCTAATTGCCAAAACCAAAACAGTGTCTTCGTTCCCCCTCCCCCCCCCCCCCCTTTCCTCACAAAGGTTTGAAGTAACAGGAGTTCTATAAAATTCTGGATTAAAAAAGATAATTAACTTATTACTCTTTTTCATACTTTTCATAATACTTATCAGACCCCCCTGAGACCCTAACTGGAGTCTCGATCTGATTTTGGGAACTACAGCTTCAGTCACTGGCGTACATATTATTTGTCTTTGCCTGTTGCAATTTTTATTTAATTTTCATTTTACTACGCAAATATCTCTGAAAAGAAATGTTTTCCTTTCACTATGGAGTAAACTTTGTAGGTTTTCCAGAAACAATTTATTATTTCATTTCTACATTGTTAACCGTGCTATGAACATCTGCGACACTTCATCGTCTAGATCTGTATGCAGCTCCAAACTTGACGCATTTGGCTAATACTACACTTTGTGGAACCACACAATGGACGTCATTAACTAAAGACAGACTCTCTTAACATAATCGGAATATGTATGCATACTACTGTGTAATGTAGCGCTGTACTGTAGTTCTTGTAGTTCTATTACAAGCCGTTTCAAGTCTTTCTCCATCGAAGATTTCAAGAGCTAGCCTTGTCTCTCTTTCTTTGCCTCGCCAATCACTAACAGATCCCAGAACTCAGCGTGTGTTTATGACATCTCGCACGTGCGTTCGCTTCCTGGTCCGTACTTATTTCCCGTCTGAGCCGCTTTGCGCGTGGGCTGAGGTCACCGAGGTGAATAGAGCACGAATGGGCGGGAAGTGATGGGAGGGAGTTTCTTAATTATTTATTTTGATATAAAAATCAGACAAGTACATGAAGTTTCGTTCTGAGATGAAATGTTGGTGGTAGGACCTTCTTGTCTAAAGAGGACTTGCATGTAAGAGGACTACATGAAAGAGTCAATCTAATAATAGAGGATTTTCTAACAGTCACCCTAATAATAGAAGATATTCTAGCATTCATTCATTCATTTGCATGTCCCTTGCAGAACCTTTGCTTCCCTAACAGCACTCCTGTAGGCCTCTCGGTTGTGAGCAAGATGGCCTGCTGTTGCTGCATCCACTTGCAGATCGTCAACGATGTCTTGCAACCATCTTCGTTTTGGTCTTCCTCTTTTTCTTTTTCCCATTATGTATCCTTCCAATACGGTCTTCTCTAAATTATCATGACGTTTAATGTGTCCAAAATATTTAAGTTTTCTCTCTTTAATCCTCTTTACTAGCCAGCCATATTAAGCTCTAGTAGTATAGATATATTTGTTCTTTTTTGTGTCCAAGATATTTGAAGAACTCTTCTGTAGCATTTACATTCAAAGGCATTTATGTGTTTCTCAGCTGTTTTGTTAAGTGTCCAGGTCTCACAGGCGTATGTTGCGATTGGAAAGATGCATGCCCTTAAAAATATTATTTTTGTGGTTCTGTCTGCTCCTCTCCACATATTCTTTACTTGTTTTACTTTCTGAAGAGCGATAGATGTCCTCCTTTTAATTTCACTCATTGTATCTCCATTATTAGTTAGTAGTGATCCAAGATATTCAAAACTCTCCATTTCTTCCAGTTTTTCCTCATTGATATTCTAACAGTCAACCTAGTAATAGAAGACATTCTATCAGTCAACCAAATAATAGAGGACTTTCTAACAGTTAACGTAATAATAGAAGACTTTTTAACAGTCAATCTAATAATAGAAGACTTTCTATCAGTCAACCTGAAAATAGAGTACTTTCTAAGGTAACTTATTAATAGAGAGCTTTCTAACAGTCAACCTATTAATAGGGGACATCTAAAAGTCAACTTAATAACAGAGGACTTTGTAACAGTTAACCTATTAGTAGAGAACTGTCTAACAGTTAACCTATTATTAAAGGACTTTCTAAAAGTCAACTTAATAACAGAGGACTTTCTAACAGTCAACTTAATAATAGAAACATTTCTAACAGTCAACCTATTAATAGAGGACATTCTAACACTCAATCTGATAATAGAGAACAGTCAACATAATAACAGAAGACTCTCTTACAGTCAAAATAGTAATAGAGAACTTTCTAATAGATGATTTATTAACAAGGATCTTTCTAGGAGAGGATTATAATGAAGAACTTATTTGTACTGACTATTTTATACGAGATTTTCTTGGAGGAAACTACTTCTTGTGACAAATATTTCAGAAATATGGCACCAATCCGTCTGGTCACATACTTTCTAGTTTCGGCAGATACTTTCTAGTTTCGGCAGATACTTTCTGGCTTCGGTAGATAGTTTTGGGCTGCTTGGAAAAGGACACTCTAAAATGAGACTTTCTAGTTGGAGACCTAGTTCTAGTTGGAGTTGGAGACCTTCTTTTGGAAGATTTTATAGTTGGAGATCTTTCAGCATGTGACTTTTTAGTTGTTGTATTCCACTTTTCAGTATTTAATTTTTTAGTAGGAGACCTTTCAGTATTTGACTTTTTAGTAGGAGATCTTTCAGTATGTGACTTTCTAGTAAGAGACCTTTCAGTATTTGATTTTTTAGTAGGAGGTCTTTCAGTATGCGACTTTCTAATAAGAGATCTTTCATCATGTGACTTTCTCATAGAGCAAAGGTTCTTAACCAGTGGAGAATTCCATCCTCTCTCACCGGGGGAGGGGAATGGGGCCACAGACTAACAGACTTGGGATATTGATCTATATTGTAGATAGCTACGGTCTGAATCTGAGAGTCTAGAAAAAACTCTCAGATTCCTGGGGGAGGAGACTTTCCAACTGGTTGAGAACCCCTGTCCTATATGGCAGGGATGCACGAGAGTCTTGAGGGGTTCTAGGGGAGGTCGTGAGGGATTCCACGTGAGATCGAGATTTTTGGAAAAATTACTATAATTGTTACAAATTTCAAACAAAAACATAATTGACAACTATTATTTGATTAACATGAGCGCGTGATTGGCAGAGTGGTTAGTGCGCTAGTCTCTCATGGCAAAGGTCGGGCTTTCGAATCAGGTCGGATGTGCTTCAGTCTCCTAGCTGTAGAAATGGGTACTTGGTTTCACGTTAGGTACGCACTTTTAAGACTATCGGCACATGAAAGTGTGATGTGTGGCCAGTATCACGTCTGGTCGCATTCACCTTCCCAGATTTCTCTGGTACCCAGTTTTGGAAGCTGGGTGCACCCCAGGACCTTTTTGATGTGGTGATCCTTGAAAAAAAAAAAAAGCCTTTGTCGAAATGTTTTGGATTGCTGTATTGTAAAACTTGGTGCTTGTTTCAAGTCCTAACTAAAGGGAATGAAGACTTAAGGAAAACGGGGGAAAATAGGGAAGTTAGAAGCCAGCCTTCTCATTTCAATGTACAACCTTACCTTGAAAAAAAAAAAAACCTAACTTCAACCTATGGTAACCCATGGTCTTCCTCTTTTTCTTTTTCCCATTATGTATCCTTCTAATACGGTCTTCTCTAAATTATCATGATGTTTAATGTGTCCACAATATTTAAGTTTTCTCTCTTTAATCCTCTTTACTATTTCTCTCTTTGCGGTAATCTAGTAATTAATGTGTTATGATGAGGCTAACAATTCAATCTCTCAACTCTCTCTCTCCACCATGTGACATAAACAACATCAGTCAAGAATTCCAGTTAAATCACATCAAGTTTAATATACACTTATGGCAGACTACTCATAACATGTAGACACTGTCCAAGACATACACCACATACAGCCACATAAATATGAATGGACTGTGAGAATGAAGTATGAGATATGCAAGAAACTATGATAATGTATGACAATGGTGATGAATGATATGTCCAAATCTTATGACCCTCATCAAACAATATATTACATATAGCTGGCTATCAGTTAATAATATGACGGACACATGAAATTACTTAATGGGAGAAGACGACCGATAAGGTAATCAGCGACCCATAGCTGATATGCCAGCGTCAGGGTTAACGATCTGTAGCTGATCAAGACCCTGTCCCACCTCTCCCTGGTACACCCAGTAACAGACCTAGCCTGGCTAACAGGGGCAGGGATCGCCATACTCCCCATGGTGGTGGAGTCTGCTAAAGAAGCATTGTACACACCCTGCTTTTTAACTGTACTCCGGGACTGAAAAAGTAGCCGCCATAACCCGCTCCCACGCCGATGCGATGCTGTGCTTCAACATCTCTACAGCATCGGCTGCAAAGAACAACAGCTCGCAGTTACAGGGAGTTCGTACAAGTACAAGTACTTAATCAATCTCAGAACCAATACTCATGTTCTCTACCAGCAATTAAAAAAAATGCATTCAATGTTTGTCCAGCGGGATTGGAAATGTTCTTATAATGAATCATATTTCAAAGTCATGCGATAATCTTTTGCATAGACCAGCAAACAAAACTGAAATACACGATTCATATAAGGACAAACAAATAACTCATACAAATTAGTAGCATTCAGCTGCAAAGAAACCATCAGCAAATGTAATTCACTGTGCAATTCATAGCACGCCAAAAGAAAGCATAACATGTTAATCAGATGACTACAATAAAAAAATATATATGTATAATATATATATATATATAATATATATCACAACTCAGACTTACACTTGTCTGCTTCACACTTAAAACAGTTAACATGACTTCGCGTACGAAATTACATTATTGCACACAAAAAATAATTATAAAACTTACATCAGACTTACACCACTTGAGGGAAGCATAGGTGGAGATCATCGCAGCAAACAATGTTACAAAATAATATCGCAAAGTATGTAGAAAACTTCACAAATATAATTCACAGACAATAATAAACAGACGCCCCCTCAACCTGGCCGTACCTCGAACACAAAAAAATGCCAACTCAACACAGTCACGCGCTAGTAAACCTAATACAACAATACCCAGTGAATCGTTGCTTTCGACAGATCGCACGCCTCCAGTATGTTCTTCGTCTATACGCGCTCATCTTACTTTCTGGCATTCTTGTTTCTGTCCACTTTCATCGCTCTTTCTGTTCCTTTTTGTAAAACTGAACCATACACCTCTATCTACTTTATTACTAGAGCCAGTTTCATCGCAATTCTCATTTTTCCTATCTCTTAGACACACGTAGTGATGTAAATACAGCCATACAAAGACATACTTAGAGACTCCCTTAGGGCTCACTGCCATTCAAGCATTATTTCCCAGAGATCTGTGTCTCTGTCTATATCCTTATTCTCGCCCTAATCCTAAACACAGACAAAACCACTTGCTAGCACAGAAATTACCAAGCACATGTCTCCATTGTCTGTGCTACCCGGGGGTAAGCTGACCTCGTCGTTTGGAGTTAAATCACAGGGGTATTATTACTAAAGGTGTTAGTAACGTGTGTTGCTTTAAACTTATGACATTCTTTTTGGTTTGTAAACTCCCCTGAAAGATCACATGTAGTTATTTTAACTTTGACTTTCACTACCCTTGTACTTTGTTGGTACTGAATAAGTGATGTTTAATGTGCACCTTTGAGGTAATCTTTCTTTCTTTCTTTCTTTCTTTCTTTCTTTCTTTCTTCAGCTATCAGTTTCGTATGCTCAGCTTTCTAAACAGGACGCTAGATCACCTCTATGAATCCCACTGGCAGCAGGAGGACTTCGTGGGAACACCAGAGTTTCTCATCAATGTTTCTCCTCTCGGAGCCATACCTGGGCTCTGAGGTCTCTGTATATGGTGCAGGTCTGTAGTCTGTGTTCAGGAGTTGAGGGGCGGGGAGTGGGGGGGGGGGTTGACATACACATTGATCTGTTGAGGCAGCCTTTATCTTGTGGAGGTGAGCGTTGTGTCTACATTGTCTACGGTGTATATAGTGTCCAGTTCGTAACGAGAAGATTGTAACTACTGGTGTGCTGTTACATTTTTAGAGTACAAATTTAAGAGTAAAAAATATTTTTGACCAAACTGCAGCTCATTTTTGCTTATTTACATGATAAATACCGGCCAGGTAGAGAACACACAGCAATTTAGTTAATAGTCTCAGTCCAGTGTGAGATGAAATGGCCAGAGATCTGTGCCTCTAAGCAGGTTCACATTTTACGTTGAAAAAAAAAAGCCTCCTATAATACAACTTAAAACCGCTTTCAGATGTTTTCATTGATACTGAACACAGCCAAAGTAGTGTGCAAAATTTGAAAATGCTAAAATATGTGGTTAACTGTATGAGAGTCCAGCATTAGGAAGACCGCGTGTGCCGCGACTTAAAAATTGCCTTTACCACTTGGGTGCCGCAGGCTGATAACGTTTGAGAACCACTGTTCTGGCCTACCGATAGGTCAAGGAAAACATGGACACTAACATCATATGGCTTTGAGACCTTGATACAGCTACCTTTACTTTGCCTTTTACCAACATCATAACCCGTAGGTGGCTGTGTGACACGACGGTGCTACCCTTAGGTGGCTGTGTGACACGACCGTGCTATTTTACTTTTATCTCTAATCCAAGCAGGTTTGAAGTTTTAACAGAAAGATCTGGTATCTACCCTCTGTGACATAATGACATTACTTATATAGAAGTGATGCAAAAAATAAGCCTTGTAGAAGAAGTTGTGGCTGTATACTTCAGTTCATTATTTCCATTTAACTACCGTATATCTTTCTGAGCAGGGTCTGTGAGATAGGGGTCCAGCCATTGCATTGCCCAGAGGCCCAGAGTGTACGGGAAAAAAAGAATAAAAGATAAGCGAAGGAGGAGTTTTGTACTGGCTTAAACAATTTCTCTCAGATGCCCTGCATCAGACTGGGAAAGAGGATGATTCTTTGAGAGCGATGGCACTCATCCACGAGGTCAACCGCACAAAAGGTTGTGAATGTTCTACATCCGGATATGTTCTACAACGGCAACCGAATCGAGTTTTGTTTTTGTTTTTGTTTTTGTTTTTGTTTTTGGGGGGGGGGGCTAAAAGACATAAATAACTTTACTTTTTTCTTCTATAGTGATGAAGAGAGAACTTAAAGCAGAAAAAAACCATGGCACCACAAGATGAAAAAAAGACTCAGAATCCGGGTTCTACACTACATCAGAAGTGGTGTGCACTCGAGCAGCGTGTAGTGATGGTGTTACAGGCAGTGATAGTACTAACGGTACTGCTGATACTGCCGGCGGTTGCTGATACTGCTAGGCGGTTGATGATACTGCTAGGCGGTTGATGATACTGCTAGGCGGTTGATGATACTGCTAGGCGGTTGATGATACTGCCGGCGGTTGATGATACTGCTAGGCGGTTGATGATACTGCTAGGCGGTTGATGATACTGCCGGCGGTTGATGATACTGCTAGGCGGTTGATGATACTGCTAGGCGGTTGATGATACTGCAGGCGGTTGATGATACTGCCGGCGGTTGATGATACTGAAGGTAATAATGATATTATATTGTTGCAGGCGAGCGACCTACTTCACACGGATGTTGCATGGCGGTCATGGGTGTGCTTCAGCTGTTCTAGCAACTCAACAAACTAAACTTCTTAACTTCTGAAGGCGCCCTTGAACTTTCAACTGTTCTCAACAACTCAGCGAATCAACCTCTCCCAAAAAAAAAAAAAATAACAAATGGAAAGAAGTACATGATTCTTGTCAAGTTTTCCAATATTTTTATTGATCCTTCATTTCTCGACATCCCTCAAATTTTACACAACCATATCCTCCTTCCGTCTACGTCCGGGTCCTGGCCCTGTTTGTCTATCTCCCTGTCCTGTTGATCGTGTCACCCTTCATGTCCCCCTTGGGGCCCCCTATGTCTCTCTGTATCGCTTTGTCCTCGTTGTCCGCTTAGTCTCCAAGCGTCTTAGTGTATCTTATTCTGTCATCACTATTGTTGTTCCCGTTTTATTTTTCTGTTTAACTAGTTGGTGCTCCCCCCGTGTGGTACCCGGGATCTGCAAAGAATAGGACCACTGTACCCTACCACGCATGATCGTAAAAGGCGACTAAGGAGGGTTCAGCATAGGGCCAGCAACCCTATCTGGTAAAAAAACTATCAGTAGCTACAGAAACGGAAGCAAAGGAAAAAGCAAATGAAGGTGGAAGGAGAAATGCGTATCTGGAAACTGAGCCCATGAAGGTTGTGGATGAAAGCCAGCCACTGGAAGTCCCCAGCCCGACTGCAGACCTCCTGGAACCTAAACATAAGATGCAGATAGGCAGCTGGAATGTAAGAACACTAAACCAGACTGGAAAACTAGCACAAACCATCAAGGAAATGCACAGATACAAACTAGACATACTAGGAATACAAGAAGCAAGATGGACAGGACAAGGCAGAAGGAAATTAACAACACAGCACACAGAAGATACAATAATATGGTCAGGTAAAGAAGATCTTCATGAAGGAGGAGTAGCATTGATTATAACAAAAGAAGCATCAAGAGCATTGCTGAAATGGACCCCAATAAATGAGAGATTATTATATGCACGGTTCAACTCAAGATTCACGAAGCTGTCTATTATAGTTTGTTATGCACCAACAGAAGCAGCTGAAGAGGAATTAAAAGAAGATTTTTACAACAGCCTCCAAGCAACAGTAGAAACAATACCCAAGCATGATATGCTACTCATCTTGGGCGACTTCAATGCAAAAGTAGGTGAAGGAAATGAAGATAGAAGAAGAATCATGGGAAGAGAAGGAATCGGAGAAATAAATGAAAATGGAGAAAGACTGTGCAGTTTCTGTGAAGAAAACATGATGACCATCGGAGGGACAATTTTCCAACACAAAAACATCCATAAGGTGACTTGGAGGTCACCAGATAAAACCACAGCAAACCAAATTGATCACATACTAATAAACAAAAAATGGAAACGGTCACTACAAGATGTGCGAGCAAGGAAAGGAGCAGATGTAGGAAGTGATCACAACCTTCTGGTAGCAAAAATAAAACTAAAATTAAGGAAAGCCAAAATCGGAGAACACAGAAAGATACATTTTGATACAAGAAAACTGATAGACCAGCAAACAAGAAATGAATTCTCAATAGTACTTAAGAACCGCTTCAGTGTCCTACAAGACGAAGCAGAAATGTCCATATTAGAGTTCAATAAAACACTACAGGAAACAGCAAAAGAGGTGCTGGGATATCGGAAAAGGAGAAAAGAGGAATGGATAAGCGAGAACACATGGGAAAAGATAGAGCAAAGAAAAGAAATCAAGGGAAAATTACTGAACACCAAATAACAACGGCTTAAAGAACGAGTTTTAAGTAATTATGCACAAAAAGACAAAGAAGGAATCATGCCGTCAAGATAAACGTCAATATTATGACAACTTAGCAGAAACAGCAGAGAAAGCAGCATATACAAATAACATGAAAACCATATATAAAATCACAAAGCAGATGACAGGTAACTTCAACACAAGATGTGAAAGTGCAGTAAGAACACAAAATGGACAACTGGTCAGTGGAGAAAGAGAAAAAATTGAAAGATGGAGGGAACACTTTAACACTCTACTAAACAGAACACAAGCAGCACAAACAATAGACATACCTGAAGCAAAAACGGAACTAAACATCAATACAGGACCAATAACAATAAATGAAGTAAAGGAGGCGATAAAGAAGCTAAAATCAGACAGGGCACCAGGTGAAGATGAAGTGACTGCTGAGATGTTGAAAGCAGAAGAAACAGAAACACCAAAACAACTTTGCCGGATATTACAACAGATTTGGGATTTAGAAAAAGCCACAGAGGAGTGGAAAACTGGTCTTATAGTAAAACTACCAAAGAAGGGTGACCTCAGAGATTGCGGGAACTGGAGAGGCATTACCCTACTGCCACTCACCAGTAAAGTATTTTGCAGAATAATCATCAACAGAATTGTACCAACACTTGAGGAAAAACTTCGGAAAGAGCAGGCAGGATTTAGGAAAGGAAGATCATGCATAGACTACATATTTGTACTTAGACAAATATTAGAACAGGCATTAGAGTGGCATAGCACAACATATGCATTATTCATAGATTTTGAGAAAGCCTTTGACAGTATCAACAGAGATGCACTGTGGAAAATCCTAAGATGACATGGCCTCCCCCATAAAATAGTTAATGTAATCAAAGCCCTATACGAGGGTTTTCAGTGCAAAGTTATCTGTGGAGAACATACCTCCAGCAGCTTTA
Source organism: Achatina immaculata (assembly GCA_009760885.1). Classification (NCBI taxonomy): domain Eukaryota; kingdom Metazoa; phylum Mollusca; class Gastropoda; order Stylommatophora; family Achatinidae; genus Lissachatina; species Lissachatina immaculata. The sequence continues at coordinate 10,797,482 of CM019707.1, forward strand.
GGGTACAAACAGGAGTAAAACAGGGATGTGTACTATCACCAACATTATTTATCTTGGCAGTAGACTGGTTAATGAAGGAGGCAACATCAGACAAACGCAGAGGATTACAATGGACCCTTGACACAGTGCTGGAGGACCTTGACTTTGCGGACGACATTTGTCTACTATCAAGCAGTCACAAAGATATGCAAGATAAAATAAACAAGCTAACTCTGAATGCAAACAACATAGGACTAAAGATCAACGTAGGAAAGACAAAGTTAATGAAGCAAAATGTGAACAACAGAAATGTACTCAGAGTAGATAACAAGTTAGTGGAGGAGATCAAAGAATTTGTATACCTTGGCAGCAGAGTAGTAGAAAATGGAGACAGCACAGAGGACATCAACAGCAGACTTACTAGAGCAAACCAGGCTTTTGCAATGCTGCAGAATATATGGAAATCCAAAAAACTAAGCATAAATATGAAAATCAGGATATTTAAGAGTAATGTTCTAAGTGTACTACTCTATGGAAGTGAATGCTGGAAAATCACCAAAACCATAGAAAACAAGTTGAATTCTTTCCAGACTAAATGTTTACGAAGAATTAGAAAAATATTTTGGCCAAACACCATAAGAAATAACATCTTATTAGCAGAAATGCAGATGAAACCACTGACAACAATTACTGAGGAAAGACGCTGGCGATGGTTGGGACATGTGCTCCGAATGACTGACAACTCACTACCAAAAATAGCACTAAGATGGACACCACAGGGGAGCAGAAGTAAGGGTAGACCAAAAGAGACATGGAGAAGAACAACAGAAAGGATGTTGAGCAATAGAGGGCTCACCTGGGCAAGAGCAGAAAAAAAGGACAGGCATTTGTGGAAAACCCTTGCGGAAGCCCCATGTGCCCTGGGCACTTAAGGTTCAGAGAGAGAGAGAGAGAGAGAGAGAGAGAGAGAGAGAGAGTTGGTGCTCAATTCATAATTCCCGATTGGACGGTTAGTTCTTGTGAAGTTCCTGTGCATTGTTCTATATGTGCTATTCTATCAATAGATTTCTCCACCTTCACCCCCCCCCCCCCCAGCTCATACTGTCACTTACAGACAGTGATCATATTACAGGCAGCGATGACTGATATCACATGCAGTGATGATACTGAAGGTAATAACGATAATACAGCTCAACGATGTACATACTTCCTACAGAAGCAATGTTTGACAAGAAATCAGCTTCTTACATCCGGCCCAGCAGTTGCAGAGCTTATCATCGAGGCTGACTCTTCTTTCGATATGATCTTTATGCCACAAAGATCTTCTCAACAGCGCCAGGGGGGCCGAAGAGCTTCATGGTTGACTGTTAGCAGATATCTCACGGCACTAGCAGAAGCAGTAAGAGGGAATTCATCTTAAAACAAGCAGTCAAACTGAGTGGGCATGTCAAAGTACAGCATGCCAAGCATGTTCAGGACATTTCGTGCCAGGTGTGTGGTACGTCAGCGCATGTCAAAGTACAATATAACCAGTGTCATCTCCTATTTTGGTTAAAACACTTAATGGCATTGGCCTGTTACGTTGACGCGGTTCGCAATTTGTGATGGCTGCTCTCGGTGCGATCTATAAGATACACCGAAATGCATCTGTGGCTGAATCTGTGGCTTCAGCGCATAATTATCTTTAAATCTCTGGCGAGCGTATGATTTGCTATCTACAGCACATGTGCTAGCCCCACAGATGTAGTATTAGATGTGTAGGGGCATGAGTGGAAACGAAAAGCAACGACAATTCGGTGCTAACAGAATACGTGACGGCGATCAATATTGAACGTGTCTGTCAACACTGCCTCATTATTGTGAAGCAGACAGACAATTTTCTGTATTGACGATTTGTGGGGGGACACACATCCCTAGCTGTAGCTGATTTGTCTTTATAGAGTTTGTCCACCAGAAAGCTGATTTATGGGTTTGAATTTGACTTTCGGATGAAATTTCTTCCTTTCCATTTGGAGATGGATTATCATGAGGGTGACAAGTGGCATTTGTTATTTACTGAAATCGTCCTTCTTACTTTCTTTCTTTCTTTCTTTCCTTCTTTCTTTCTTTTTTACAGTCTACATTTTCTGTGTGATAGTATATTAATGATCAGCGCTTCCTTTTCTAAAGAGGGGAATCATCATCATGTGTCAGTCCGATAATCAAGGGTTATTATTGCCCTTTATTTCAGACATCAGATTTCTGCTACTCTTCTCCCCTCCCTCCCCCCCCCCCCCCCCCCCCCCCCCCGCCAACGCCAACAGACACAACGTATACTTCTCTGGACGATTTTACTAATGTGCCATCTTCGGGAAATGTCCATTACTTCAGTCAGTCATTTGCATGTCCCGTGCGGAACTTTGCCTCTCTATCAAGCTCTCCTGTAGGCCTCTCGGTTGTAAGCAAGATACTTTGCTGCTGATGCATCCGTTTGTTGATTATCAACGATGTCTTGTAGCCATCTTCGCCTTGGTCTTCCTCTCTTTCTTTCTCTCATTACACAATCTTCCAAGACGGTCTTCTCTAAATTATCATGACGTTTAATATGTCCAAAATATTTAAGTTTTCTCAGTATACTCCTTTTTACTAGCTAGCCTTCTTCAATATTAAGTTCTTGTAGTGTGGATATATTTGTTCTTTTTTGTGTCCACGATATTTAAAGAACTCTTCTGTAGCATTTACTTTCAAAGGCATTTATGTGTTTCTCAGCTGTTTTGTTAAGTGTCCAGGTCTCACAGGCATATGTTGCGATGGACAAGATGCATCCACTTAAAAGTCTTATTTTTGTAGTTATTTCTTTTTCTCTCCACAGTTTCTTTAGTTGTTTTATTTATTTATTTATTTTGAAGAGCAACAGATGTACTCATTTTAATTTCCCTCATTGTATATCCATTATTAGTTAGTAATGATCCAAGATATTCAAAACTCACCACTTCTTCCAAGTTTTCTTCATTGATACATATTTCAGCTGCCCTATTTGTTTTGTCAGCTGTCATCAATTTAGTTTTCTTCGCATTAAGATAGAGGTTTTGCTCTTCGCTGTTCTTACGGACTGACATAATTATTTTTTCCATTCCTTTTTGAGTTGTGGACAGTAATACTGTGTCATCAGCATATACAATCTCTCGTATTTCAAGACCTTCAATTTTTATGGCATTGTAATATTCTTTGTCTACATTTTCTCTTTTACATTCCTCATTATATTTTCAGTATACAAGTTAAATAAATAAAGCGACAATATGCACCCATGACGGACACCTTGTTTTATGTTAAACCAAGTTGTTGCTTCACCATTTATACTTACTGCTGCCTGTTGGTCTAGATACACCAGTGATGCTATTTGTATCAATTGTGTTGGAAATCCCATTTCTTCCCATTATTTCCCAATGTTTCTAGTGTTGTGCACAATCAAATACTTTTGAGTGGTCTATAAAAGATAAATATAGATTCACATTAAATTCTCTGCATTTCTCTATTATTAATCTTATGTTGAATATATGATATCTTGTTCCTCTTCCTTGCCTGAAACCAGCTTAGATCATATTGACATCTTCTATTAACTTGCGAAGTCTACTCATTATGATTTTTAACAGAATTTTACTGGCATGACTTATCAGGGCAACAGTTCTGTAGTTTGTGCATAATTTCAGGTTACCCTTTTTTTGGCAGTGTTATAAATATAGTTCTTTCCCGTTCTTTTGGCCAAATACATTAATTCCATATCTTTTTACATAGTGCATGATAGATTGTTGCACATTCCTTTCTTCCTGCTTTAATAAGATTTATCTCATCTCATCCTGGTGGTTTACCGTTTTTCAGATTCTTTACTGCCCATAAAACGTCTTCTACTGTCGGTTCGGGTTCTTTCTCCTCCAATAATAATCCACACTGTTGATTTTTGCTTTCACAGTCTGGTGTTTCATACATTCCTCTGCAATATTCCTTCCATCTTTATAGAATTTTCTATGTCTCTATCAAGGTATTCCCCATCTCGTCACAAATTACATTTAGCTTAGATGTGACATTTCTCGTCAATGTCTTCATTTCTTTAAGCATTTCACTATCTCTTCCACACTTATGATGTTCTTCTGTTCTTTCACAATAATCTTGTATGTATTGTTTTTCGTCTTTTCTTATGTTTCTTCGTACTTCATTTTGTTAAAGATTTATATTCCTCTTTGTTGTTGTTTGTCACTTTCTATTGTGTCTTCATTTCTCTACTTTGTTTTATCAGTTCTAGTGTGCCTGCTGTAATCCATCCATTCTTTTGTGTTTTCTTTACTGGAACCACGTCTTTAGCTGTTGTTATTAAGATATCTCTGGCCTGCGTAGCCAAATCATCTGGTGTCATCTCCTCCTGTACAGCCATCAGGATTTCTAAACGGTTCTTCACTTCTATACCGCATTGTTCTGGTATTTTTTGTAAGATCAAAGCAGAGTGGTCTTGATCCCGTAATTGACTTTTATCTTTATCTTAATATCTGCTATAAATAACCGTGGTCCGTGTCACAATCAGCACCTGATAAAGTTTTTGCTGATGTTATACTTTATCTCCAACTTCTTTGCACTAAAATGTAATAAATTTGGTTCTTGGTTTTCCCATCAGGCAATGTCCATGTTTAAAGTCTTCTTGGATATTTAAAACGTGTGTTAGCAATCATTAGCTCATTTTCCATGGAAAAAGCCATTAGATTGTCACCTGACTCATTTCTATGTCCTATGCTAAATTTCCACGCAGCATATCCTTCGTCTTCTGCTCTTTCTGTATCAATCTTTGCATTAAAATCTCCCATTATTAATACAATATCATTTTTCTGTACCTGGTCTATCGTCGTTTGCAGTGTGTTATAAAAGCCTTCTACTTCCTCTTCTGCTGCTGATGTAGGTGCATATATCTGGATGATTGTTACATTTCTAGGAGTGCCCTTAAGTCTGAGAGTGAGGATTCAGTCGCTTACTGGATTGTAACCTAGTAATGCTTTTTATGTTGATTTGTCCAAGTAAAAAGCCACTCCATTCTTTCCTCGTAATTCTCCACCAGAGTATATAAAGGTATTATCATTCTCGCTCTTGAAGTGTCTTGATCCTTTCCATCGATGGTCGGAGATTGCGAAAATGCGTATCCCCGTTATTTTCATCTCGTCACTTATTATTTGATACTTTCCCTCATACATACTTTTCACATTCCATGTTCCTACTCTTATTTTTCTTTTTAGTTTGATGCCGGGGTTTTCCTTAGGAACACCGTCAGGATTTTATCCATCATCACAACTACTAGTACTGACCTCTGTGTAACACCCTTCCCCACGGTTAAAATTGGATCTATCTGGCCTGGGGGACTCACCACCAGATCTTTTTCTTATCTGACCTTCCATGTCGCTGTTTGGGTTTCTTGGTATATTTCCAGAAGATAGTTTACCATTGCTTTCCTTCCGGATGGTGACTGTACTAGTCAGTGATCGTAGCCATTGTCCCTACTTTGAGATTATCTGCCTACCATCATAGAATGGTGACCATAACCAACATTATCTGTCGGCTGCTATCCCATTCCATCCACCACCTGCTCCCATGGCTTCACGTCACCCTGATAGGGAGGCTATATGGGTACTCCATCTTGCCCAAGGGTGTCCCGTAGACTGACGGAGCTAAGGAGGCGTATTAGATAGGGGATACACCTACCCCAGCTAACCACAAGAAGAAGATATAACCTGTATTTTATTCAAAGTAAGCCCCTTGTGCATTCATACAGCGAGTGGCAGGATCTAACACACACTGGAACGACTTCTGCAGTTCTTCTGTTGGTATGGCCCTTAAACTCGATATTACGGGCCTTTGGATGTCATCAGTATCGTCAAAGAAGCGTCCTTTCATTGATAACTTTAATTTTGAGAATAGAAAATAATGGCAGGGAGACAAATCTGGGGAATAGGGTGGATGGTTGAGAACACACGCTCGTTTTGGGACCAAAAATTTCTGTACATCTACCGCCCGGTGAGCCGGTGCATTATCATGAAGAAGGAAAAAAACTACCAGGTATTTAATACTCGGGTCGGACTCGGAGAATCCTTTTTCAATAGGCGTTTCAAAATACTTAAATAAACTTTGGCAGTGATAGTCTGTCCGTCTGGAATAAATTCTTTGTGAATAACTCCTTTGCTGTCGTAGAAGCGCACCAACATTGTCTTCACTTTCGGCTTTTGAAGACGAGATTTGTTGCCTTTTGGTGATGATGATGACTTCCACTGAGCACTTTGGCGTTTAGTTGTGGGATCATAGCTGAAAATCCATATTTCATCCTTTGCAACAATCAAATTTAAGAAATATTTATTTCTGCGACACTTTTTGATGATGTCTTTTGCGTACTCAACACATTGATGTTTTTTGTCATCAGACAACGCGTGTGGTACAAACCGGCAAGCAACTTTTTTCTTGCCCAAATCTTCCACTAAAATTTTACAAATGGTCTCTCGGTTAACACTAAATTCATCTGCCATCATCCTCACAGTCAAACAACGATCTTCTTGTATCTGTTCTCTGACTTTTGCAACGAGCTCCTCATTACGAGCAGAAATTGGGCATCCATGCCTAGTTGCCTTTTGTAATCGTTTCCACTCCACTTTTGAATAGTGAATACGACCTGAATATCTGTGCATATAATAAAGAATTATCCCCATAAATTTGTCGCTTCAATTCAGCTGTCTCAGTGGCACTTTTTCCCAGTTTCAAACAGAGTTTAATGTTAGCTGATTACGTAACAATGCACCTCTGACTAGGTCAACAAAATGGCGGCTTATTTGTCGTCTGCTTATCGGGCGGCGATGAAAAGTGGCCAGATCACAGACGAATGTTGCCTCTTTGGATTCCATGCTTTGCTTCATAGCTGGCATTTTTTGTCATAATAAAATTAGTCTGATTACTTAATTGTCCGAACTTGTGTAATTATATATATATATATATATATATATATATATATATATATATATATATATATATATATGGCTTTCACTGGTTTGACAAACACAAAGTACAGGAAGCACTCACGTTTCTAATGAAAGTGAAGATAACAGGACATATAAAGTCTTCGCAGAAAAACTTATTATGGAGGCGTGAGCACGGAAGTACTGGTTTCTCATGGCGAAGGTCGATGGTTCGAATCCATCCGAAAGCGTCCCCAAGTCACTTCACCTGTGGAGAAACACGTACCTGACTACTTCTGGAAGGGCGGCCAGGCGTGATGTTGGCGACAACATCCTGTAGTGTGCCGACAGTAAATTGCGGTTACTGAGCAATTATCCCTAAAGTTACTGTCTGTAGTGCACATATATGTACACACTCTATTGGAAACAAATTATCTGGAGATTTGAAGGCTGTCATATCACTGAAAACAACAACGGGTTTTAAGAGAATCCAGAAGCAAAGTCTGAGAATGAACAAAGTATAATTAATGTCCCTGACCCTTCCCGTTTCTGTGATCAGAGCCAGGATCTCCGAGAGAAATTTCTTAAGCCGGGACAGAACCTCTTTCCCAGCTTTTGTGTGTGTGTGTGTGTGTGTATCCACTCCTGGCCATCCGAAGACCTTCTGGCCTACCTTTAATACTGTGAAAACTCTCCAGGCCCTGAAGCAATTCACCGGCTGGACTCCCGCCCCCCTTCATAGTAAACTGGTTGTTATCCCGCTACCGAGTTTGGCCCATGGTTAAGAACGGACATTTCCACGGTGGTTATGGATAGGCCTGAGTAGATCTTTCTTAAAGGCACCTTATTCATTTGCAAGTCCCTTCTGGAACTTTGCCTCCCTAACAAGTCTCTTGAAGGCCTCTCTGTCGTAAGCAAGATGCCCTGCTTGATGATGCATCCATTCACAATCCGTCATCAGTGTCTTGTTGCTATCTTCGCCCTGGTCTTCCTCACTTTCTTTTTCTCTATTATGTACTTTTCCAGGACTCTCTTCTCCAAACTCTCATGACGTTTAATATGCATAAATGGCTTTGAATGTAATTGCTACAGAAGAGTTCTTCAAATATCAAGGACACAAAAAAGAACACGAACTTAATATTGAAGAAGGCTGGCTAGTAAAGAGGATTAAAGGGAGAAAACTTAAATATTTTGGACACATTAAACGTCATGATAATCTAGAGAAAACCGTCTTGGAAGGGTACATAATGGGAAAAAGAAAGAGAGGAAGACCAAGACGAAGATGGCTGCAAGACATCGTTGATGATCTGCAAATGGATGCATCAGCAGCAGGCCATCTTGCTCACAACCGAGAGGCCTACAGGAGTGCTGTTAAGGAGGCAAAGTTCCGCAAAGGACATGCAAATGAATGAATGTAGTATGGATATATTTGTTCCTTTTTGTGCTCATGATATTCGTAAGACTCTTCTGTAGCATTTACATTCAAAGGCACTTATGTGTTTCTCAGTTGTTATGTGGTGTCCAGGTCTCACAGACATATGTTGCGATGGCACATACGAAAAAAAATCACAGTGTAATACTATTTCCTTACTCATCATCATCATCATCATCATCATCATCAATTGCCGTGCCCACTGGCGTCGACTATTATGCTTCTCCAGAGTACATGATCCTTCATGCAGGTCATCAGCTCAGTTGGTGATCTCCTCTCACACCATCCTGTCAGACTGTCCAGTATCATTTCTCTTGGTCTTCCTCTTGATCTTCTTCCTTCTATTTTTCCTGTTGTTATAATATTTTAATCCCCCCCCTCTTCTCATTGCATGTCCTGTGAAAGTACATTGTCTCTCTCTTATCTTTTTGACAAGATTTTTTTGTCTCTCCAGCTCTTCTCCTACATTCTTCATTAGTTATTTTTGCTGTCCAGAAAATTCGCAACATTCTTCTAATAAACCACATTTCTACTGCTTCCAATGATTTTTGTGCAGACTTGCCTATTGTCCATGATTCACTTCCATATAACAAGATAGGTTCAGTATAGCATTTTAGGACTCGTTTTCTAACATTCATTGATAAGGATGTGTTGGTTAATATGTTTCTCATTCTCTGAAATGCAGTCTTTGCTTGGCCTATTCTGTTCCTAATTTCTGTTCTGCATTTCCTTACTGCTGCTTGTTACTGCTACCAGTATGAAATATCTTTAGATGTGCTAAGACAACAGAAGACAACAAGATACCAGAAGCCAACAAGATACCAGAAGACAACAAGATACCAGAAGACAACAAGATACCAGAAGCCAACTCGGCTGTCTCCGAAAACTTTTGGAAAATGAAGCGTAAAACTTCATATATAGATATATATAGTTACCACTGAAAGGACGCTTCTTTGACGATACTGATGACATCCAAAGGGCCGTGACTTCCATACCAACAGTAGAATTGCAGAGGTCATTCCAGTGTTTGTTAGATCGTGCCACTCGTTGTATGAGTGCACAAGAGGCTTACTTTGAACAAAATACAGGTTATATCTTCAAATGTTGTTTATTTTATTTTTTATGTAATTAGTGTAATTACTTAATTGTCTGACCTTATATATAATATATAATAATAGTTAATAATATATAATATACATACTGTCTATTTTAATATTATTACTTGGAGATTCTGGAAAAAACAGAAACATTTATTGTTTCGTTTTGTTGTATGGTGTTTCAAGCTTGTTAGTCCAGTTTTTTTTTCTGTATTATTAATGGCAAGCGGAGAAATCGACGTTATAATGTCCACTATACTCTAGGGGGGAGAGTTGAGTGCGTAAATATAGTATTATGAGAGCTAACGAGAGTGACGATTGTGGGAGGTTGTGAGAGGCTGTTTGGCCATAATGAGAGAGTTATGTTAGCGCGGTTGTTTCCCCTGGCTCGCATTGTCTCCCGCTATTAGCCCCGACTCGTCATCTTCCGGTAGCCATGGTTCTCTCTTAATGGAGAAACAGTGGGATACTGAGGGAGGAAGATAGAAAGAAAGAGAGAGAGAGAGAGAGATAATATGGAAATAAAGACAGAAAGAAGGTACCTGGAGTACTAAGAACCTAAACGGTTGATTTGTTAGCAGGTACATGATTTTTAAAAAGTAATGATAATAATAATACTCTGTACGATTCTATAACTTCTTATTTTTTTTTTTTAAGATTTGTATTTTAAACTATAGTGTAAGATCATAAAGGAGGACATCTATCGCTCTTCACAAAGCAAACCAACTAAAGAATCTGTGGAGAGGAACAGACACAACCACAAAAATAAGATTTTTAAGGGCATGCATCTTTCCCATCTCAACATATGCATGTGAGACCTGGACACTTAACAAAACAGCTGAGAAACACATAAATGCCTGTGAATGTATGTGCTACAGAAGAGTTCTTCAAATATCATGGGCACAAAAAAGAACAAATATAATCCATACTACAATAACTTAATATTGAAGAAGGGTGGCTAGTAAAGAGAATTAAAGAGAGAAAACTTAAATATTTTGGACATATTAAACGTCATGATACTTTAGAGAAGACCATCTTGGAGGGGTACATAATGGGAAAAAGAAAGAGAGGAAGACCAAGGTGAAGATGGCTGCAAGACATCGTTGACGATCTGCAAATGGATGCATCAGCAGCAGGCCATCTTGCTCACAACCGAGAGGCCTACATGAGTGCTGTTAGGGAGGCAAAATTCCCCAAGGGACATGCAAATGACTGAGTGTAAGGTCATATCTCGACTGAGGCGACTAGGAGTGCCTATCTCCGGTTTCGAACCGCTGTCCTTCGCTTCGGAGGCTTTCTATGATTCCGGGGACGGATTTTACGAGGTATCCCATCATTAAACTTCACTGGTACAAGTTCATCGATCCCTCCTCTGCTACTTAGGCCCCCAGCTCCAAGAAGAGTGTTTACCTGGCCGCAGACCAGGCTTGTGTGCATCTACTTTATCTGATACAGGTGAGAGATAGGGAGATGCATCATTTCTGATTTCAAAGGGTAGAGATATAACGGGAAGGGGGTGCGGGGGGAGGAGAATATCGTCCTGCTTATGAATAAAACTGAAAATAAAAACTGTCATAAAACGTAAAAAATAAAAAAATAAAAAGACACTGAAACGAAACAGACCTCGAAATCGAGCTGTGTTTTCGCTCTTTAGGAGATATTATCACGAAATCGATACGATTTGCAAGAAGGCATAATTTGTGGCGTAGTGTTGATGAATCGGTCCTCCTAATCAAATATAATGCCTTGGTAGAGTAGTGGTTGACAAAGAGGAAGGAGAGGGGAGAGAGAGAGAGAGCGAGAGAGAGAAACTAGGAGGAAATGATAAAAAAGGCAACTGAAATCAAAATAGTCCGCGTGCTAGCGGCATTGGGGGAAAGGGTGGGGAAGGGAGAGGAGATAAGAGATAGGACCTTGGAACAAAGCTTGTTCAATAGATCTTCTAGGGCGAAAATGGCAGACGGTGTGGCTGCCAGCATTGGTATGGAAGATATGCATCTAACGTGCTTTCATATTCTAAACCTAATGAAACATATAGGAGAAATGATGAAATAGATTTGTCGCATTCTTCCCATTGCCGTCCTGTTCTGCCCTTCCCCCCAATCTTTGTTTTATTTTTTCCTCTTTCTTCTCCCTCGTATTTGAAATTGCCCGGCTGGTTTATATAATGAACCTTCATTACTAGCTGAAATTAAGATAGCAACCGTGAATGAAACGTGGCTGAAAAGTTACGAAATGCCGTAAATGAAAGAATTAAGCCGTAAATGAATTCGGAAATTACGATATTAAAAATGGAAGACAAGAGGAAGGGGGAAAAAAGAAGGGGGGGCGGGATCGTTTCAGAATTTAAATATTTTAGCAGAGCTGCACAGGCGCTGTGAGACCACTAAATGAGGAGAGTTTGATGGCGCGTTTCCGTTGAGTTTTGTTGAGGTCACGAAGCGAGGGAGGAATGCGAGGGCGGAAAATCAGTGTTGAGGGATTATTTATGTATGTCGCCATCTGTGTCCGTTGGGTGTTGAGCGTTTTAGCCGATGGTGTTTCTTTTTATTACAAAGATGTTGCCCAATTTATACGTATATTTTAGAAAGTTATCTACACAAGAAAAATGTTTCTGGAAATTGCATGTGGCAATTTATACATTAAGAATTATAAGGAGCAATGTTCGCCAACGATGCTATCATTACGTTAAATTATAATTATGTTTACTATAGCACTAAGGGTGAAGACGCTGCCAGATGTGGCTATTAATGACCCACAGTTGACTGCATGTGCTATTGTTGTCGACCAAGACCAATATTTCCTACAATGTGTGGAGTCTTGTGAGCAAAAGTTCTACTTCGTGAGCCAAAAGAGCTATTACGTAGCATTAAAGTTACGGGAGAATCAATAAGAAATGTCGTTGTTATATCGGCTGCTCGTGCACCGAGCTAAAAATCTGTACGCTAAGGGCTATAAATTTGAGCATCAGCGTAGCTTAGAGGGAACATTGAGTAAGACCTTGTATCCACAGAAATGGCCCTAGCCTGACTTAAAGGGCAAGGATTGCTATAGTAGTTATGGTGCTGGAGTATGCTAAAGAAGTATTACGGCCACTCCCCCCTTGCATTGCTTGTCGGGGGCCTGATTTATATTACCGTAACTCACTTTCAGTCTGATGTGATATTGCATGTGTTGACCTTGATGGCATCGGCTGCAAAGAACACGTTTCTCACAGTCCCAGGGAAATAACAACATGTGGTTGTGTACGTCTTGATTACAGAGTTTGGTTGTGTACGTCTTGATTACAGAGTTTGGTTGTGTACGTCTTGATTATAGAGTTTGGTTGTGTATGTCTTGATTACAGTTTTGTTTGTGTACGTCTTAATTACAGCTTTTGGTTGTGTACGTCTTGATGACAGCGTCTAGTTGTGTATGAATTGATTACATCGTTTGGTTGTTCTAGTTGTGTACGTATTGATGACAGAATTTGGTTGTGTACGTCTTGATGACAACGTTTGGTTGCGTACGTTTTCAAGACAACGTCTGATTGCATACATTTTGATGTCAGTTTTTGGCTGTCTATGTTTTGATGAGAATATTTGGTTGTGTACTTTTGAAAATAAGATTTTTAAGTGCATGCATCTTTCCCATCGCAACATATGCTTGTGAGACGTGGACACTTAATAAAACAGTTGAGAAACACATAAATGCCTTTGAATGTAAATTCTACAGAAGAGTTCTTCAAACATCACCGACACAAAAAAAAAAAGAATAAATATATCCATACTACAAGAACTTAATACTGAAGAAGGGTGGCTAGTAAAGAGGATTAAAGAGAGAAAACTTAAATATTTTGGACACATTAAACGCCATGATAATCTAGAGAAGACAGTCTTGGAAGGGTACATAATGGGAAAAAGAAAGAGAGGAAGACCATGACGAAGATGGCTGCAAGACATCGTTGATAATCTGCAAATGGATGCATCAGCAGCAGGCCATTTTGCTCACAATCGAGAGGCCTACAGGAGAGCTGTTAGAGAAGCAAAGTTCCGCAAGGGACATGCAAATGAATGAAATAATGATGATGATGTTTTGAAGATAGCGTTTGGTTGCGTACGTTATGATACAACTTTTGGCTGTGGACATTTTGGTGAGTTTTGTTGCGTAAGTTTTTATGACAACGTTTGGTTGCGTACGTTTTGATACAGCTTTAGGTTGTTTACCCTTTGTTTTCACAGCGTTTGATTGTTTACGTTTTGATACAGCGTTTGGCAGTGTACATTTTGATGACAGGATTTGGTTGTACGTGTACGTTTTGATAACATTATTTGGTTGTATGCGAACGTTTTGATGACAGGATTTGGTTGTACGCGTACGCTTTGATGACATTATTTGGTTGTACGCGAACGTTTTGATGACAAGATTTGGTTGTACGCGTACGTTTTGATGACATTATTTGGTTGTACTCGAAGGTTTTGATGACAGGATTTGGTTGTACGCGTACGTTTTGATGATAGGATTTAGTTGTACGCGTACGTTTTGATGATAGGATTTAGTTGTACGCGTACGTTTTGATGACAAGATTTGGTTGTACGCGAAGGTTTTGATGATAGGATTTAGTTGTACGCGTACGTTTTGATGACAAGATTTGGTTGTACGCGAAGGTTTTGATGATAGGATTTAGTTGTACGCGTACGTTTTGATGACAAGATTTGGTTGTACGCGAAGGTTTTGATGACAGGATTTGGTTGTACGCGAAGGTTTTGATGACATCGTTTGGTTGTGTAGATTTTCTTAACGTTCTGCTGTAGTTTTGGGACAGTCTAAGTATGACTGGTTTATTTCCTTCCTCCCCTCTGGTTATTTACGTATGAACATTTAGTACGTTATATGAACCTTTAACGACACTGGAGACTGAATAGCTTGTCGCTTTATCACGTAAAACTGACACGATTTCTTCTGCACGAGAAAAGAAACAGTCATGAAAACTGTCACGATGAACGCGTCGATCATGATTTTAAAAAAACGAAAAATGCAAACATTGTACCTCCGGGACGTCCATTTTACTTTTTATCTTCTTACTTATAGCACAAGTCGAGAACTACCTCCCTTTCTAAAAAAAAAGTTGGAGTACTGTCCCTTTTCTTGAGTAAGATGAAACTAAGAACAGAGGACACAATACAAAGTACGTATCTGTATACAACAAATGCCAAAGCTTTCCCTGTTTCATCGATGCATATATACATATATATATATATATATATATATATATATATATATATATATATATATATATATATCTGAACCTTAAGTGCCCAGGGCACATGGGGCTTCCGCAAGGGTTTTCCACAAATGCCTGTCCTTCGCCTTTTTTTCTGCTCTTGCCCAGGTGAGCCCTCTATTGCTCAACATCCTTTCTGTTGTTCTTCTCCATATCTCTTTTGGTCTACCCTTACTTCTGCTCCCCTGTGGTGTCCATCTTAGTGCTATTTTTGGTAGTGAGTTGTCAGTCATTCGGAGCACATGTCCCAACCATCGCCAGCGTCTTTCCTCAATAATTGTTGTCAGTGGTTTCATCTGCATTTCTGCTAATAAGATGTTATTTCTTATGGTGTTTGGCCAAAATATTTTTCTAATTCTTCGTAAACATTTAGTCTGGAAAGAATTCAACTTGTTTTCTATGGTTTTGGTGATTTTCCAGCATTCACTTCCATAGAGTAGTACACTTAGAACATTACTCTTAAATATCCTGATTTTCATATTTATGCTTAGTTTTTTGGATTTCCATATATTCTGCAGCATTGCAAAAGCCTGGTTTGCTCTAGTAAGTCTGCTGTTGATGTCCTCTGTGCTGTCTCTATTTTCTACTACTCTGCTGCCAAGGTATACAAATTCGTTTACCTCCTCCACTAACTTGTTATCTACTCTGAGTACATTTCTGTTGTTCACATTTTGCTTCATTAACTTTGTCTTTCCTACGTTGATCTTTAGACCTATGTTGTTTGCATTCTGAGTTAGCTTGTTTATTTTATCTTGTATATCTTTGTGACTGCTTGATAATAGACAAATGTCATCCGCAAAGTCAAGGTCCTCCAGCACTGTGTTAAGGGTCCATTGTAATCCTCTGCGTTTGTCTGATGTTGCCTCCTTCATTAACCAGTCTACTGCCAAGATAAATAATGTTGGTGATAGTACACATCCCTGTTTCACTCCTGTTTGTACCCTAAAGCTGCTGGAGGTATGTTCTCCACAGATAACTTTGCAATATATATATATATATTAACGGGGGAGAAATATCGTTAAGTACGAGAATGTACCAAAACTGCATTACAAAATAGACAATAAAATCTCCCTTACTTTCTGGGTTTTTTTTTAATGTAGTCATAGGACGGTTTGGCAAATGAATGCCAGCTTATATACAGATTTACATGAAAGTTTTCATGTACAGGTCTGCGTACAATTTACGTGGAGTTTTGCATACAAGTTTACATACTACAGATTTGACATAGAGGTTTACGTACAGCTTTTCGTACAGGTTTACATACAGTTTTAAGTACAAGTATTACATACGGGTTTACACGCGTTTTAATCACAGGCTTTACGTATAGCCTTATGTATAGTTTTGCATACAAATATACATACAGTTTTGTGTACGGCTTTTCATACAGGTTTAGATACAGGTTTAATTAGGGGTTTATATACTCGTATACGTATAGGTTTATATACCGGTTTACGCACAGTGAAACGTAACTGCTCGGAGTACATTCTTTTTCTCAGTTTCTATCATGGCCAGTAGATTTGTCCAGCATTTTTTTTTGGCCTGCCAGTTTCCTATGTAAATTTAATGTATGAAATTCAATTAAATATGGGCATTATTCTTTCAATATTATATTCTTCTTCTTCTTCACCTTCTTGTTCTGATATGTTGTACTATGTTTTGTTATATTATGTTATAATTTGCTATGTTATGTTATATTGTATTATATTTAAAAAGAAAAAAAATCTAACGAATAAACAATATGGCGCAGTCAGAGGAAAATACGATTAAACGGAGTCTAAGAAATGTTTTCCTTTTTTTCTTTTTCCTCACAAATTTGTAAGAGAACCGTTAACAAGTCGCAGTAGAAAAGCCAAAATAACTTCAGAAGTTTGTCTGGCAGGTGTCAAACGAAGACAGGAAAACCGAGGAGGGGATTTCTGTACATAGGTCTCTCATAATCACATATAAAGATCCAGGATATTTTTTTTTGTTTCCTTCAAAAGGGTTTAGAATGAACAATAACTATCACAGGCGAAGCAGAAATGCAACAGTCCAGTTGTTTGAAGAAGGATAATGCAACACCGTTTCTCTCCTGCAACAAAATCAAGTTCTTAGAATGCTTTCAGAACATGCAAAAAAAAACTAATTACAACTGTCAAGAAACTAATTACAACTGTCAAAAAACTAATTACAACTGTCAAGATATTAACAGAAAAAAAAAGAAACATCGAAGTTCTAAAGACGCACGAGAAAACAGAAGCTTCAGAACTTTGACAGTCACCGGAGAGAGAGAGAGAGAGAGAGAGAGAGAGAGAGAAAAAGAGAGAGAGAGAGAGAGAGAGAAATAGAATAACATAATAATTTACAGAAAACTGTCTGAAGGATTTTAAAGGAAAAAAAAAACAACAAAAAACTGGTAGATGAAAATCAAGGCAATCAGTATGATAAAAGATTTAACTAACTATGGCGCTAAAAAGAAACCACGAATGGCATAAGATCTCTAATACACTGGTTCTCAACTTTTTCCTAGCCTTAGATCACCTCATCCCCTCACATCCACTCCTTTTACCAAACAGTTCTGGATCTAAGAATAGCTGTGGTTCCCTCATTAAATCTAAAACAATAAAAAGAACTCATGCTATGTTAATGTTGTTTTTTCTTTGAATAAAGACTATTCCTTTACTGGTCCATGGACCCTTAAAAATTGCTTTCGTGGAGCACCTGTGGGAGCCCATGGTTTCCAGTTTAAGAACCACTGGTTTCATGTATGAATAAATGTGTGCGTGTGAGTGCACACGGGTGCTAGTGGAGAGAATGCAGGACTGTGAAAGGAGAGACTGAGACCTACACAGTGAACTGGTACATAGTGAAATGGTAACCTTAAGACTCTACAGAGAATAGGTACACAGTGAACTGATACATAGTGAAATGGTAACCTGAAGACTCTAGGGAGAACTAGTACATAGTGAGATAGTAACCTTAAGACTCTACGGAGAACCAGTACATAGTGAAATATTAACCTTAAGACTCTACGGAGAACTAGTACATAGTGAAATATTAACCTTAAGACTCTACGGAGAACTAGTACATAGTGAAATATTAACCTTAAGACTCTACGGAGAACTAGTACATAGTGAAATATTAACCTTAAGACTCTACGGAGAACTAGTACATAGTGAAATATTAACCTTGAGACTCTACGGAGAACTAGTACATAGTGAAATATTAACCTTAAGACTCTATGGAGAACTAGTACATAGTGAAATAGTAACCTTAAGACTCTTTCACTCCTGAATTATTTCTTCTATATTGTGCTAGATTATATTTTACGTTCTAGTTTCGGTATAGAGAAACTAGAAGTAAGTTACTGTGTACTTACTTTAAAAAGAAAATTTGGATTAGAAATTTGTTACTTTCAATTTTATTTAGTTTTTTTGCCCAAATATCTCTATATGTGAAATATCTACAAACCCTACCAGTGTTATTTTAGAGTAAAAGAGTTCAAACATTGCCATGCAAACTTACATAGAAATCGTATATAACTTGCTTGATCAGTCTTATAAAAAGAGTTGTAATGAAATACAGGGGAAAAAAAGAAGACAGATATGTGATACCACAGTATAATGTTGGAAAATAGAAGAAAAATATACGATAGTACAATACAATGTAGGAAAATGGAAAAGAAATATATGAAGTATAAAATAATAATATTATAATATATATATATATATATATATATATATATATATATATATATATGATCCTTAAGTCCCCAGGGCACATGAGGCTTCCGCAAGGGTGTTCCACAAATGCATGTCCTTCGCCTTTTTTTCTGCTCTTTCCCAGGTGAGCCCTCTATTGCTCAACATCCTTTCTGTTGTTCTTCTCCATGTCTTTTTTTGGTCTACCCTTACTTCTGTTCCCCTGTGGTGTGCATCTTAGTGCTATTTTTGGTAGTAAGTTGTCAGTCATTCGGAGCACATTTCCTCAATAATTGCTGTCAGTGGCTTCATCTGCATTTCTGCCAACAAGATGTTATTTCTTATGGTGTTTGGCCAAAATATTAATTCTTCGTAAACATTTAGCCCGGAAAGAATTAAACTTGTTTTCTATGGTTAGTATAATATATAATATATAGTATATATATTATATAGTATAATTATAATATAATATATAGTATAGTATAAAATATATACAGATAATGTAGGAAAAAAGAAGACAAATATATGATACAACAGTACAATATGGGAGAAAAGAAAATACTACAATATAATATAGGACAACAAAAGGTAAATGTATGATACTACAATATAATACAGGTAAGAAAAAAAAGGACGAGAAATATATGATTTAGACGGGACTGAGCGCAGTGAATTAAATTAATTATTTATGTTGCCAAAATAACTGGGAAAAAATATGGCTACGTCTGTGACGACCACAATCAGCTTGAGGAAGGCTTCGAAGCTTAAAGAAAATCTTAAAAGTGGCATGCACACTCAGCAATGATCTCCCAGACAATGGCAAAACGGAAATTAGAAAACTTTTTTTTTTCCTCTGTTTTTTTTTTTTTTTGTCTCACGTCACTACCGGAAGTTAATGATTTATTCCTGAGCAACAAAGAAAGTAAAGTTTCTTTTGAAAATAAAATTGGAACGGAAATGAGCGAACATGCTCTTGCAAAATAAGATCAGGGAGTCCAGTTTCTGTAACTTATTTTTTTTTTTAAAGACAACTTCAAAATAGAAAATAAAATTGCACCGTATGTTTTATGGTCCGTACAAATATTCTAGGATATATAAACAAACACATATATACAGATAAACACATATTTACAAATAAACAGTTTATACAGCTTTAATGATGTCCAATAAAATCAGATGACGCGAAGATATCCAAATTAGCAGTAAGCGACTCATAGCTGATATGCAAGGGTCAAGGACGGAGAAACACAGTCGACCAAGATTCTGTGCCACCTCTTCGCTGGCATCGCCAGGTAACGAGGCCAGCGGGGCAGGGATCGCCTTTGTCCCTCGTGGTGGTGGAGTCTGCTAAAGAAGTATTACCCACCTTCTGCTTTTTAGCTGCAGGCAGGGACTGAACAAAAAATAGCCGCCATAACCTGCTCCCAGTCCGACACCACACTTGTGCTTCAACACCTTCAATGCGTCGGGTGCTAAAAATATAATGCCAGCAATTCCAGAGAGATACAAGAAGAAGAAGAAGAAGAAGAAGTAGAAGAAGAAAAGAAGAAGAAGAAGAAGAAGAAGATGATGATGATGATGATGATGATGATGATGATGATGATGATGATGATGAAGTATCACTTGTAAAGCCTGTATTAATATTATATTTGAGCCACGGTAACATCTAGCTCAAGATGTTCACTGCAACAAAGTTTTTGAAGTTATTGAAACATGAGCTCTGTATCGGATTTTTAGTAGATACGGTGGCTAGCTGGAAGACCCGAAGTGGACCTTAAAACTTCCAGCTTCTCTTTAGCCTCCACTCCCATGGTGACTGCGGTGAGCCGTGCCACGTTAGTCAGACTGTCTATACCTAACAGCATAAACAGCGACATGGATGAGGGTTTTCATCAGCTTTGGCTGGCTACACACTCTGTCGTAGTCATCTTTGCTCTCACTTCTCTCTATCCCTCCCTCTCTCTCTCTCTCTCTCTCTCTCTCTCTCTTTCTCTCACAATCCCTCTTTCTCTCCTCTCCTCTCTGTTTATTTCTGCGTGCCCAGTTCTTAACTCTGAAAATTAAGGTTTGTTCGTTCGCTCCACCCCCCACCACACTCTCTCGCTCTCCCCTCTCCCTTTCTTTCTCCTTCCTCCATTCTCCGTCTCTTTGTGTGCTCAATTCTTAATCCTTTGAAAATAAAATTTGTTCACTCGCTCGTTCGTTCGTTAGCCCCTTCTCTCTCTCTCTCTCTCTCTCTCTCTCTCTCTCACTCACTGTTCCTGATAATTTAAATATCAGTTTCAGATCTTCAGCACGAGACTGTGGAAAACTACAAAACACGCATCTTGAAGTGTTCTCAGACGATGTACAGTATATTCTGTTGGTCATTCACTCACTATACGTCGTGCCAGACTGACAGTCATACTTCTCACTATACGTCGTGCCAGACAGCGTGACAGTCATGCTTCTCACTATACGTCGTGCCAGACAGCGTAACAGTCATGCTTCTTACTATATGTCGTGCCAGACTGACATTCATGCTTCTCACTATACGTCGTGCCAGACTGACAGTCATGCTTCTCCATATCGCCATCGCATGCGATCAGTTGACGTTCTTTGATTTTTCCAAGCCACTTGCTCTGTGAGCTGAAATATTTCGTTCTTTGCCATCCTCTCCTTTTTTCATCCTTTTTTTCTGATTACGTTTCGTAATTCTGCAATATTATTCTGTTTCTGTTTTTAAAAAAAAACCGCGTGACCTATGACCTTTGATATAAAACGAGTGTTAGTTGCAATGGGGTGTTAAGTGAAGACACTAACCTCGAAGTATGTGACCAAGGGTACGTCAAGGACGTATAATATAAACATGCAGTTTTTCTCTTGATGCCAGAGGTTGGTCATCCTGGCGCCCCCCCCCCCCCCCAGGGAAGGAGCACTGATGGTGAGCTGCTTGGTGTACGTGAAGTACTCACGCTGATCGTGAGATTCATGAAGGTGACCCGTTTTTCTTGTCTCGTTGGCTGAGTAGATATGAAACTAAACGATGATGAAGAAGAAGAGAGGTTATCGGTGAGTCATCCGTAATAGTGGGTATGTGAAAGAACGGGCTTGTTGAAAAAAAAAAAATAGCGTTTGGGAAGTAGTGAGAGAAGAAGCTGTTGTATACCACTTCAGTATCTAATTATTTGTTCTCTGGCTCCGGCTTCTATCAAGATAAGAACATTATCTCTCAAAAGTTCCTTTATGCGCGTACTTTCCAGACGGCACTGTAGGAACACACGAGCATTTCCGTGGAGAAAATGTGTGTTATTTTGCAGAGAAGTTCTGAAGGTTTTACTCATACCTTACTCATACCTTACTCATACCTTACTCATAGCTTACTCATACCTTATTAATAGCTTACTCATACCTTACTCATACTTGACTCATACCTTACTCATACTTGACTCATACCTTACTCATACTTTACTCATACCTTACTCATAGCTTACTCATACCTTACTCATAGCTTACTCATACCTTACTCATACTTGACTCATACCTTACTCATACTTGACTCATACCTTACTCATACTTTACTCATACCTTACTCATACCTTACTAATAGCTTACTCATACCTTATTCATAGCTTACTCATAACTTACTCATACTTGACTCATACCTTACTCATACTTGACTCATACCTTACTCATACTTGACTCATACCTTACTCATACCCTACTCATACCTTACTCATAGCTTACTCATACCTTACTCATAGCTTACTCATACCTTATTCATAGCTTACTCACACCTTACTCATACTTGACTCATACCTTACTCATACTTGACTCATACCTTACTCATACTTTACTCATACCTTACTCATACCTTACTCATACCTTACACAGTCCCTTATATGTACTAAATGCGAGTCCTTCCTGGTGACACGATGTACGTCAATCGAGTTTCTCCCAGATACCATGTCAGGGCTAACAGTCCGACCCGAAGCACCCCAGTCACCCAGGCTGTAGAAATGGGTACCCGACGTCTTCTGGAGTTGGGCAAGGAAAGGCCGTCAGGCACATTCTAGTGTAGTGACAGGTCAAGGAAAATATGGGCACTAACATCGTTTCCCTATATACATATAATGCATGACAGGGTTACTTTTACCGTTTTTTTTCTTTTTTGTAAATCAGGATTGACAGATCTGATGACGTCCGTTATGCCCTGCTTCAGAAAGTTCAGATCCTGTGGAAGTTTGAGTACATAAACACTGTCTTTAACGTCAAAGATAAAATCTCCGTTTCCATGGTATTACAGCACACTGGGGATATGATGTTAGGCTCCTATTTCCAAGACAATCGGCAGATAAAAAAAGTATTGTGGTCAGTATCACATGGGACTTTAACCTGGTACCACCGGATTAGTAAACCGAGCGCCTAGCCACTCAGCAATCACTCTTTAATACACGGGTACTGGGGAAAAAAAAAAAAGGTCACAAGGTATCAGATCAGGGTGGTATTTGGAACCGCCTACAGTGACCTCCAGAAAGTGTAGAGGAACTTTTGAATCACCCTGTATGTAAGAAATAGTCGGTTAAAGAAAACCTGGACTGTAACAATATGTCAAATATTGTCTTGTACTAGAGCAAAATATTACGGTTTTGTACGGTAATGCTAATCTTCCAGGCAAAGACGATAAAACTTCACACATGTCTCACCTCTGCTTTCTTACTCTGTTTGTTGTTAGCAACAACAAAAGGGGCAATAATATGAATTGTCTCCCCTTCAGATTAAATATGACTTTTTCTAAGCTTCATCCTATATAAAAATATTCTTTGATTTTTTTCCCCATACAAGTTAGTTGTATTTCTCTTATATTTTTATTACACATTTCATACACTTTATTAATACTTAAATACTTAAATTGCATTCCTTAACATTTTCACTTTTCTTTATTTCGTGTATCTGGGGGCCGACCCAGTCTCTAAAAATGGGTACCAGAGAAATCTGGTGTCGGGAGTGATACAGACAACATCACACTTACATGTGCCGAAGGTTGCGGAAATACGGGCCTGATATGTAATAAGGGCATGGAAACTGGAATGTTTCCCATGGCAACATATGCCTGTGAGACCTGGACACTTAACAAAACAGCTGAGAAAAAACATAAGTGCCTTTGAATGTAAATGCTACAGAAGATTTCTTCAAATATTATGTATACAAAAAAAAACGAACAAATATATCCATATTACAAGAACTTAATATTGAAGAAGGTAAAGAGGATTAAAGAGAGAAAACTGAAATATTTTGGACACATTAAACGTTGTGAGAATTTAGAGAAGACGGTCTATGAAGGATACATAATGGGTAAAAGAAAAAAAGGAAGACCAAGGCGAAGATGGCTGCAAGACGTTGTTGATAATCTGTAAATGGATGCACCAGAAGCAGGGCATGTTCCGAGAGGCCTACAGGAGGGCTGTTAGGGAGACACAAGATTTCACAAGGGAGATGCAAATGACTGACTGATATATGTGTGTGTGTATATATATATATATATATGTATATATATATATATGTATATATATATATACGGTAACAAATAAATAATGTATATATATAACAAGATAAAAAAAATTTACTTTATAGTTCTCATTTGTCTTTGTATTCCCCTTTTATTTTAATTATATTTCTCCGTATTTTAAATTACTGTATTTCTTTTTATGTTTATTATACACTGATTTTACATTAAAGTTGACTATGTATATTTTTTACATTATATTACATTTCTCTCACTTTTTATTTTTATTTTCTTTTTTGTCTTTTTTTTCAGGTACATTTTTCATTTTTATTTTTATTTCTCAGTTTTATTTATATTTCTGTTATGGTTTAATTGTATTTCTCAGTATTATTTTTTTTCCAGTACATTTTATTTACATTGCTTTTACATTTAACGTATATTTCTTTTAAAGCTTACCTACATTTCTTTTAGATTTTACTTATTTTTCTTTTACATTTTGTTTAGTAATATTTTACATATTGTATAAACGTATTTCTCTCTCCTGTCACGTGCCGAAGGTCTTGGGAATACGGGACTAGCACTGTATTACCAACACCACCCCTTCCCCCTTCCCCCCCCCCGCGCCAAATGCCTTGATGGCATGGAAATGGAGATTTTACCTTTAACCTCCCCCCCCCCTCCCAAAGTGTCAGGAGTTTAATAGGGCCGAAATACTTATCTGAGGGGGGGGGGGGGGGGGAGAGGAGGTACTGATGATCTGAAGGAGTTGTGTTGTTGTTCCGCTCTCTACGGTAGAGAGTTTCCTGCATGCATATCTCTCCTATCTTACTTTATATTTCACGTCTTGGACATATCTTTTACCCAGTATATGTGGTTTAATAGATGATGGCTGTCCGTGGAGAAACTTGATCTGAGCTTCCTCTCCCTTCTTTTCAAATCTTTTCTGATTGATCTGAATACAATAGTTTGTTTCTTCTTTTGATCTGAATACAATAGTTTGTTTCTTCTTTTGATCTGAATACAATAGTTTGTTTCTTCTTTTGATCTGAATACAATAGTTTGTTTCTTCTTTTGATCTGAATACAATAGTTTGTTTCTTCTTTTGATCTGAATACAATAGTTTGTTTCTTCTTTTGATCTGAATACAATAGTTTGTTTCTTCTTTTGATCTGAATACAATAGTTTGTTTCTTCTGTACTCCTCGAATCGAGGGCCCCCCCCCCCCCTCCTCCACAGCTTTTCCTGGATTGGCTTTCTTTCACTTCTTCTTTAGCCTTGTTTTACGTTTCGGTCCCTAGAGTCGCTAAACAGTTACCACATCTCTATATCCCTGTAACAGGATAGAAAACGCTGCCCTGCTCTTTGTAATTAATCTTTCCCTATTTTTCGTTGGCAAACATTCTTGTCTTGTTAATTTGATGATTTTTTAAAAAAAGTATATGTTATGTGAAAGACTGTAACAGAGAAACAGAAAGGCCCATTAAATAATTTTTTTTTAAAAGCAAAAAGACAAGAACAGAAACAACGAAACAAGAATACAAAGAAATGAAATTTGATTTCTTTTTCTTTCGCTAATTGTTCCGTATTTTATTCCGCATTTCATTACAGATTTGAATACTTTACTATTTCCTTTGAAACTCATCTCTGCTGGCCTTTTTCCTCTCCGCTGTTATTAAGTTTGATTATATTCAGTTAAAAAAAAAAACATATTTCTGAACAAACAATTGCTCTGTTCAAAGAAAAGATTTCTTTCATCCATGCCCGTATAACAGCCCATAATTCTTTATGACTGCAATAAGGTCTTCTTTCCAGAAAGTTCTACGGTCATAAAATACCAGCCATGAAGCTGAAGTGGCTAGGCAAGATATCTGATCCCTTCTGTAGTTGCGTAATGATTTTAAATCAGTGGTTGTCTTCATGTGACGTACATGCCCACCGTCATTTTCTAGTATGAGGTAGACGACTAACCAGGTTGTTTACTGGTGTCTTCCAGCAACTCTGATGACTGCTGTTTGTGGTCTTTTCCATTTACCAACGTGCGGCCCACCTATCTTTTAACTTGACCACCTGGACAACAGAGTTTCTGCACTCTTGGTTTTGTATGCAGAGTGTAGTCTTCAAGGCTAGGGTTGCTTTGTTTCGTGTCCTCTAATCTCTTGAAGAAGAGTTGTGATATTTTCTATTTTGTATTTGGGCCTCGTGAACTACTTCGCGTGCAGGGGGTTTAACAATAGCAGGAAAGTATTGAAAAAAAAGTTTAACAGTAGAAAGAAAGTGTTGCAGATGTGTAACATCAGCAAGTATTGCAAAAGTTTAACAGTAGCAAGAAAATAATGCAGAAGTTTAATAATAACAAGAAAATATTGCAGAAGTTTAATAATAGCAATTTAGTGGTGCACAGATTTAACACCAGCAAGTAAGTATTGCAGAAGTTTAACAATAGCAAGAAAATACTGCAGAGGTTTCATAAAATATTGCAGAGGTTTAACAACAGCAAGAAAGCATTGTTCAGATTTAACAGCAGGTAGAACGTATTGCAAAGATTAAATAACATAAAGAGAGTATTGAAAAACTTTGGCAATAGGCAAAAAAAAAACAAAACTATTACAATGGAAGGAAAGTTTGGCAGAGGTTTAACAACAGCAAGAAAGTGTTGCAGAGGTTTAACAGTAGCTATAAAGCACTGCGGGGGTTTCGCAATCGGAAGAACCTTTTTAAGATGTTCATAAATTGGCAAATATTAGCAAAAACCTCCCAGGCACACGAGAATTCTTTTCCACGACACATGACCCCAGGCACGATATTTTCCTAGCGAAAGTTCAGATTCCCAATGACAAAGTTGCAGTGCTAATTTTCCTCATAAGAAAGCTGGTTTATTAGAATTCCTGAAATCTGGGGTTAGATTCTCTTTCAGAAATGTATACAGAAAAGTTGAAGCAAGGATAGAAAAAAGAGCTTTCTGATAAAAAAAAAAATTTTTTTTTAATACATGCATGTTCCTTTTCTTCAGTTTTTTTTTCTTCCCCGCGAAAATTCATCCTGAAGCATTTGTTTAAATCACGAACGGCCGCGGGTGTGGGAGAAAAAGACAGAAGAGCTTTGCCAGATCCATGGGCGTTAATTCCCGTCAGATGTTGCGTATGGTATTGTCGTTCTTGGGCTGTTCTATCGTTTAGTCAGAAGTTTACGAGTTCCCTGGTCGTGGAGCGAAACGGCTGATGTGTTTGTCACTCGGTGGATAAGAGGGTGAGCTGAGAGGTTGTCGAGGGGAGAAGGTGTTTGACTTGCGCAAAAAACCAGCGTTTGCCTTCTCATTAGGGGATGATTTTGCATTAACGGAAACATGAATATGTGCAGATACTTACCGCGAGACAAACTGACAAAGGTACACCACGAACTGTTTTAACGCACTCAGAAGTTGGAGTTAAAAAACAAAGGTTTCAGACATGTCGCAAGTAAAGTCGTAATTAACGGCTTGAAAGAGGTGTTAGAATGCAATTAAGAGAACAATCAGCAGCCAAGCATGTTTGACCTTCAGCGTTATATGGGAGTATTTGAATGTCAAAATCTTAAAATCGAATGTCCAGTATCATCTTAGTGAGCATCGTCATTCGTCGCTACATTTGTCTTAAGTCTTATCGTCACTGTAAGCCACAACAAGACTTTTTTTTAAAGTCTGTATTTGGCCTTACAGTCTGTTTCACCTTACCTCTTGTCTGGCTGTTTGACCCTCATTTCCTCTTTAAACGGTGGATCGTGAGGTACGGTCTCTTGCCAGTTCTTCCTGGTCTTGAACACCCACGATTAGCTTTTGTAACACCGTTCTTATGTTGGTATACGCACTATTTTAATTACTTTGGCACACACTCTGCGCATTAATTTCTGCATTTAGAGCAATGATTACAAAACTGTTTCCGGGCTCAAACCACCTTCTCTTTCCTCCCAGAGATACTTCTAGTGCTGTGCCTTCTCTTGCTGAACCAGTTCTGATGGCCCCCCTCCCTTTTTCAACCTTCCTCTTGCTCCTCCCTCCTCCCCTTTCTTTTCCCTCATCACCCTTGGAAATTCAACAAAAAATCCCAAAATGTTGGGTGGTCGAAATAGTCCCTAATTTTTAAAAAAAATGTGTTTCTCTTTAGTTTCTATCTGCAGCCTTTCTTTTTACCAATTATTGTTTCTTGTTTGTTTGTTTCTTTCTTTCTTTCTTTTAAACTAAGGTATCTTCTTTACTATCTTTGTTTTTTTTTTTAACCAGTGCTTACCTTTTGTTTCTCCTGCTTCTTCTTCTTTTTTTTTTTTTAGTGTTTGTCCTTTGTTTCTTTCTGTCGTGACTGTCGTAAATGTTTGTCTCCTGTTTCTGACTGTCACTTTTCTTTCAAATGGTTTATCTTTCGTTTCTTTGTGTCTTTTTTCCCGATTATGTTTATCTTTTATTTATTTCTGGTGCTATCCTTAAATAACATTTTTCTTTCTTTTGCTTGCTTTCTTTGCTACTACTACCTTTTTTTAAAAAACAATGTTCACCTTTCGTTTCATTCTAAGATTTTTTTTTTAACCAGTGTTTGTATTTTAATTTTTTTTTCCAGCGGTTTTTTGTTTTAACCCAGTATATGTCTTTATTTCTTTCTGACTGTTTTTCCTTTTCTTTCTTTACAATGTATATCTTTCGTTTCCTTCGAGTTTGTGTGTGTGTGTGTGTGTGTGTGTGTGCGCGCACGCGATTGTGTGATGTGTGTGTTAACCAATTTTTGCCTTTTGTTTCTTTTTTTTTTTTTGGTGTCTCTTTCTTTACTGTTAATGTTTGTCTCTTTTTTTTCCCAGCTTTCTTTTGCCCGAGGTTTCTTTTATTCTTTGTTTATAATGAAGGCGCCAAATTTGAGGTTTTATTGCTCTGTGATACACAGAAAGACCTAATGTAAAAGAAAGAGCTCTAATGTTTCAGGAGCTTTAGAACTCGCCCAAATAGTATAGAATATAGTATAGAATATGAAGCACTTTGTATTTTGCTGTTTGTAATCAGAAAAAGAGGGATTTACGTTTGTTATTGGAGTGGTCGAATGATTAGAGAAATGTAGACTATATCATTTAAGGAAGTGTAAAGGGTAATGTTTGATGGCGCCGAGATGTCTGGTGTAAAACAGCGACTTCACAGAGACAGGCACGTATTTCAATGGATGGATGGATGGATGGACGGACGGACGGACGGGCGGATGGATGGATGGATGGATGGATGGATGGATGGATGGATGGATGGATGGATGGATGGATGGATGGGCGAACAAGTAGATGAGCAGACAGATACGTGTATATGATGTGAGACAGACGGCTAGATAGACAGAGAGAAAAGCAGACAAATAACTAGACACATACCGGCAGTGTTATGACTAGATAGACAAAGCGGTAGATAGGCAGAAGACTAGATGCACATAGGGCAGACAGATGACTAGATTCACAGACTGGTGGATAGACAAGTGACCGAATCGACAGATAGACAGATGTCTTGATAGAAAGACCAGCAGACAGACAGAAGACTAGACAGACAGAATGAATAACAACCCCACGACTATAAAAATTCCAAATCTAGTAACGCGGACCATCATTCAGCGTTGCTCCGTACATTCACAGAGACTACTGCTATCCCCTAGTTCCTTACGGGTACGTGTAGAGTACCGCCTATCTGTTAATGAAAATCTCGGTTGTAAGCGCTGGTATTTCTAATAATTATTGTACTCACTTCGGAGCTTGAAAACATGTACACTTTTTTTCAAGCTGACAGTATAAGGATGAAAATTTGTTTAAAAAAACTAAAAATTGTTGTTAAAAATAGAATTTAAATATTTTTTTTCAGTTAATTGAAAAACTTTTGAATGAAAATTCTCCAAGACTGAGAAATGCAAATGGGGAAAAGAGTCGTGTACTGATTTACTGTTGCATTTGAAACCGGGGATCCGACCTTAAGTCGAGTTGCTGTAATGGGAAGCTAGGCGCTACGTTTCACTAATATAATGTGTTACGAGACGAATAGGCATGTTTTCTATCTCTTTAAAATACTAATAGAATGCTTATTAGCACAATAAACTGCATGGAAATTAATTAGAGAATATGAATTACAGTACATTAAATGTAGTAGCTTTTCAGTGACAAAATGTACATACACCCACATACAGGCCCACACGCATACATTCTGTACTCACTAAGTGATGGTGCAACGCATTTATTCATAAGTTTCTCTTGTCCTGGGGTGAATTTACCCTGTATGTAGAGCAGCAAAATGTTTGTAAATTAATTATGAAATGAAATCACAACACTCTAAATGGTCCTATCTGTAGGTAGTAGATAATAAAGCAACCACTTGCCCGGTTTGATTGGCAACCCCACTGGCCAGAGATGGGCTTTATGGAAATGCGCAGTCCTGCGAGTCCGTCGCTGACCAAGTATATAAGGCGAGAAGATAGAAATTTAAAGGATCGGGATTCCATATGCTGAGCACGTTTCTTATTATTTTTTATATATACATTATATATATATATATATATATATATATATATATATATATATATATATATATAGCTAATGCTGTGTTTTACAATCAGAGTTGAACCTATATAAATTGTTTAATGATTTCGATAATACATATCAGCTGATAATTGACAGCACGTACATGAAGATTGAGTTTACTATGTTGTGTAAATACACAGATGATGATTATTTGAAGGATTGTTGTATTAGTGTTTCTATTCATTGGTGTAAGGTATCAATATAAAATGCAGGAATAACATCCTCCCCATCAATTCCATATCTTATTTTCCTACATAGTGGTCCTTCGCCTTAAGTACGCAAGCCCGTAACTCGCTCGGTCGTATGTGGGTGCACGACTGTATTTTGAAGTGTTATGAATTGTACGTAAGAATCCACGATTTGACCACATGGATATAAATATAACAATATATAATGTTCCCTCTAAGTTGCGCGGCGGGGCTGCCGAACACACTACAAAGTCATGCCGAGCGTGAAATTTTATATGTCACGGAAAACAAAATAAAATAAAAATGTTTCCTTAGGTTTTTTATTTTTTTTCCCTAATTCTTTGAAGTGTAGTTTTCTGTTCTTTTCTATGACAACTGTAAAATATACTTTGTAATTTAACGTTGTGACGCAGATTTACACAGGGATTGAGAATTTTGCATACGAATCGAAAAATCTCAAAGGGTACGTGTAAAACAAATGAAACAAACAAAATAAAGGCTCTACAATATCTGTATACGAAGTTCTCGATCTTTCGGCTTACGTACCCGGGTTTAAAACTAGCGTAATTACGATTTGGGTGGGTGGGTGGGTGAGGGAGAGGTGGGGGGATGGGGAATCGCTATACAAATTATTACACAATAGCTTGTTTCGATCAGTTCACATAACATTAACTCTTTCACGCCTGAATTAATTATCATGTTCTGCCAGCGTAAATTTTGATGAGAAATTTTGGTAGAAAGAAACTAGAAGAAAGTTACTCTAAAATGTAAAAAATATAGTTTGGGTTAGAAATGTGCTAGCTTTTAATTTATTTGTACTTTGCATTAATATCACTGTAAACAGTGATCCACCTAGAATAATATCACTCTAAATAATGATTCACTTAGAGTTAATATCGCTCTAAACAATGATTCCCATAGAGTCCAATATCTCCCAACATTAATATCACTCGAAACAATGGTTCACATAGAGTTAATATTACTCTAAACAATGATTCACATAGAATTATTTTCACTCTAAACAATGATTCACGTAGAGTTCAAGATCTCCCAACATTAATATCACTCTAAACAATGATTCACATGAGTTAATATCACTCTAAACAATGATTCACACTGAGTTAAAATCACTCTAAACAATTATTCACGTAGAGTTAATATCACTCTAAACAATGATTCACATAGAGTTAATATCACTCTAAACAAAGATTCACGTAGAGTTAATATCACTCTAAACAATAATTCGCACAGAGTTAATGTCACTCTAAACAATGATTCATATAGAGTTCAAGATCTCCCAACATGGGCAATGTGGTTTTGGAGGAGATGAGTTAAAAGGCTTTTATAAAGTGACCAAGTGATTTTATAGTAGTAAAGCTCTTCCAAGTAATACCATTTAGAAGTGGAAGTTATAAATCTAAAATGTATAAACTAGGAAAGAAGTAGGAACAACTTTATCACTTAACGACAACAATTAGTTTATACATTTTTATATCACAGCTTTACTGCAGTGCCTCGTATATAGTTGTATATCTGAGTATCTTTACACACTAATTACTGTGTGTTATAAATACTAGTCGTGTAAGTCAGATCCTATGGCACGACATGTAAGACACACCAAATTCAAGTGAAAGCTCTTTAGCGCATATACAGTATATGAAAGCTCTTTAGCGCACATACAGTATATGAAAGCTCTTTAGCGCACATACGGTGTATCTAGAATATGAACCTCTGTATATTAACTTTTTCTTCATGGCTTCCGCAGAAGTAGATATGACTGTTAGTAAACTCGAAGAGAGAGAGAGAGAGAGAGAGAGAGAGAGAGAGAGAGAGATTTATGTCGAGCGCACTAGATTAAATTTTCTGTTTTTCAAAGCTTTTCCGATTTCGATAATTCGTTTAAAGGAATGTTGATTATTATTACTATCTTATTCAAAATGAGCTGTACAAGGAAAGGTCTGTGCGCTCGAAAATCTTGAGGTTTGTTACACGCCTCTTATCAGATGTTACAATACAGATGAGCTGGGAACTACGAGAGCAATGGTTTTAGTGCAGCAGAGATAATCTTTCTTTATTTCTGAGTAGAGACAATCTTTCTTTATTTCTCCATCTCCCTGCCGAACTGGTGTTTTTTTTTCTTTTTGCAGCCGATGCTGTGAAGGTGTTGAGGTAGGGTATCGTATCTGCGTGGGAGCGGGTTATGGCAGCTATTTTTTCAGTCCTGGAGCGCAGCTAGAAAGCAGGGGCTGTGCAATGCTTCTTTAGCAGACTCCACCACCATGGAGACCACGGCGATCCCTACCCCGTTAGCCAGACTAGGCCTGTTACTGGGAGGGGGGGGGGGTACCAACGGAGAGGTGGGACGGGGTCTTGGTTAGCCATAGTTCACTAACCCTGACGCTGGCATATCAGATGTGGGTCGCTGATTGCCTCATCGGACAGGCGTCTTCTCTCCCTAGAGTAGTGGTAACCAGGAGCTTTCACAAGCAAAAGCTCTGCGGAACTCATGAAGTTCCGACACCGAGTTAGAGGAAACGCTAATTGAAGAGCTGAAGTTCGTATTGTAAAGAAGCCTTGGAAAGATGTTCCCAAATCTGAGCTTCAGCCTTCAGGGATTCAAGACGACGGACATTAATGCTCTGTCCGGTATTAACAACACATCGATTACGAGACATCTGCGGGATTTGGCAGTAGTGGCTCTTCTTTTCTTTCACCATTTTTATTTTTGGAGAGTGACGTGGTCTGGGCAAGGCCTGGCTTCCTTTTCTTCGTCATCTTCCACTATTTCACCGACGAGTTTACTGGAGTGGCTGCGACTGGACTTGAACTTTCGACCATTCATTCATTTGCATGTCCCTTGCGGAACTTTGCCTCTCAAACAGCACTCCTGTAGGCCTCTCGGTTGTGAGCAAGATGGCCTGCTGCTGCTGCGTCCATTTGCAGATCGTCAACGATTTCTTGCAGCCATCTTCGTTTTGGTCTTCCTCTTTTTCTTTTTCCCATTATGTGTCCTTCCAATACGGTCTTCTCTAAATTATCATGACGTTTAATGTGTCCAAAATATTTAAGTTTTCTCACTTTAAACTTTCGACCACAACCGATTAAAATCGTGTACTCACTTCCGTGCTCATCTGGTCAACAGTAAGCTAACGATCTGCAGTACTTATCAGTAATGTTAAATAAGAGCACAATACACAGCTTTTTTTTTTTTTTTTTTGCTTTTTATAACGATCTTCTGATCATGAACCGGGGGGGGGGGGGGGGGGGGGTTCATTCAAGATCTCATGAAATAAGATATTTCAGTGCTAAACGTCATTCTGAACAAGGCTTTCAGTTACACATTAAAGTTCTGTCAGTCGTGAATAGGTCACGTGGATTCTTCGGGATTGGTCCAAAGATTCGGAGACTGGGTTGTATCTGATCAAATCATAGTGGGTTTCTGGCGTGGTGGAGCTTAATTAGAAGCTTTGTATTGTTGGTCGGGGAGGCGTCTTGTCACTTTCTCATTGTCTCAGAAATTTAAGAAAAAAAAAAGAATAGTAGCTTCTTGTTATGAACAAGAAAAGATGGCTGAAAATAGGAGAATGATGCCAGTTGTCATTCCTGGTTCTATTTATAGAATATTATTAAACCATACCTCTAATTTATTTTTGATGCACATGGAAAATGTGTCTTGTTTTTGCTCATTTTGACAAACTGGATAGAGTTTGACACGCCGTCCGTTCATTTGTGTCTTTTTTCTTAGGCCCATTACGAGAATCCATGTGAGCTCAATATGGCCCCACTCCCTATCCGAGTTAATGCCAGTGTTTCAAGATAGCTACCGCACCCATTACAATGGAAGCCTCTAGTAACATCGCCGTCATCTTCTGTCACTGTGTTGTTGTTGTTGTTGTTGTTGTTGTTGTTGTTGTTGTTGTTGTAGAAGATAAATACCGACACATCCAGGAGCATCACTAAAACAGCAGATGAAAACGGAATTCTGGACGCTATGACTGTCGTCAGTGCCTGTCTTCCTTGCTGCATTTATTTCACTCTTGTACAAACTCTCTACAAAATTCTGAAATAAACTGTGACACACTTCTGTTCTGTTCTGTATTGTCCACCCTCCAGCTATCTCGGTCACACTACTGTCTTGTTCTGTATTGTCCGCCCTCCAGCTATCTCGGTCACACTACTGTCTTGTTCTGTATTGTCCACCCTCCAGCTATCTCGGTCACACTACTGTCTTGTTCTGTATTGTCCGCCCTCCAGCTATCTCGGTCACACTACTGCCCTGCTCTGTAATGTCCGCCCTCCAGCTATCTCGGTCACATTCCTGTTCTCTTCTGCAGTGTCCGTCCTCCAGCTATCTGGTTACACTCCTATCCTCTTCTTTAGTGTCCGTTCTCTAGCTATCTCGGCGATCGTCTCCCTTGTGTCCAGTGTCGGAGGGTTATCTATCTATCTATCTATCTATCTATCTATCTATCTATCTATCTATCTATCTATCTATCTATCTATCTATCTATCTGTCTGTCTGTCTGTCTGTCTATCTATCTATCTGTCTGTCTGTCTGTCTGTCTGTCTGTCTGTCTGTCTGTCTTAATGAAACACTCTGGAAGTTTCGCTGCGTTAGCTTGAACAGCAAGATGTATCATATTCTAACAGTAATTGAAGATAGTATTCTGAGTATCTTTAGTGTGTCTGATTTACCAGTGGTATTCTGAGTATCTTTAGTGTGTCTGATTTACCAGTGGTATTCTGAGTATCTTTAGTGTGTCTGATTTACCAATGGTATTCTGAGTATCTTTAGTGTGTCTGATTTACCAATGGTATTCTGAGTATCTTTAGTGTGTCTGATTTACCAGTGGTTCTTAGATCTGTTTACGTGCGAGGATCACTTTCAGTCCCGAAATCTCCTTATCCCTCCCTCTTGTATGTGTGTGTGGAAGGGGTTTGTGTGTTACAAACGTGTTATAAACTTGTTATAAACCGTCATTGTCAGTCAACTAAAGCATCAACATCGTCATCGTCGCCATCATCATGGGATAGGAGAACAAAAGTACTGTTTTTCGAAGCAATGGAACAAAGCTAATGACAATGTCACAGAATCTGTTTGCAAACTTCCTGGCTTTGAGTTTAGAGGGCAGTCATGAAAGTTTGTTAGAGTGGTTTAATTTCACTAGTTTGGATAGGTTTAATTTCACTAGTTTGGATAGGTTTAATTTCACTAGTTTGGATAGGTTTAATTTCACTAGTTTGGATAGGTTTCATTTCACTAGTTTGGATAGGTTTCATTTCACTAGTTTGGATAGGTTTCATTTCACTAGTTTGGATAGGTTTCATTTCACCACTTAAGTCATTACAGGCATGGGTGCGGCAAAATGGCTGCCGTTATTAATGAATTGTAACAGAGAAAACTAATTTGTAGGCGAAATCGCATAAACATCTGAGTGATAAAAGATTTCTAGGAGAGGAAAGGATTCCGGTATGTACCACAGATGTGGAACGTATCCACATGCAGGAGCTGTGCACCTCCATGTGTTGTGTTATATACGACTCTCACGTGTAATGTAGCACACATGAGGCGTATCCAAACTACTGAGCATATCAGCTCTGTAATTGGAAGGTCTCCGCGTTGCTTCTGAAAGATTATGGAGACAAAGAATGTAGTGTTTTGGTGAGAAAGACTTGATATTTTTTTTTCATCCTCTTTCTGTGCTAGAGGGATAGATCATGATACACCCGCAGCCACAATGATAGAACGAGACCCTACGTTTTCTCGATGCGTGAGTTCACGATGTCTTTTAGCCAGCGAAAGTTAGTTTCGTGTGAGAACGGCAGATAGTGCTCAGCTCGTTTCTTTTGTCGGATTTTTACATCAGTTATCAGTGCTTTCTCGCATCTCTGTGCTGATAACTTGCTATCTTGTCATGGATTTTTGCATCATTTCTCTGTGCTTTCTCCTATCTCTATGCTGATAACTTGCTGTCTTACACCATTTCTCAGAGCTTACTCGTATCTCTGTTCCGATAATTTGCTGTCTTATCATGGATTTTTGCATCATTTCTCTGTGCTTTCTCGAATCTCTATGCTGATAAGTTGCTATCATATGTCATTTCTCAATGCTTTCTCGTATCTCTATGCTGATAAGTTCCTATCTTATATCATTTATACCAGTATATGGTAGACAGTCGTGTATATATTATTGTTTGGCGGCAAATAGCGCCCTTGACTTGCAGGCATCTTTGTACTTCAGGGATCAAGTCTCCAGAAACTTCTGGAGCAGTCACGAGATTTGAGGTTGTGTGTAGCTTTTGTGGTAGTCATGTTATCAGAATTGCCTCGTTGGTGTTGTCAGCTGGCATGCCAGTTTGGTATGTATATGGAATTGCCATATGGCAGGGCACCTTATCGGCATATTATCGTTGTTTATGCATCTTTTTTTTTTCCATTTCATCCACTTCTACTAAATGTCTCTTACGAGAGGCTTGCCGAGTTGCTGCAATGTGTTTTTGTGCCATCTTAGAGTTGTTGTATAGCTCGGGCTGTGTCTGAGAGCTGAAGAATGTGTTCATCTTCTCCGGGTTAACTTTGAGGTGGAGAATTCGGAGACGATCAAAATAAGTCTGACAAAGTCGTGATCCGTTTGCTGCAACTAAATAGCAACACAGATACCACTTGGGCTGGCGTCCAGAGTGATTGATTGATTGATTGATCTTTATTTCAAAAGGGTTAAGAATTGGGCACGCAGGCCCGTCTGACATTCTGCCCTTTATCATACATCTTTCACTCTATTCCAGACATTCTACAAATATGCTGTTCATATAACAAACATAACTAACATTGAAGCTGAGAGACATAAAATAAAATATAATATTTACGTTATAGAAGATGGTATTGTGGTTTGGTGCCGTACAAGGCACATGCGACTTTACATTTCTTGGTGCTTTCTTCTATCTCTATGCTGATAAGTGGCTATCTGATATCATTTATTGTTACCGCTCGGTATAAATATATATACAGCTTTTGGAACGACATGAAAAATGAGACTTCTCGTTCGTTTGGTGTTTTTTTTTTTAAATTTGCGTTTTCTAACATAGAAAACTCACTTTCAAGAATGAGCTGACATCAGTTCGTTTTCGCTAGGACCAGTTTCAGATCATTTCAAGACGCGCTATGGGTTTTCCAGTTATAGGAAAAACTGAAACATGCTGCTGGACATGGAGCATGTAATGAGTGAAATCGTGACTGTAGAGATTAACCTGGGACTTTTGTCCCAAGTAGACGGTTATTTTAGGTGAAACTTAAACACCAATAATTCTGGCTCCATATACTTTTGACGAAGAAGCAACATTCAGCTTCCCTCAACTTGTGTGATAAGCCTCGGTGCGGAAGAACACAGCTTTCATCAGCTTGTGTGACAAACTTAGTCCAGAAGAACTCAACTTTTCTCATCTTCTGTGACAGTCACTGCACGGAAGAGCTCAACTTGTGAGACAAACTTAGTCCAGAAGAGCTCAACTTTTCTCATCTTCTGTGACAAGTCTCTATACGGAAGAGCTCAACTTTTCTCAACTTGTGAGACAAACTTAGTCCAGAAGAGCTCAACTTTTCTCATCTTCTGTGACAAGTCTCTGTATGGAAAAGCTCAACTTTTCTCAACTTGTGAGATAAACTTAGTCCAGAAGAGCTCACCTTTTCTCATCTTCTGTGACAAATCTCTGTACGGAAGAGCCCATCTTTTCTTAATTCTTGTTCTTGTTCTTGTTCTTCTTCTGCAGCTGCATTTTGAAGAAGAAGTCTGAATTTTCTTGTGTCCCTTCCATTTCCTTTTTCTCGGTCCCAGAACCCCCGTGGGGCCCTCTTTCAATCTTTTTTTCTTAGCAATAAAATCCGTTGCCCTCACTCTATAGACTTACAGAATCAAACATTTGAAAATTCTGTTATAGTCGAAACGTAAACAGAGTTAGCAGCCTAACTTCGTTTTATCTTCCCTTGTCATGAGATGAATGAAAGCAGATGCACTTGTGAGAGCAGAGCTCATCTTCCTGCCGAGAAGCCGAGTTGATAATCCACTCAGTCATTTCTTTTGTCTGTGTTACAGTTAATGTAAAAGAACAAAAAGTTACTGCTTTATAGTTTGTTTGTTTTTTTTTGTAATTTTAAATCTGTTCCAACTGGAACTATTTGTATCCTCGTTTTCCGACGTCTCATTTTACGAAGATTCGTTTTACTAACCATCTGTCCGGTGACTTGTTAGTGTAAATTTACAAGAATTTCTTTCACAGAGTTTTCAATACTTATTTAACGTAGAGCTAAAGGTAAAGGTAAGTGTGTGAGCTATGAACCAGCGTCACTGTACATGGTCAAATGGTAATTACTCTGCTACCTAGTCGGAAGTTGACAAGAAACTGCAGACTAGTGTCTCCGTCAGCACGAACTCCGTAGCTAGCGGCATCATTCCTCTTCCTTCCCAGAACGTTAACTCTGGTACCCATTTTTTTTTTATTAAGGCTGGGTAAACCCCGGGTATTTTTTTTTGCGAGCCACAGTCTGACCCCCCACCGTAGTGAGTGGAAATCGGACCGGGTCGCATAGTTGGTAAGCTACTTTCTAATCCACTGCGCTAACTTGTACTTATATAGCTCTAACTAATGTCATTCATTCATTCATTTGCATGTCCCTTGACAAACAGCACTCCTGTAGGCCTCTCGGTTGTGAGCAAGATGGCCTGCTGCTGATGCATCTATTTGCAGATCATCAACGATGTCTTGCAGCCATCTTCGTTTAGCCTAACTAATGTAGAGCTACTGATTTTAAGGTCTGTGTACAGATTTTAGCGTCTTTAAATATGCCTTTCTGTTGACAGTAAAGTCCCGTCCATTCACAGCTGTGAAATTCACTTTTTTTTTTTTT
Source organism: Achatina immaculata (assembly GCA_009760885.1). NCBI lineage: Eukaryota > Metazoa > Mollusca > Gastropoda > Stylommatophora > Achatinidae > Lissachatina > Lissachatina immaculata. Next base: position 10,837,021 of record CM019707.1, read on the forward strand.
TAAACGTCCATTTCGCTTTCCGATGGAGTTTTCAGTGTGTGTGGATGTATTGCTCGCGGTCTGCTTAACCCGGTGGTACCGAGTTTAAGTCCCAGCAGTGGGGATTTTTGTTTTGTTTTGTTTAGTACCACCGCTCCAAAAAAGGCCCCTCAAGAAATAGACATCAGAGAAATTTAGAAAGGTAAATGCGGCCTGGCGTGATACTGACCACATAACACTTTCATGTGCCGATGGTCTTGGAAATACGGACCTAACACCGTATCCCCAAAATACCTTAATGGCATGGGAACAGGGGATTTACCTTTCACCTTTACCTTACCTATGTATGTGCCGTTGTGTAGCTTGGTGGCAAATATTTAAGCCTTTATATATGAAGCGTTAAATTACCGTTAAAATATGAGTTTCTGTGCCAGACAAAAACTGTTAGCGCAAACAGAGATAACGATACCTCCCCTGAATGATTATCGCTTTTTTTTTCTTTTTCCTCTTGTTGATTATTAAGTTTTCTTATTCTTTCTGCCAAGAAGACAAGGAAAAAAGATAAGTGCGCACTTATCATCATATCATGAACTTACGTGATTTAGATTCTGTGTGTTTACCAGAAAACAACATGTAGTCATTCAGTTATTTGGAAAGCGTCGTGGGCAGTTGTTTATTACGCGTTACACCTGTAGCCATCTTTGCTCGGCCATGTTGGCGCCCGACAGCCAATTAAATCGCAGGGTGTCGGATTTAGATATCGTGAAGTTTGTCGTCACAGTTTTGTTGTCTGCTACATATACTATGCTATTTATACGTGAAAATGATTTCTTTTGTTTTATAAACAGAGTTGGAAACGGTGATTAGAAGCGGTGTATTGATTTTTCTCATATGTAACGATCTTTTCTCTTTGCATAAAAGCATATTTATTTGCATAATAAATAAATAATAAAGCATTTGTTCGTTTCCCAGTCCCCAGGCAATTGAGTCTCCCGTTATTGTTGCTGTTGGTTACCACTGATCTGTGAACTTGTGGTCTATAACCCTCCATGGAAATGGAAATGAAGATAATGAAAAATAAACGTCAATTGGTTCCATCCATCCATCCATCCATCCATCCATCCATCCATCCATCCATCCATCCATCCATCCATCCATCCATCCATCCATCCATCCATCCATCTATATGCCCGCTGAAGAACTAAGCTGTAGTTTGATGAGAAATCCTTTGTCGCGTCTTGGAGAGAAGCAACACAGTCAGGCCACATTCTCACTGTCAGCAGTTTGGTACCCAGGGTGTTAATTACAGTGAATCCAAGAAAACAGATTAGTTACAGTGAATCCAAGAAAACAGATTAGTTACAGTGAACCCAAGAAAACAGATTAGTTACAGTGAACCCAAGAAAACAGATTCGTTACAGTGAATCCAAGAAAACAGATTAGTTACAGTGAATCCAAGAAAACAGATTAGTTACAGTGAAACCAAGAAAACAGATTAGTTACATTGAATCCAAGAAAACAGATTAGTTAGAGTGAATCCTAGAAAACAGTTTAGTTACAGTGAACCCAAGAAAATAGATTAGTTACAGTGAACCCAAGAAATCAAATTAGTTACAGTGAATCCAAGAAAACAGATTAGTTACAATACATCCAAGAAAACAGATCAGTTACAGTAAATCCAAGAAAACAGATCAGTTACAGTAACTCCAAGAAAACAGATCAGTTACAACAAATCCAAGAAAACAGATTAGTTACAGTTAATCCAAAATAAAATGATTAGTTACAGTGAACCCAAGAAAACAGATTAGTTACAGTGAACTAAAAAAACAAGTCAGTTACAGTGAATCCAAGATAATAGAGTGGTTACAGTGACCCCCCCCCCCCCAAAAAAAAAAAACAACAACAACAACAGAACATTACGTATAGTGAACTCAAGAAAACATATACACATATATTTATAGACTCTACCATCAAAAACAGAACATCGACCCACGCCACGTAGCCATCTTCGAAGAATACACTATCTTATTACTAGCACCATGAATCCTGTGTTGCCCCACTTTGCTGTCACTGAAAACCAGGCCTGCCTCTCATTAGGCTTCTGAACGATTTTTTTAAAATATTAAAAATCAAAATTTTCTTATCTTGATTTTGAAAAGATCGTTAAATGCACATTTTTTGCACATCAGTGCTTTTATGATTGCGGCCAGATTACTCTGTACTAATACCAAAATATGTCTGATATCTTCTTGTCAAGTTTATAAACAGTGGATTAATGTGTTTTTGTTGTTGTTGTTATTGTTGTTGTTTTTATTGTTGTTGTATCTCCCTAGAGCTGGGAGCAGGATGTTAAAAAGCATGGAGGTGCAATACTTCTTTATCAGACTCCACCGCTACAGGTATTGTAGCGAACCCTTGCCTCGTTAGCCAGACTAGGTCTGTCACTGGGGACGGTGGAGGAAGGTGGGGGGGGGGGGGGAACCAACTGAGAGCTGATACAGGCTCTTCGTACGCCAAGCCTGCAGTCATGACAGATATGAGTCCCTGACGGCCATACAGGCCAAAGCCTTTCCCTTCCAGCACATGCAGTAGGGGATGAAGCGTTAGAGACCTCGCCGTGCCATAAGCGTATGAGGTAGGGTGGCCAGTTCCTTTCCTCGCTGCCTTTTCCTTCCCAGATTTTCTTTGGTACCCATTTTACGAGGCTAGGTCGACCTCGGGATTGTATTGGTCAGGAAAAAAAACAAAACCCGCTCAACTGGAGATTCGAACCCTAAACCATTCGGTTGCTGGACGGGTGCTCTAACCACTACGCTAGCAAACAAACAAACAATCTGTCTTTTGATAAGTTTATTTGGTATCAAATGGAGAAATATATGATTATGGTCTCTTACTGCCGTAGCATTCATAACGAAACAAGTTCCCTATAGAAATGACGTGATTGGTTCATTCACATGCAAATCTGGATTACAGAGAAATTATAAGTGAATATTCATGTATAAAAATGAAAGAAATATATTGACATCATAAAAAATCTATAAAAGAAATGAAATCAGATATTACTGGGCGCTTGTGGACCCACGTCTGAAGTCCTAAAAGTTCTGAGTGGTGAATATTTATTAAAGTTTGTTTTATATTGTCACCTTTCTCATAATCCTTTCAGTGTTTAGGAGAGAAACAGACGGTGATTTGCGACATTTAATGGGATGTTTAAAGTTTCTATACTCCTCTTTCTCTGCCTCTTGCGTGAGCGTCCTCTTTCTGTTTCCTACAGTTCTTAGAGTGAATGTTTTCTATGATATAGTATCTGGCGGTAGTCGTATCTTATCTTATCTATCTTATATCTTATATCCTTCCCGTGCCGTTAAACGTCACACAGGGCTCGCAAAGTAGTTCGCCAATTTTTCCTGTCTTCGGCGAGTCTTTCAGCCTCATCAAAGAATTTTATGCCTGTTAATTTGGCCTCTCTTAACAATGTCCTCTTCAGAGTTTCACGCGGTCTGCCTCTTTTTCTTCGGCCTGTTGTGTTCCACTCGATAGCTTGTTTTGGGATGGTAGTCGTATAACTTGGCCAAACTATCTGGGTATATTGTAATATTACTGTTGTTACTTCAAAACTTAAAAGAGATGAGGGACACTTTTTATGCCATTTTTGTTATATGAGGAGTATCTTTCTTCCTCTTTAAACTTGGAGAAAAAAAAAGAAAGAAATTCATTCATTTATTCATTTGCATGTCCCTTGTGGATCTTTGCCTCCCTAACAGCACTCCTGTAGACCTCTCACTTGTGAGCAAGATGGCCTGCCGCTGATGCATCCATTTGCAGATCGTCAACAATGTCTTGCAGCCATCTTCGCCTTGGTCTTCCTCTCTTTTTTTTTTCTCCCATTATGTATCCTTCCAAGACGGTTTTCTCTAGATTATCATAACGTTTAATGTGTCCAAAATATTTAAGTTTTCTCTGTTTAATCCTCTTTACTAGGCAGCCTTCTTCAATATTAAGTTCTTGTAGTATGGATATATTTGTTCTATTTTTTGTGTCCATGATATTTGAAGAACTCTTCTGTAGCAAAGGCATTTATGTGTTTCTCAGCTATTTTGTTAAGTGTCCAGGTCTCACAAGCATATGTTGCGATGGAAAAGATGCATGCCCTTAAAAATCTTATTTTTGTAGTTCTGTCTGTTCCTCTCCACAGATTCTTTAGTTGTTTTACTTTCTGAATAGCTACAGATGCCATCGTTTTTATTTCCCTCATTGTATCTCCATTATTAGTTAGCAGTGATCCAAAATATTCAAAACTCTCCACTTCTTCCAGTTTTTCCTCTTTGATGCCTATTTCAGCTGCCTTGTTTGTTTTGTCAGTTGTCATCAATTTAGTTTTCTTAGCCTTAAGATAGAGGTTTTGCTCTTCGCTGTTCTTACAGACTGACATAATTAGTTTTTCAGCTCCTTTTTGTGTTGTGGACAGTAATACTGTGTCATCAGCATATCTAATCTCTGGTATTTCATAACCTCCAATTGTTATGGCATCGTAATATTCTTTGTCTACATCTTTTATAACATTCCTCATTATATTTTCATTAAACAAGTTAAATAAGTAAGGCGACAATATACACTCCTGACGGGCCCCTTGTTTTATGTCAAACCAAGTTGTTGTTTCACCATTTATTCTTACTACTGCCTGTTGGTCTAGGTACAGCAGTGATGCTAATTGTATCAAACGTGTTGGAAATCCCATTTTGTCCATTATTTCCCAAAGTTTCTGGTGTTGTACACAATCAAATGCCTTTGAGTAGTCTAAAAAAGATAAATATTGATTCACTTTAAACTCTCTGCATTTCTCTATTATTAATCTTATATTGAATATGTGATGTAAATGAACAAAACTTCATGCAAATATAATCCTCGACTATTTATGTTCAACAAATTCGCCGAATTTTAATTTTGACGAACATAATTTCCCCAGTTCTGAGAGTTGGCCAATGTTTAAAATATTGAAACAAGATCTGAGTTATTCGCTCCTGTTTTATCAGGCGATGGCGTGGCTGTTATTTTCATTAATTTCTACTGTTTAACTGCCCGGTATCCAGCTCGTATGTTTCGTTTACTGTTTATGTCGGCAGTTTTCCCAATGGTTTTCCTCCCAAATGTTGAGATTTAACGGGCGATTAACACCAGCATACACACTTACCTCCCATTAGTCGATGAAACGGAGGAGGTAATGCACTTTGCGCGCATTGAATGTGAGAGCATGTGTGAAAACAGAACCTGCAATGGAATGTGTGAAAACAGAACCTGCAATTGAATGCTTCAATGCAGTAACGTTTACTGAATAAATGAAAAATAAAATTGTTAATGGGCATACGCGTTGCTGCGACAAATTCTCTGACAATCGCTGAAAAAGTATTTGAAATAGCGAACACCTTGTCGGAATCCAGACCTCTGTGCTGCATATTTCTGGACAGATTTCCTTAAATATTTTAGACAGATATCAGGAGTCACATATAATTTATTCTAGGATACACACATACATGGATGAAAACTAAATACACACATTTGACAATAGAATCCTGAGAAGAATTTATGGACCGGTAAGAGAGTCTATAACAGAGCAATGGAAGATAAGAAGTAACAAAGAAATCTACACATTGATTATAACAACCATTATTAAAAACAGTAGACTGAAGTGATTCGGGCGTTTAGAGAGAATAGAGGAGGATGGACAAAGGTGGTCTATACAGAAGCGATGAGAGGAAATAGACCAAGAGGTAGACCTAGACAACGATGGCGAGACAACCTAGAAGAAGGTATACGCGCTCTTGAAATCGACGAATGGTAAGAAAAGGTCAAGAACAGAGAGGGATGGTGTCTTGTCTGCTGCAGTGAGTCTCAATGGCTCGGAAAGTTGCTGAGTTCAGCAGCTGTTCAAAGAAGAAGAAGCAGATATACACGCGTGCACAAGCATACACACAAAGGATAATGAACAGTCTAGTTTTCAAAGAACCTAATATATAGGTAGGTTTTCCAGAAGACTCATCTCTCTCTCTCTCTCTCTCTCAACCTTCAAGTGTCCAAGGCACGTGGGACTTCCACAAGGGTTTTTCACAAATGCTTGTCCCTTGCCTTTTTTTTCCGCTCTTGCCAAAGTGAGCCCTTTATTGCTCAATATCCTTTCTGTTGTTCTTCTCCATGTCTCGTTTGGTTTAGACTTACTTCTGCTCTCTTGTGGTGTCCGTCTTAGTGCTATTTTTGGAAGTGAGTTGTCTGTCATCCGGAGCACACGTCCCAGCCATCGCCAGCGTCTTTCCTCAATAACTGCTTTCAGTGGCTTCATCTGCATTTCTGCCAACAAGATGTTATTTCTTATGGTGTTTGGCCAAAATATATTTCTCTAATTCTTCGTAAACATTTAGTCTGTAAAGAATTTAACTTGTTTTCTATTGTTTTGGTGATTTTCGAGCATTCACTTCCATGGAGTAGTATTCTTAGAATATTAGATATCCTGATTTTCATCTCCATGGTTAGTTTTTTATTATTATTCTGCAGCAGAAGGTTCATGCATCAAATGTATCTATCCGACTTTGATTGGCTAGACCACGTTGTCTAGATCTTTTACTGGTCGTGGCCCCTCTGTTTGTCGCGATGGACAGAAATTAAGCACGACCTCCTGCGATATTCAGAAAACCTGATTCATAAGCTAAAGAATCATGGCCTAGTTACTGACATTCTGCTTACAAGAAACAAGGTTTGTTATGGGCCATCTTTGCTTTGCTGGATATAACAGGCCACCATCTTCACATCCGTTATTGTTCTGTCCATGGATATGTGAACAGGATGTTGTTCGCAGTCGGTGCGGATGAAGATGATGAAGCATCGTGCCGCATGGATTGTGGGTTACTTTGAGTTTGTAGACCCAGAATGGACCTAAGAAAGCAGCTAAAGGTGCAGTTATTTTCAGTCGACTCCACTACTATTAGGATCGTGCACGCTCGGGAGGGGAACCTATTACTATGGAGCACGAACAAATAGGTAGGGCATGACCTTTAGTAGATCACCTATTGTTCATCAGCCCTGTCATTTTAGCACAGTTATACGAAAACAACGGTGTCACGCAATCCCGCTTCAGAGACCCACCAAGAATAGAGGCTCAAGCCCTACGATACTCTGAACCTCTTGTGGTCCTCTTGGGGATCTCGTGTGGTCCTTTCGGGGACCACATGGGGGACCACGGGGATCACAGGGCGCTCTAAGTGGTAGACCCGAACGAAGAAGAAGAAGAAGAAGCACATTTATCTTCACTTTCTTTATCAGTGATAACTTCCAGTGTTTCATTTTGTTATTATACGAACATATATAGTCGCATTTCACGATTCACATCATGATTAGCCTTTTCCAACACTGTTTTCCCATACTTTCACGAAAACTCACCCAGTTTTCGCTAAGCCGCCATCTTGCCATACTCCATCTCTAAGCACATTACAAGCGCCGTTGATCTGTGACACAATACGGTAAATGGTTATGATAATGTAAGGCAGATTGACTGGGTTATAGCGGTAAAGGTGCAAATTTCTGGTCACGGATTATTGGTGTTGCATATTTTATCTTGTCGTCCAGCCACGTAGCCTTCAGGGGTAAATGCGTATGATAAACTGTGTCTCTGAAATGTGAATGTGCGATAAAATTGACTAATTTCGTGGACATAATAGACTTATAGAGAAGAATTAAAACAAACGGAAATTTAAAATTAAAAATAAATGTATAACGAAAGTACAAGAACCTGTCAATTAAAGTATTCATGTCAGTTGAACAATTTATAATATATTGAAAAACCACATCAGACGTTAAAAAAAAATAAAGCAGGGGGAAACAACAGGCACATAAAATAGTACAGGTAAGTGTCTGGAAGTAAGATAAGGTTTCTAGACTCACTGAGCCCTGACGACTGACTCGGTTGGAAAACAAATCAGATTTAAGTTTCACCTGGATTTTGGGCAGGCGACCGTCACGGGCATCTGGTCAAGGAACAAGTCCTCTGCTGGTGTTGTGGTGATAGTGATTTTTCCGTGTTATAAACGTCTGACGTCTTCTTCTCCGCTACAACCCTATTTTCTACACGTCATCTACAGGTAGAACAGCAACAAAAAAGAGGGTTGCGGGGGGGGGGGGAGAGAGAGAAGGGGGTTTGTAACGAATGAAATGTTGGCGTGTTAGGAGGGGTTATATACTGACTTGCAAGCTTTTCTCTCCGAGACCCTAATCAAGGTAAGTGTATGCTTATTATGAATGTGCTTTTGACGACCTGGTTGGCTGAGTGGTTAGGGCGCTCGGTCTACTAATCCGGTAGCACATGGTTCAAGTCCCAGCAGTGGGACGTTTGGGGTTTTTTTTCCCTGGTACCATCTCACCAAGAAAGAAGCCCCGAGGTCCACCCTGGCTCTAAAAAATGGGTAAAATCTGGGAAGGTAAATGCGACCAGGAATGATACTGACCACATCAGACTTCCATGTACCGATGGTCTTGGAAATAGGGCCTTACACCGTATCTCCAGTACGCCTTGATGACATGGAAACGCGGATTTACCTTCACCTTTTTTTGTGCATTGTATTTTGGAAATGTCTATGTGACACGTTTGTTCAGTTCATATGTCTAGTTCATATATCTATGTGAAACATTTGTTTAGTATATATATATATATATATATATATATATATATATATATATATATATATATACATACATATCTGAACCTTAGGTGCCCAGGGCACATGGGGCTTCCGCAAGGATTTTTCACAAATGCCTGTCTTTTGCCTTCTTTTCTTGCTTTTGCCCAGGTGAGCCCTCTATTGCTCAACATCCTTTCTGTTGTTCTTCTCCATGTCTCGTTTGGTCTACCCTTACTTCTGTTCCCCTGTGGTGTCCATCTTAGTGCTATTTTTGGTAGTGAGTTGTCAGTCATTCGGAGCACATGTCCCAACCATCGCCAGCGTCTTTCCTCAATAATTCTGTCTGTGGCTTCATCTGCATTTCTGCCAACAAGATCTTATTTCTTATGGTGTTTGGCCAAAATATTTTTCTAATTCTTCGTAAACACTTAGTCTGGAAAGAATTCAACTTGTTTTCTAATGTTTTGGTGATTTTCCAGCATTCACTTCCATAGTACACTTAGAACATTACTCTTAAATATCCACATATCTATATGGCAATGTATAATTGCCATGCGGTTGTTTAGTTCACATGTCTATATGATACTTTTAGTTCATATGTCTTTATGATACATTTGTTTAGTTCATATGTCTGTATGATACGTTTGTTTAGTTCATTTGTAGTGTCTCGTTTTTCATCGTTGGGTAAAAAAAGTATGTGCTTCGCATATTTGTGTAATATGTAACTGATAAACAACTATTTTCGTTAATTTTTTTTTTTCACATCTGAAAATGTATTCAAGTAAGAGAAATGAGGACTGCGATCAAATTTGTTCTAATAATTCTCCTTGTAAGAAAAGACGGACATAAACAAAAATCACCAATCTTTCTTACAAGGCGGTTACAAAAAATTTTAAAAAAAAACAACTTTTGTTTTTTCTCAATGTTTTGTTATTTTTAATATGTGATCCCTGAAAATAACATTTGCCGAAATATTGGTTTGTTGTATTCTTCACTTATACGTCCTCATCTCACTTTCTGCCATTATTGTTTTCCCCACACTGTCCTCATTCTTTCTAATCTTCTTTTTTTTGGTTTTTGTTTTATGAAACTGAGTCATACGCCTCCATCTACTTTATAACGCAACGTACGTATGTGATAAATTATGTATACAGAAGTATGCAAGTACTTTTTATATGTTATGTTTAGATAAAATATAATATGTACATTTTTTGAGGCAAGTGTTCTCTTTTTAATATTGACACGTTTATTAAATATACTTGTTCACAACGTATTTGTAAGTGTAATATGATATCTGTGTGTTAATCTACGAACTGTGAGGAAACTGTTTATAAAAGTTTCCATATCATTTATACTCCGTGCGAGCGGTGGGCAGAAATTTATGTATTTGCAACAAAGAACCAACAGCAAAAAAGGTCAAGGACGGACAAATGGAGTCACTGTAATTACAGTATGATGCTTATTACAGTATGTTAATGATAAATTTCACACTGAAAAATATTCATGAGCATAAAGAAATATTACAAGAAGTGCCAAAACGCTGTCAGATAATTGTCCGTACATTCTAACTGCTGTCTTTTATGGCCATATATAATGCATAATTATTCATCATAAAACAAACGGCATTGCCAGCTGGTGGTAGTGATGTCCGACCAGTTTCCAGCTGAGACACAAAGAGCCAAATTTAAATTAATATTTTTTTTTTGGTTTGTTTGTTGGCCACTAATGAAGCAACGCGTAATATTTCGCCCAACGTCCAACATCATGTACAATTATAACTGATTAAATTGGTAGGGAAACGAAGCCGTATCGTTTATCAATGCATCTGAAGGATTGTGACAAACATTTTAAATAATTTATTACCTTTTAGCAAATGTAATAAATTATGCAAGGAGCTGGCGAATTTAGTCATTGATATGTCTATTTTGTCGATAACAATTTAGAAATTGGTAAACAAATTTGCAAAATGGGTCACGGCAACCCGTCTGTAGCATTCTAAATTGTAAGAAACCTCGCGACAAAGGTTTTACTGAATTCAACAATGTTACATGAAATGTAGACAAGATCTCTTTCTACGGGAAAAGTTTTACTTTGTGAGATTTGATTGGGTAAAGTTTTACTTTGAGAGTTGATTGGGTAAAGTTATACTTTGAGAGTTGATTGGGTAAAGTTTTACTTTGAGAGCTGATTGGGTAAAGTCTCTGCATGTCTCTGAATGAGAAAATCTGGCTCTGTAGAAATTGAGAAAATGAGCTGAAAGATTTTACATTTTTTTCGAAAATTGTTTATTCTGAAAGATTAATTAAGGTTCCCAAGGTAACCCTGTCATGCCTTAGAGGCTTTGTCTTGGCCTTGTCTTGTGCTATCTCCCTGCTTTGCAGCTGATGCTGTGGAGGCGTTGAGATACAGCATCAGATCGGGTTGGGAGCGAGTTTTGGCAGTTTTTTTTTTTTCAGTCCCGGAGGGAGGCTGAAAAAAGAGCAGGGGGTGTGCAATACTTCTTTAGCAGACTCCACCACCGTGGGGACTATGGCGATCCCTGCCCCGTTAGCTAGGCTAAGGCTTGTTACTGGGGGTACCAACGGAAAGGTGGGAACAGGGTCTTGATCAGATATGTTTCGCTAATCCTGATGCTAGCATATCAACTATGGGTCGCTGACTGGCTAATCGGGCAGCATCTTCACCACCCAGCCTTAGAGATCACATAGGGATATGATGTTAGTGCCCATATTTTCCTTGACCTGTCGGCACACTGGAGGGTCATGTGGTCAACGTCATGCCTGGCCGGCCTTTCCTTCCCCAGCACCAGAAGAAGTCATATACCCATTTCTACAGCTGGAGTGACTGGGGCGCCTCCGGCCGGAATAGAACCCCCGACCTTCACCATAAGAGACTAGTGCACTAACTACCTCGCCACTCAGACGATAGAAAAATTAATATTCCCGTTTAAAAAGTGAAAATACGGGACGAGTGTGCAGTCAGGAATATTCATTTTTCTTGTTTTAAATGATGACATATTTGTATTCTTATTTCTATTTTATAGTTTTCCAGTTAGTCTTTGGCTTATTTTATAGGTTACAATTATATTCTTACAGCTTATTTTATAATTCACAGTTCTATTGATATGGTTAATTTTCCAATTTACAATTATATTCTTATAGTTTATTATTCATTCACTACATTTTTATAGTGTATTTTACAATTTAAATTTATATTATTATAGCTTATTTTACAGTTTACAGTTATATTTTTATTTTCTGTTTTATAGCTTTGTAGTTATGTTCGTATGGTTTATTTTAAAGCTGACACTTGCAAGGGTGTGGTAGTTAGTGCACTAACCTGTCGATCAGAAGGTCCCTGGTTCGATTTCTCAACCCAGCCTTTAAAAAAAATGGGTCCCTGGGGTTTCCCTAGGAGAACAGACGACGTTCTGGCACCCTTACCTTACTGTAGAAATGTGACGTCACTAGCGCTGCGTACAGGTACGGCGTGTTAAATGCTAGAGAACGTAGATTATAGCTATATTCTTCTTCTTCTTCAGCTTTCCCAGCCATTAAGGCTCATTGCCGCAGATAAAATTCGCCTCCATTCCTCTTTATTCCTAATCTTCTCTCCCCAGTTAGCGACACTAATTTCTTTTATATCCTCTTCTATGTAGCTATATTGTTATAAACAAAAATGTTTATTTTCACAAGTGTTTGAAATTCAAAGACTAGGTATGGTTCCCTGATATTATTGTGATTTAGCATAGGCTTGCTGCATGCTTAACCTTATCGAAGGCTGTGCTAAATCATTTTATTGTGCGAAATCTTCGTTGATTCTCATTTTTTATAAATACTGTACTTGAGGGTTTCTTAATGTCTGAAGTATGGTTTAGAATTCATCTCTCTCTCTCTCTCTCTATATATATATATATATATATATATATATATATATATATATATATCGTCCCTTCAGTGCTAAAAATACATGGAGCTGCTGGTAACAAGACATTTTCACTTTTGTCAGGCCTTCGCTATCTTCTTGGCTGTCTCTCATGTCACTCTCCTATGTACTAGCATTCATTTCCGCTGTACATCTCCATGTCTCTTGGTCGTGCCACGCTGTGAGTCCACATCAAAGCTGTTCGTGGAAAAGAATTCGTCTGTCACTCTCATAATGTGATCAATCCGTTGCCATCTTCTCCTTTCAATCACTCTTGGCAGTGATGTCATGTCTGTCCCGCTTAGCAACGGGTCAGTACAGGTGGTATGTCGCCAGAACGCTCCCTTTTATCTTGACTAGATTCTTGGTTTGGAAGGTGTCCAAATGATCACAAATATTTGTTCAGTTCAGAAAAAGCGTTGCTAAATGTTGCTGTAATAGAAGCAGCCATTGTTCTTTCCCTATACACAAGATTAAGTTAACTTTTAATCATTGGGTGAGGCGCTTTTATTTTTTTTTATCCCAGTATTATCTTAAGAAACACTTCTTATCACTATTTTATCAAAATGATTTCTGGGGTCTTTTTTTTCCCCACTTGATTTAGTCATTTATTGTGATTTCTTTCAAGTTTTTGCAAAATATTTTCATTTGTTTCCAGTTTTTAAGGACATGTTTTCATTTGTTTCCAGTTTTTAAGGACACATTTTCATTTGTTTCCAGTTCTTAAGGACACATTTTTATTTGTTTCCAATTTTTAAGGACACATTTTCATGTGTGTCCAGTTTGTATGAAAACATTTTCGTCTGTTTCCAGTTTTTAAGGACACATTTTCATTTTGGTTCACATTGTGTATTTCTATGTCTTTAATTCATTCGCAAAAAAAACAAAAAAACGTGCACATTTTCTGTCATATTGATGTAATTTGATGTAATCTTGGCGTATTTTAAAGGTCGGTTTAATCTTGATTTATTGTAAATATTGGTATAACCTCACTATCTTTTAAAACTTTATATTATGTTGAGACCTATAAACACCTGGCAAATAAGCTTGAAGCAGACATAAAAAAATGGACTACACCTGGAGATGTATAGAAGAAACGACCCAGGGCAGAAATAATTGGAGAGCCCTTGTTTATGGCCTATGCCCCAGATAGGGGTAAATATGGATGGATGGATGGATGGATGGATGGATGGATGGATGGATTATATGCATAGGTGATCTTCAGTAATGCCATATCTTTACGTGGAAATTTTGTGAAAAATGAAATTTAAAACAAAAAATCGAAGAATTATAAGAAGATTGCGTATATCATCATCCTGTGACATATCCACAGGAAAGGTTTGGCTGCAAAAACCTCCCAAGACGATCTATCCATTGTTCTCACCTTGCACCCAGCCAGACTGAATACAGGCTATCTCTTGATGTTGTCCACACATCAACATCGTTGTCCTCTCCTTTCTCTTTTTTTTTTTTCACTTAAATGTCGTTTTCATTATGGCGTTATTTCTCATAATGTGGGTAAGATGTTCTAACTAACAGGTTCTTGTTCTTTTTCATTATTTGCTTTTTTTTCAGTTTCCCTAGAATCTCATTATAACTTCTATCATTGCTTTCATCTGTCACTGACAACATTTGTTGCCTACTTGACTTTATCCTTCCCTGTGTAGCGTGAGGTGTTGAGGGGGTGGGGGAAGGGAGGATGTAACTGGCGTTTTTGGGCCACATGAATTCCCTCAGTGACGTTCATCCCGTAATTCACGTTTCTATATCTTCATTTATCCATCTTTTTTTCCCGGGTTATTATTCTTGATCTGTGTCCTTTGAAGGCCGTCGCAGCGAGGCTGTATGCTGTATAGGGGTCATTCTCGTTAAGTGGCCGAATCAGTTAATTCTTTGTTTCTCTGTATATTGTGGGCCTAGTGTAGATCCTAGCAGTTGTCTTATGTCGTCATTTCTTATCTTGTCCTTTCTAGTGAGGTTTGCTGCTTTCTTTTTAGACATCTCATCTCGCATGTACAAATATCTGCATGATATGCGACGTTTTTGTTTAGGAAACGCTAGCGAACAAGATCTAGATACACTCTTTGCTAGTGAGTGTAGAGTAAAGACACACCATATGCTTGTAAGTGTAGAGTAAAGACACACCATATGTTAGTGAGTGTAAGGTAAAGACACGCCTTATGCTAGTGAGTTTAGGGTAAAGGCACGCCCTATGATGTGAGCGTAGACTAAAGATACGCCTTATATTAGTGAGTGTAGATTAAAGACACACCCTCTGCTAATGAATATATGAGTGATAGACTATAAGACGCATGTAGTAAGTAGTATTGAAGATGCTTGGAATGTACACCAGTCACTAGATTGTACATCAGTCATTACATTATATCGCGCCTGATTGTACATCAGTCATTACATTATATCGCGCCTGATTGTACATCAGTCATTACATTATATCGCGCCTGATTGTACATCAGTCATTACATTATATCGCGCCTGATTGTACATCAGTCATTACATTATATCGCGCCTGATTTTACATCAGTCATTACATTATATCGTGCCTGATATTTTTTGACTAGTTGCTGTCAAAGGCGGATATATTTATTATAACATTTTTGTGTGGACTTGAGAGATAGTTTTGATATGATATTTAAAGAAAAATAGAATAACTCATCTTTTTCTTCTTCGTACGCATTTCTGTCTATATATGCAGTCCTGTCTCTTGGATAAATTGCAGTGTTTTATTGTTTTTATTTATTTTTTATTTTATTTATTTATTTTTATATTTTATTTTATTTATTTTTTTTTTTTTTGTAGTTCATGTATGAAATATTTTGGACATATTAAACGTCATGATAATTTAGAGAATACAGTCTTGGAAGGATATAGATTGGGAAAAAAAGAAAGAGAGAAAGACCAAGACGAATATGACTCCAGGACATCGCTGGAGATCTGCGAATGGATGCACTCAACGGCAGGGCATCTTGCTTGCAACCCAGAGGCCTACAGGAGAGCTGTTAGGGTGGCAAAGTTCCGCACGGGACATACAAATGATTGACTGACTGACTGAGTTCATGTACGAAACCATAGAGCGTATCTTCTTTGGTGGTTTCACTGGACCAGTAACTGTTTCTCAGTGTCTCGTAGTTGGCGCAGTTTTGGAGGGTATGTTCCGCAGTTTGGAGCGCCTGGGCATATGTACTAGGAAAAATATCTCATAAAACGGCCACCGTTAGCCACTGCGTGTTTAATTTTTTAAATGTCAGATATCGAGCGATTAAGGCCTTTTCCCAGAGTCTTAAGTAGCTGCCACGGAGTATGTGACCGATGATTTTGTCTGGGCAAAAATCAGTAAGTAAATAAAAACTCAGGACCTTATTCTGGTTCGAATCTGTGTTTCCTGCATGTTAAACCTGGGGTCAACGTGCACGGTCACGTCGTCCTCTAACTGACTGTCATCAGCAAACTCCTGGATGGAGACACAAGATGTTTCGTGTCCACCGTAAGCTATTTCTTCTTCTTCGTCTTACTTACTTCTCTCTCTCTCTCTCTGAACCTTAAGTGCCCAGGGCACATGGGGCTTCCGCAAGGGTTTTCCACAAATGCCTGTCCTTCGCCTTTTTTTCTGCTCTTGCCCAGGTGAGCCCTCTATTGCTCAACAAACTTACGTATTATTATTATTATTATTATTATTATTAGTATTCGTTGTCGTTTGCTGAGACATCGACACCAGTCTTTAGTTTTTCAGCATCTTAGCTCTAGAGCTTCTCATGTAGGGGTCTGGGGTCTGGTCGGGCCCATCACCCGAGTTTATTGTGTAGCTGGCAACTCTGAAGGATGTGATGTGGCGTCTGTTACTTTTTACCGCATGCACGTTGGGCCAGTTTTCAGCTTCTGGTAAAGATGCTTCTTTTGCCCGTGGTCAATAAGGTTTTGTGTGGAAGTTTTTTCGTTTTTTTGTTTGTTTTTTTTTTTTGCTGTGAAATTTTTACTGAAGTTTCTCTTCACGAGAAGACCATTTCTGTGTTTTAAAAACCACAAATTCATTAACAAACAAACAATTCATGCAGATTAATTATTTGTTTTGTTATTGACATTTGGCAATACAAGCAGAATACAAGGAACTAATAAATATAATATAAATGATGGGGAAAAACAGAACAAATGAAACTGACAATAAATTAAACTTTACAGTAAATTTTGTTTTTTAATAAATTGTAGGAGATAGTTTCGAGTTTGAGACTGTTAGGTTTGCTTTGTTTTGTTTTCATTTAATGATCATCTTTTTATGTCTTTGATATTTCCTCATATTATTTTCTTGCTCATATTTTTGAAAATGGACATGGAGCACTCACATTTGTAACTTGGTTTTTTCTTTCCACAGGTGAGAAACCTTTTAAATGTGAGTACGAGGGATGTGACCGCAGGTTTGCCAACAGCTCAGACCGAAAGAAGCATTCGCACGTGCACACCAGCGACAAGCCGTACAACTGCAAGATCAAGGGCTGCGACAAGTCTTACACACATCCGAGCTCACTGAGGAAGCATATGAAGGTCCATGGGAAGACGTCTCCGGTTCCGGATGGTTACGATTCTGACCCGGATAGTCCGTCAAGCGAATCAAACCACGCCCCGAGCCCTGCCACGGTGTCCTCGCCATCAGCAACGTCTCCGTCGTCATCACAGCACCAGCAGTTGACTTCACAACAGCATCAGCAGTCCAGTCGGCAACAGCAGCAACAGCAGCAGCAGCAGCAGCAACCACAGCAACAACAGAGGTCGTCGGTTACGCAGCCCTCGCACCCGGCCCCGGCAATCGCCCCTGTACATTCCCATTCCGGTCACGTGATCTCCAGTCCACCATCACTGCCGTATCTGTCACATCACCCAAATCCACTCTTATCCCATCACCCGCATCACCCACACCCTCATCACCCCACGAGCCTTAGCGAGTGGTACGTCTGCCAGAGCAGTGGCTCCATGCCAACCCCACCTGGCGAGCACTCGCCTCTATCCTCCTTGGGACACATCTCCCTCCACCCTCCACAAGTCTTACAATACACATAGTGCTCACCTTTCAGTTCTTGGTTCGTCACCAGTTTATGTGAGCATCAGATACTGTCACCAACTGATGGTGAATCAAGGGGCGACAACTAGGCACCAAGATATAGCCTTTTATTAACGCACTTTGTCTATGTGCACTAAGGGAGAGAAATCTCCCATAGCCTTGACCATCGACGCGAAACGTCTCTAGCCAATCAGTGCTTGGGTACGTGGTTGCCAAGATGGATTCAGACAGCAAAATATTCAATCTAAGCTTGATCGCTGAAGCTAGGGATTCAAAGCACAAAGCCATAACTTGCCATGATACAAAAAGAACAGGCATTACCTTGAGCAACATTCACAACAACAACAACAACAACAACAACAAAACACTTGGAACAAATTTTATACGTACTGTATTCGCCGGGACTTGGAAAACGGGATTCACCGCCACAATTCTAGTATCAAGACCAGATTAAACAAACAAAATATAAGTGTGTTTGATATCTACTTAACAAGAAAATAGTTAATGCTTATAATTTACTTGCAAATATTACAGCTTTTGTTTACGTTTGGTATGAAACTTGAGCGCTTAAGATTAGGAATTTCTGTTTTCATTACGGGTGTTTTATGGCTACAGTTATTTATGAGAAACCACAGGGTAGTCAAGCGATAAGATGTGTTTGTCTGTCTAGTTTTCTTTGTAGTCTTGGTTATTGTTATCAGCTTCCGTTCCTGTAGAGGCCAATCATATAAATTCTTTTTCTTCTTCTTCTTCTTCTTCTTCTTCTTTTTAAAAATAAAGATCATTCATTCTTTCTTTCTTTCTTCTTTTTCTTCTCCCTCTTCTTCATCTTCTTCTCCCTCCTCCTCCACCTCCTTCTCTTTATTCGTCTTCTCCTTCTCCTCCTCCTTTTTCGTCTGTCTGTCTCGTGGATACATTTTTCTTTGTAGTTCCTGTCGAACCAAAGGTCTTAGCCGTTTGGTTCGTTCTATTGGCCCTTTTAACCTTCGTTTAATTTTCGCAATTTTTTTCTGTTCTTGTTTTTTAAAATTCATGTGAACATTTAAACCCACATACTGAGAATTTTGTTTTGTGCACAGTTGGTCACAGCTGATTCCTAAATCCCTTAGAAAGGTCACAAACTCATGAATATGTTTTCTTTCTCTTATGTAAAGAAAGAGATTTTGGCGTTTCATTCCAGTGTGAATTTTTTTTCTCCTTTTTACGGAACTAAGAAACGTTAAAATTACTTAATTGTTGTAAAATAATTTTTGAAAATCATTTTCAGTATCAGCCAAAATGCTAGGAAGATATGAAAAAAAAAGCAAGCAAAATACGTTACCAAAAGATATTCAGTAACATTTTTTTATTGAAATACACACACTCCCATATTTAAAATTCGTGGGAGATGATTAATGGTTGCTTCTAGATTTAGATTAAATGTTCATTCATCTGTGAAACTGTGAGAGAGTATTTTGTTCAGTGAAAGACAATTCTGATAGACTTAGTTTGAAGCTGTAAACTTCGTTTACAATGTTATATAGTTTTCCAGTTAGAGGTAAAGGAATCTCATTTACAATGTTATATAGACTGTTTTCCAGTTAGTGGTGTAGGAACCTCCGTTTGCGATGTTATATATACTGTTTTCCAGTTAACGGTATATGAACTTCGTTTACGATGTTGTATAGACTGTTTTTCAACTAATGGTATAGGAACCTCGTTTTCAATGTTATATGTACTGTTTTCAAGTTAGTAGTATAGGAATCTCATTTACGATGTTATGTAGACTGCTTTCCAGATAAGAGTTTAGGAACTGTTGTTATTGTGGCTGTTGTTGTTTTTTGGTGTTGTTATTGTTGTTATTGTTCTTGTTCTTGTTGTATACCCTGGAACTGCGAGCACAATGTTCTTTGCAGCAGCTGCAGTGAATGTTTTGAGGCACGAAATCGTGTGGTATGGTGAGGGGGTGACAGCGGGTTTTTTTTTTTTTGGTCAGATCTAGAGCGTAGCTAAATGAGCAGGGAAGTGCAATACTTTAGTAGACCCAATCGTCAAGGGGGGGGGGGGGGGGGTACAGCAGCGGTCCCTGCCTGCCCCTTTAGTCAAGCTAAGCCTGCGGCCACCACGAAGGGAGGTAATGCAAGGTTTTTGGGCGGATAATATTCATCAACCTTGATCCAAGCATACCTACTGTGGATCGTTCTTGTGGCTTCATTGGACCGCGTCTTCACCTCCAGTATAGCAAATTGATCTGATATATAAAACAGCATTATCTGTCATTATTCTGCTTCATGGAATGTGTTGTTCTAATAATATAAGTATTTTAAACGATTTTTTTTTCGTAACCTAAGCATTAAGATATAGTTTCTTTACAGTGGTACATTATTTGATTTTTATTCCAGACTCAGGACATGGCATATTAAGATTGGAACTGTCATCTCTGAATTCTTATTTCCTTTGATGGAAATTTTAGTAGATACTACGTTGCATATAGTTTAATGAAGAAGTGAACATACCGTGACATGCAGTAAGACATTTGGATAATGAAGAAATGAACTTGTGACAAATATTTAGAGTTAAGTTATGCGTGAGTTGGGCTTAAAGCAGCGTTTAGTTTGTTAGCGCATTGTTTGTGAAGAACTATGTCTTTGTGGTGACCATTGTTTTAGAACAGCTGCTATGAGGGAGTTTTGGTATCATATGTTCTATCCCAGCATTTCGTTATATGTAGGTATAATTAAAACAAAATGAACAGGTAAAGGTGGTCCTGTTATGCCGTGGAGGTAACTAGGGGATATTAAATGTCCATATTTTCCTTGACCTGTCAGTATCACGGCCCGGCCGCCGTTCCTTTACCCCAGATCCAAGAAGAAGTCAGGTACCAATTTCTGCAGATGAATGACTGCGGCGCCTCCGGGGAATTCGAATCACTGACCCTCGCTGCGAGAGTCAAGTGCTCTAACCGCTTTGCCATTCAGGCGTTTTTCATTATAGCTTATGAAACTGGAGTGGGTTGACCCGCGTGGTTCAGAAACCACGGCTGTTGCCTGGACAAGCTATTGCCACTACGCCCAGATGGAAAGACTAAAAAATAAAGATGCTGACCTTCTGTTGAAGCTGATGCTGACCTCTCGTTGAAGCTGATGCTGACCTTCTGTTGATGCTGATCTTCTGTTGAAGCCGATGCGCAGTGTAGCTGAAAGACAATAGGTTGGCTATATTTTACACGAGATTTGATGGAGAGATTTTGATAGCTTTGTCCATCAGCACCCAAGAACATGGATGCATGGGTGATGTTCTTTTTTTAAAATGAATTATGAAAGGATGAATCTACTGTTTAAATGATGAAAATGTATGTATTTTACATTTAATGTGGATAATGTAGAGTTGTTCTTGAAACATAATGGAGAGAAAGTAAGAGAAATGCAGTAGAACAATGAACCTCGTAAAAAAAACAACAGTTGGGACATATCTAAAGAAATATATAAAATATACTGACCGTGTTAAACGGCATGATCATCCACAGTTAGCCAAAATGGGGGAGAAGTCCAGAACTAGCGGATCGCGAACCTGTGCGACATTAAGGAATGGACAAACCACAGCTTGTCCAAATGTGTATGATGACTTGAGCTGGGGATGTCTAAAGGGGAGGTGTCAGACGACAATGATGCTGACAGAGATCGTTTGACTTGTCCAATGAATTTTTCCTGTCTGCAAATGAATACATAAGGTTGTTGTTTTTTTTTCTTCTCTCCCTGTGAATGTTTTCTAATGCATCCTGCAAGACCTGGTTCCTGCCTCCACCTGCCGGGACCATGCTGAAGACAGGGTCGCCTGTTTACATAACCGTGCGCCGATGGAGGAGCACAAACAACAGAGCTGAGATTTGCCATTAAGGGCGCGAATGTATATCGGATTTCCCCGGTTTGTGGCGATGACTTTTGGTGCCAGACAGCGAAACACCATGAAAAAGAAAAAAGGAAAACGAAGAAGATGAGGGAGGAAATATTTGCGTGATAACGCTGGCGACGTTATGGGAGTGCTGATTATATAAGCCCAGAGATATGATGTATTCCACCCCACTTTATTTCTTAAACTCACCAAGACACAATCGCGGGTGTCTGCAGACATAAAGACGCTAAGTCCAGGGCTGAAAGTTGTCTTATATATATATATATATATATATATATATATATATATTCCAGGTACATACCAGTGTTCGCTTACTTGATCTGGCCGTTTCAGCCAATGGAAAGAAGTTTTTTTTATGTTTTAAAACTACATATACGCATTTATGGATACTTATCCTGTTCATTACATTTCTTATCTCCCTTGCTCTGTGCCGCCTCTTTATCTCATCGCTATGTTTGCCAGAATGGAACCAACACTTCTACTCAGTTATCTTTATTATGTCCTAGTAGTTCTGAATAAAGATACAATCTAGAGCATATTACAATGAACCTCCAGTAGTTTTCTTATTCTAACTGTAGAAAATTGTACGTGAAATGGGGTTAAAGTAAACAAACTTTGTGAAGTGTGAGTAATGTTTAGCGTCTATTAAGAGGTTTTGTTAATTGGCTAGTGTGAGGGGGGGAAACAAGTATAAACCGAAACCTACAAGGGTTTATTAGGATGGAGAAGGTACTCTACAACAAATCTATGTAACTGACGACAGATTTTTCGGGGAACTGATGGTCTGGTACCTCTTTTAATCCGACGAAATTACACCATTGCCAACTCGGGACGGAAATACGTGCTGTAATCGCAGCGCAATCTCTCTCTCTCTCTCTCTCTCTCTCTCTCTCTCTCTCTCTCTCTCTCTCTCTCTCTGAACCTTAAGTGCCCAGGACACGTGGGGCTACCGCACGGGTTTTCCACAAATGCCTGTCCTTTGCCTTTTTTTCAGCTATTGCCCAGGAGAGTCCTCTATTGCTCAACCTGCTCCCACTTGTTCTTCTCCATGTGTCTCTTTTGGTCTACCCTTACTTCTTTTGCCCTTTTGTGTCCATCTTAGCGCTGTTTTTGGTAGTGAGTTGTCAGTCATTCGGAGCACGTCCCAACCATCGCCAGCGCAATTTAGGAGGAAACTATATTCCAACTTCTTAAAGAAAAATGAAATTTGGCTTAATCCTGTTCTTTCAAATGTTTTGAACTTATTTTTCCCTCGTTTCTAAAGTTATACCACCATATATATATATTTAATTAACAGGTTTTTAGTACATTTGTGCTGTCCATTTTTGCCAGTACTATTACGCGACCTATTTTTTATCCGGTAAAACGACTATCCCGGAAAGAGTATGAATCAAGGATGCCGGAAAATCGATTGTTAACACGTAGTGGAAGTTACCGGTAAAATGAGAGCAGATCACGTGCAGCAAGAATGATCTATACCTCAGAGAAAGCTTCTGTGACAAGTTCAGAATACTTTTTATGCAAGCGAGACATGGAGACATGGGAAGTTTTAAGAGGACATGTGTTTTCATGGACAATTTTAAGAGGACAAGTGTTTTCATGGAAAGTTTTAAGAGCACAAGTGTTTTCATGGGAAAAAAGGTCACTTAACTTTAGTTAAAACAAAGAATTTGGAAAAAAAAGAAAAGAAGAAGTTCGAACTTGGACTTTACTTCTCTCACCGAATCAGAGAATGATTTTCTAGAATGTGAATAGTTGTTGCTCTTGTTTGTTGTTGTTGTTGGTGGTGGTGGTGGTAGTGGTGGTGGTGGTGTTATTAGTATTGTTGGTGTAGTTATGGCTGTAGGTGTTGCTGCATCTCCCTGGAACTACGAGTAGGATGCTCTTAGCGACCCAGTGTGTGAAAGTGTTAAAACTACTACCCTCGTTTCCAATTGGTAGTGGGTCGCAGTGGTTTTCGTGTTTACACAAAGGAGACCTCCCAAAACAGTGGACTTCTTCACTGAAAGGGTCACGGCCAGTCTTTCCTACTTTCCTACTTGTTAGTAGGAACAACCCACCGAAAGGTCAGTGTCAGGGCTTTATCTGATTTGATGGGGCCATGATAAGCGTACCACCATATAAGTACGGTGGTACCAGAGTGGTGAAATGGCTAGTGGCCTAGTCTCTTACTGCGGTTCAAGCCCCGGCTGGAAGGCTCTAGTCTTTTAGAAAATGGTACCCGGCACTTATAGGAGTGGGGTGCTTAAAGCGGATAGCCGTGATGTTGGCCATATCGTCGTCTAGTACGTAGGAAGGTCAAGGGAAATATGGTCACTAATTATGTATTCCTTTGGTGCCTCTGTTATTTGAGAGTTCTGCCTTTCAGTCATCCGCACGTCCCTTACGGAACTTTGCCTCCCCTAACAGCTCTCCTGTAGGCCTCTCGATTGTGAGCAAGATGCCCTGCTGTTGATGCATCCATTTGCAGATTATCAACGATGTCTTACAGCCATCTTCGTCTTGATCTTCCTCTCTTTCTTTTTCCCATTATGTACCCTTCCAAGACAGTCTTATCTAAATTGTCATGGCGTTTAATGTGTCCAAAATATTAAAAAATTTTCTCTGTTGAATCTTCTTTACTAGCCAACCTTCTTCAATAGTAAGTTCTTGTAGTATGGATATATTCGTTCTTTTCTGCATCCATTATATTTGAAGGACTCTTCTATAGCATTTACATTCAAAGGTATTAATGTGTTTCTCAGCTGTTTTGTTAAGTTTCAAGGTCTCACAGGCATACGTTGCTATGGGAAAGATGTATGCCCTTAAAAATATTATTTTTGTAGTTCTGTCTTTTCCTCTCCACAGATTCTATAGTTGTTTTACTTTCTGAAGAGCAATAGATGTCCTCCTTTTAATTTCCCTAATTGTATCTCCATTATTATTTAATAATGATCCATGATATTCAAAACTCCCCACCTCTCTCAAGTTTTCCTCATTGATACATATTTCGGATGCCTTATTTGTTTTGTCATTTGTCATCAATTTAGTTTTCTTCGCATTAAGATAGAAGTTTCGCTCTTCACTATTCTTACGAACTGACATAATTATTTTTCCATTCCTTTTTCTGTTGTGGACAGCATATGTTATCTCTGGTATTTCATAACTTCCAATTTTTCTTGTTCTGCCTTTATCTTTCTTTTATTTTAAACACATGCAGAGACACTTTGTGCTTTTCCAAATGAAAGCATAAATAATTCAGAGTGTCTTCTCCTTGTTTTCACTTTGACTTCTTCTATATTTATAGGGTCAGCTATCAAGACGAGAAGGTGGGTCGCCCCTGTGAATCTCACCATGAGTAGGACTTCTTCTTGTGAACCCAACAGTTTTTCCATGTTCCTTTCTATGTTTTTTTTTAAAAATCTTGTCTTTCATATTCTTTCATTTTTTTTCACAACAGCGTTCACCATCATTTCAAATTATTAACATTTTAAACATGATGTCCTCTGCGCTTCCACAGTTCATGTTCATTGACATACTTAACTCTGCTTTATCCTTCCTCTTGTACCGTGAGGTGCGGAAAGGGGAGGTGCAAGCTGGTGTTTCTGGCCCGTATCAGTGGCCCCCAGTGATGGTTTTTCTTGAGTGTTTCTATAACTCCATCTATTCATCTTTTTTCCTTGGTTTTCCACTTTGACAGATGCCCTAAAACATCCTTAACAGTCATCATCATCATCATCGTCCGTTTCATGTCATTCCGGGGGAGGGGGTAAGAGGATGTGGGGAAAAGGAGGGGGGGGGGAGCATATGAGGATCCCACTATGCGATCAGGTCATAAATAGGCGGGTCTCTCCCCAAGGTGTTATTTCTTTCAAGATCCTGCCCACTGACCTCCAAACTTTATTCTTTCTCATTCATGCCTCTTCCCCCCCCCCTCCCCACCCCCTCCTCGATTCACGTTCAGTCAGAGCAACGAGAATGCAGTGTTCATGACAAGAAAATGATTAACGACGGAGATGAAGAAGGTCATTCGCTCTGCGTTTGTTTTTCTTGAGGTCCATCCAGCATGGTGATCTTTAAATACTGGAACCTGAGTAGGATGGGGAGTGGGCTTTCAGCGTGTTCTCTTTCTCCAATTCCTGGAACTCGCCGATTATTTCGCAGCACTCAATGAGGTAGAGGAGATAGATATAGAAGAATTATCGAGATATTTCTATCAATGTGGATGAATCTTTGCAAAGGCTGGTTGAAGTAATACAAGTAGGTTTTATGAACCATCATGGCGAGATAGAATAGAGTCGTCGTCGGCTATGTCCGCTGACCTTTGTTAAGTGCATTGTCTTTTTAATAAAGTTATCCTTTTTTGTGTGTATTACATTATTAGTTCGCTTAGAAATACCAGTAAAGTTATGGTTCTTGTGGATTATGGCAGCCGAGCGAAGGATGGGCCCGGGTTATCGCTGACACTCTAAACATGATTCTCACTTTGGTGGCATCCATGCTAAACATCCGGGTGTTTTCAGATTGGCTATCTAGGAGCGATGTTCTAGGAAAGGGTAGTATACATAACTGCATGTATACGTTTCACTTCCCGTCAAGACCATGTATACTTATATGTGTGAATATATGGGAACGTGTGATTACATTTTAGTATACGTAGTTGTGTATATCTATATTTGCAAATGAATGCACGCTCCAAGAGAATAGTACTTACGTGTAATATCCTACATGATACTTGAATGCATAGGCAGTTGCGTATATATATATATATATATATATATATATATATATATATATATATATATATATAGATATATCTGAACCTTTAGGTGCCCACGGCACATGGAGCTTCTGCATGGGTTTTCCACAAACGCCTGTCCTTCGTGTTTTTTTCCCACTCTTCCCTAGGTGAGTCCTCTATTGCTCAATATCCTCTCTCTTGTTCTTCTCCGTGTCTCCTTTGGTTTGCCTTTACCCTTGGTACCTATGAGCCGTCAATTTCAATGCCACTTTTGGTAATGAGCTACGTTCATCCGAGATACACGCCCCAGCCATCGCCATCATCTTTCTTCGGTACTCAGGTCAATGATTTCATCTTCATTTCTGCCAGAAAAGTGTTATTTCTTATGCTATTTAGCCAAAATATTCGTCTAACCCCATGTAAACATTTAGCCAAGAAGGAATTCAGTTGCGCGACGATATATTAAGCAATTATCGGGACACGTGTGTGTGCATAGGAGTAGCTTATTATGTACTATAGGCGTTGTGAATGCATGAATTATATGGTATAAAGTATTTTGTTTACGTGCTTGAGAACATTTGAAAGTGAATTTGGAAGCGCTCCATTCTTTTCTAGAGTGAATATCTGTGTGTTTGTACATGGACACTTGAAGCCTATAGTGTTCTTCTAGTCTTGTGAAGTGCGATATAAGACCTCACTTCTTCTTCTTCTTCTTCTTCTTTTTCTTCTTCTTCTTCTTTTTCTTCTTCTTTTTCTTCTTCTTCTTCTTTTTCTTCTTCTTCTTCTTCTTCTTCGTCTTCTCAGATATCTAGACGAGGAGACGCCTCCCATCCCCAATATGTAGGAGTTCATAATGTGTATCTCACAGTTTTTCATCCATATCCCTTTCCTCACGCCAGATTTAGGTTCGGATTTCAAATTTCAGAATTCAGAATCCGGCATCATAGCATTCAGGAACCTCCCATACATGCTTCGCCACCTACTGCAACATCCACCAAAGAACCCAGGAACTAACAGTTCCCGTCAAATGTTGGTTGTTTATTACACGTTTATTCGCCCACTTAGTTTATATATATATATATATATATATATATATATATATATATATATATATATTACAAGAACTTAATATTGAAGAAGGCTGGCTAGTAAAGAGGGTTAAAGAGAGAAAACTTGAATATTTTGGACACATTAAACGTCATGATAATCTAGAGAAGACCATCTTGGAAGGGTACATAATGAAAAAAGAAAGAGAGGAAGACCTAGGCGAAGATGGCTGCAAGACATCGTTGATGACCTGCAAATGGATGCATCAGTAGCAGGTCATCTTGCTCACAACCAAGAGGCCTGCAGGAGGCAAAGTTCCGCAAAGGACATGCAAATGAATGAATGAATGAGTTCAGATATTCTTCCAGTATTCTTGCACTGTCCAGGTTTCATACATATAGTCCATCGGTCCCTCTCTTCTTATTCTCACAGCCTGTCTAGTAAAATCTTCGCAATGTCCTCCATAACAATTCTTAGCCTGTCTTTAAGGTTTGGATTCTTAGATTCCAGGAGAGAGTGCAGGTTTGCAGGACTTGTTTCGTAGATCTGCGAATCGTTTTGGTTTCTGCGGATTGAAATTTGGGCGGATTTCAGTCTGTGTAGACGGACTTGTAGTCTGCAGTATCGTATTTGAAATCTGAAATTGATCGTTTGTTGTGCTCTGATTAGCTTCAGAACAGAATCTTTAGAATTTCTGGTTTCTAGTCCAGCCCTCTTTTGTGCTTTTATCATATTCAGAGAAATTTCAGTGTGCGTTGCCTGAAGTCAATGAAAGAGGCTTAAATTTAGTGTATTTGAAAAATTAAACAGTTCTGGGCAAATGTGTATTCCATATATATATATATATATATATATATATATATATATATATATATATATATATATATATATATGTTATGCGCATTTTTAACGCTCTTGCCGACAAGAAAAATCCAGCGGGATGTCGCTTGATCGGTCACGTATTCTGAACCGGGATGTGGACACAAGGCTAACAACCTTACCGTGAGACCAACCTAGAGGCGACTCTAGATGTGAAAAAAAAAAAAATGTTATGGAAACTATCAACAAAACAAATCGAATCAAGGGTGGCGCACCAGGGATACCATCTCCGAAGAACTCGGAGAACGATCGAAAGAATGCATTCATCGGCGATTTGATTCTAGAATGTCAAAACATAATATCCTACTTGTCAAGGAAGACTTCAACGCCAAGATAGGAAAAGAAAACATTGATGTCCAAACAGTAATGGAGAAATACTGTAAATCAGAATGGAGAAAGATTAATTGAGCTATCTCTAACAGAGGAAATGGTCATAGGAGGAACAATATTTCCACACAAAGAGATACATAAAACAACATGGATATCCCCATATTATAGAACCAGAAACCATATAGACCATTTCTGTATTAACATCTCTGACAGATGTAAGAGCATATAGAAGTGCAGATGTTAACAGTGGCCACAACCTGTATATAGGGAAAATAAGAATAAATCTGAAAAGCCAGCACAAAAAATCAATACCCAGAAAGATAAACAGTCACAGCCTACAGGTAGAAAATGCTAACAGGAATTTCAGTCTGGAACTTGGCAATCATTTCGCAGCACTCAGTGAGGTAGAGGAGATAGATATAGATGAATTATGGAATTCTTACAGCACATTCATAATCACAGCAGCAAAAGCAAGTGTTGGACTGCAAAAAAAAAAAAACAAAACAAATAGAAAAGCATGGATATCGGAAAAAAACATGGAAATACATAGATGAAAGATAAGCAGTCAAATTATCCATGTTGAATGTAAAGACAGATCTTGGAATAGATTTGGCAAAAGCAACATACAAAGATATAGACAACAAAGTAAAAAGTTCAGCTAGAAGAGATAAGAAATAATACATAGACAATATGACGAAAGAAGCAAAAACATACAAAAGAGGCTAACGGATACCATTAAATCTAAAGAAAAATCGATCTTTAGCAAAACTGGTACCCTGTTAACATCAAGTAAAGACCAAAAACAAAGATGGGCTGAACACTTCCAAGAAATGCTTAATCAACCACACCCAAAAGAATCGATAAACCTTGAAACCAACTTATCAGCCCCACGACTAAATGTCAACCTAGATGAAACTACACTGAACGAAATTGAAACAGCAGTGAACCTAATGGCTAACAACAAAGCTGCAGGTGAAGATGAAATAACAGCCGAAATGTTAAAAGCCATTAACATTGACAACATGAGCCAGCTACAATGAATGTCTAGTAAAGTTTGGAAAGAAGAAAAGATTCCTTCTACTTGGAAAAAAGGAATCAGTGTTTAAAAAAATAAAGGCAACCTTAGCGACTGCATTAATAGGAGAAGAGTAACCTTGCTATCAGCTGTGTTAAAAGTATTTGCAAAGTCTTTCTGAATGGAATTAAAGATACAATGGATACCGCAATGAGAGAAGAACAAGCAGGATTTCAAAAAGGGAGAAACTCTCGCGACCATGTCCTTATCTTCTAGAATAATATATACTGAAAAGCAAAAACCATTAATCCTGAACTTCATAGACATTAAAGAGGCATTTGATAGCATACACAGAGATTCATTGCGGAGAATTTTAAGACTATATGGAATACCATCTAAAATTCTCACAATCATTAAGGACTTCTACAATGGATATGTTTGTGCAGTCAACACAAAAGAAGGAATGAGTGAATGGTTCCCGATTGAAACAGGCGTGGAACAAGGATGTATATTATCTCCCTTGCTCCCTCAACAAAAATAATGAAACTTCCCATTAATCAAAACGGAAAAAATATACGTAGAAGGAACAGCTGCTGAAGAAGTAAACCATTTTGCATATTTTGTCGGCAGCTACATAGACCAGAATGGTGACACCAGAAAGGAAGTTAGAATTAGAATTGCAAAAGCAGCATTGACCTTCAAGAATCTTGAGAACATATGGCACTCTAAAAATTATAAGCCAAGATTACTCATTTCAGATGTAATAGCCACCCTCAGTTATGCATGCGAAAGCTGGAAAACAACTAAAGAAATAAACAACAATTAGCCTCCTTTGAGAACAAAAGCCTAAGGAAGATACTAGATATAAAGTGCAACGAATTCAAGAAAAAAGCGGACATATGGCAGATGAGCAAACAACAACCTGTCTCATGGTGATCAGAAAAAGGAGATGAGCATATATATCGGCCATGTGATGGGAAGAAATAATCAGAAAATCCTTAATCAAGCTATCAAGTGAAACACAACAGATCAAAGAAAAAGAGGTCGACCAGGTGAAACTCTAAAGAGCACACTGTTAAGAGAGGCCAAATTAGTAGGCATAAAATCCCATCATGAGGTCGAAAATCTCGCCGAAAAGAGGAAAACTTTACAAACTATCATGCCAGCCCTATGTGACGTTTAACGGCACGGGAAGGATGTAAGATATATATATATATATATATATATATATATATATATATATATATATATATATAATTCAGTTTTGTGATATATCCTATATTCCACCTAAGAATTTGTTGGATTACATGGCCGCAAAAAATATAATAATAATAAATAACCAGTGTTAAAAAAAAAGAAAAACAATAACTCCGTTTTATAATGTTTCAGTCTCGACTTTAGAGACTCCGAATTAAACTATTGTATAAGCTAAGTATAATTATCAGAATTATTTCTGGGAGGAAGCAAGGCGGGTAGTTTTTTTCTATTGTTGTTTGTGTTGCTTTGCGATTTTTTTTATTTGTTAGTCTGTATGAGTTTAGTGAAATAGATATACATCACTAAATGGCTCTAATTTCATTCTTCTATACTAAAGATATCAGTAAATTGTTCTGATTTCGTTCTTTTATGTACTACAGACATCAGTAAATGGTTTTGATTTCTTTCTTCTATAAATTACAAACATCAGTAACTGGTTCTGACATCGTTCTTCTATATACTACTGATATCAGTAACTGTTTCTAACATCATTATTCTATATACTACTGATATCAGTAACTGTTTCTGACATCATTATTCCATATACTACTGTCATCAGTAACTGGTTCTGACATCATTCTTCTATATACTACTGATATCAGTAACTGGTTCTGATTTCATTCTTCTACTTAGTACATTTGTGTAATTATGGAATATCAGTACGTTGTTCGAAAAAATAGCAATACAAATTGTTTATAGAAAATAATTTCGTTAGTTTCGTTTCTCTGCTGTTAGCATAATATCATGTAATATAATTCTTCATGTTACTGTAGTTTATGTTTTACAAAATCCAAGATCAGAGAGACGAGAAACTGTGGTATATGCACAACTGGGACACAATACACAGGTTGACCGCAGATAGCAGGAGATTGAGAGAATTTGTTGCTATCCTGCAAGACGCCACAGGGCGTACTGGGCGGTGAATGCTTAGCCAATCGCCGACAAAGGACATGAATGGATACTTCCGAAAGGGTGACGGTCAATATTAATGTATAAACAAGTTCTCTCTATACGGCTACAAGTTTTTTTTTTATAACATCTGTGACATTTGAACAGATGTACTATTGGAACATTTATAACTTTTCTAAATCGCAGATTAACCTATATTCCTCATTAGGTGTATTTCTCGTGTTTGTAGTATAAACTCTCATAATAATTCATACTACAACTAGCAATGATATGATTTACTACAATTTAAAACATGCTGGTTGTCCGGGTATTGGCTCCCAAGATTGACAGCGATGTTTCCTCCGTGTGTGTGTGTGTGTGTAGTTTGGTATTCCCGAAAGTTGGCAGCTACGACGGGAATTCCCAGTTTTTCACGCATTATGCACTATTTGTTTTCACAATTTTCGCTGTTGTTAGCAACTTGTTTTCACATCGTTACTGCTTTACTTATAAATTAATGTTAATGTAGACCGATTATTTTGACATTTAAAGACAATGTTATGTCCATTTAAAACAAACAACAACAACAAAAAAATATTGTTACACTGATTTAGAGCAAAATTTTATTGTATTATTTGTTGTATATTAATGTACACTATTTTGGTTAATAACGCAACTGTATTGTTTTAATAATTAAATAAATTTATTGATCTAATTCTGTTAATGCTTGAATTATTTTTTTTTGTTGGGGGGGGGGGGAGGGGGGTGTATTATCAATGCATGGGTTTGTGTGACGATAAACTTAATTCCTTAACTTTATCCTTCCTCTTGTACTATGACGCGTTGGGGAGAGAGAGAGTTGGCGTCTCTGGGCCATATGAGATATATATACGCCAATATAACTATGTTCATGCCGTAATTCGTAGGTGTATCTCTAACTCCATCTATCCATCTTTTCCTGGGCTGCTCCTCTTCATCAATGTTCTGTAGTTCTTTGTCTGAAGGCCCTCGCGACTGCCTGTTCTCGTTAAGTGGTCAAACTACTTAATTCTTTATTTCTCTGTATACTGCATTCATGGCGTAGTTCTTATGTCGTCATTTCTTAGCGTGCGCCTCTTAGTGATGTTTGCTGCTTTTCGTTGGCATGTCATTTCATGGATCTAGATATTTTATTAGTGCCCATCTTTGGCATTGGTGGCACAACGATAAACGCTGATTCCAATTATTGTACTCGCATTCACTTGGGCATCAGAGGACGAAGAGGTTGTACTGATCCTGAATAAGACACCTGTCAGCTTGCGTCATGGTTGGAGAATCATAGCTGGTCAAGACCCTAATCTGGCTTCCAATAGCAATCCTGGAAACAGACAGCATTCTGGCAGAGTGAACAGGCTTCGCAGTTGGTCGGATGTTTTATAAAAGAGAATGCATATTCTTGTTAGTAGCACAGTGAGAAGAAAATGTATAAGACTTACTAGACTAGCAACGGGGCAGGAAAAGTATAAGACTTATCTAGAGTAGGAGCAGGACAAGAAAAATGTAAGACTTATCTAGAGTAGGAGCAGGACAAGAAAAATATAAGACTTATCTAGAGTAGGAGCAGGACAGGAAAAGTATAAGACTTATCTAGAGTAGGAGCAAGACAGGAAAAATATAAGACTTATCTAGAGTAGGAGCAGGACAGGAAAAGTATAAGACTTATCTAGAGTAGGAGCAGGACAGGAAAAGTATAAGACTTATCTAGAGTAGGAGCAGGACAGGAAAAGTATAAGACTTATCTAGAGTAGGAGCAGGACAGGAAAAGTATAAGACTTATCTAGAGTAGGAGCAGGACAGGACAAGTATAAGACTTATCTAGAGTAGGAGCAGGACAGGACAAGTATAAGACTTATCTAGAGTAGGAGCAGGACAAGACAAGTATAAGACTTATCTAGAGTAGGAGCAGGACAGGAAAAGTATAAGACTTATCTAGAGTAGGAGCAGGACAAGACAAGTATAAGACTTATCTAGATTAGGAGCAGGACAGGAAAAGTATAAGACTTATCTAGAGTAGGAGCAGGACAAGACAAGTATAAGACTTATCTAGAGTAGGAGCAGGACAAGACAAGTATAAGACTTATCTAGAGTAGGAGCAGGACAAGACAAGTATAAGACTTATCTAGAGTAGGAGCAGGACAAGACAAGTATAACTTATCTAGAGTAGGAGCAGGACAAGACAAGTATAAGACTTATCTAGAGTAGGAGCAGGACAAGACAAGTATAAGACTTATCTAGAGTAGGAGCAGGACAGGACAAGTATAAGACTTATCTAGAGTAGGAGCAGGACAAGACAAGTATAAGACTTATCTAGAGTAGGAGCAGGACAAGACAAGTATAAGACTTATCTAAAGTAGGAGCAGGACAAGACAAGTATAAGACTTATCTAAAGTAGGAGCAGGACAAGACAAGTATAAGACTTATCTAAAGTAGGAGCAGGACAGGACAAGTATAAGACTTATCTAAAGTAGGAGCAGGACAGGACAAGTATAAGACTTATCTAAAGTAGGAGCAGGACAAGACAAGTATAAGACTTATCTAAAGTAGGAGCAGGACAAGACAAGTATAAGACTTATCTAAAGTAGGAGCAGGACAGGACAAGTATAAGACTTATCTAAAGTAGGAGCAGGACAAGACAAGTATAAGACTTATCTAAAGTAGGAGCAGGACAAGACAAGTATAAGACTTATCTAAAGTAGGAGCAGGACAGGACAAGTATAAGACTTATCTAGAGTAGGAGCAGGACAAGAAAAATATAAGACTTATCTAGAGTAGGAGCAGGACAAGAAAAATATAAGACTTATCTAGAGTAGGAGCAGGACAAGAAAAATATAAGACTTATCTAGAGTAGGAGCAGGACAAGAAAAGTATAAGACTTATCTAAAGTAGGAGCAGGACAAGACAAGTATAAGACTTATCTAAAGTAGGAGCAGGACAGGACAAGTATAAGACTTATCTAGAGTAGGAGCAGGACAAGAAAAATATAAGACTTATCTAGAGTAGGAGCAGGACAAGAAAAATATAAGACTTATCTAGAGTAGGAGCAGGACAAGAAAAATATAAGACTTATCTAGAGTAGGAGCAGGACAAGAAAAATATAAGACTTATCTAGAGTAGGAGCAGGACAAGAAAAATGTAAGACTTATCTAGAGTAGGAGCAGGACAAGAAAAATGTAAGACTTATCTAGAGTAGGAGCAGGACAAGAAAAATGTAAGACTTATCTAGAGTAGGAGCAGGACAAGAAAAATATAAGACTTATCTAGAGTAGGAGCAGGACAGGACAAGTATAAGACTTATCTAGAGTAGGAAAGGGGGGGGGGAGGGAACAGGACAAGTATAAGACTTATCTAGAGTAGGAAAGGGGGGGGGAGGGAACAGGACAAGTATAAGACTTATCTAGAGTAGGAAAGGGGGGGGGGGAGGGAACAGGACAAGTATAAGACTTATCAAGAGTAAGAGCAGGGCAGAAAAAATATAAGACTTATCTAGAGTAGGAAGGGGGACATAAAAAGTATACAAGAGAGGGACAGGAAAATTATAAGACATCTAGAATAACAGCGGGGAGAAAAATTTCTGAAGTAGACGAATGGAGTTGTAAGACTTTGGCTTAGAAAACTTACAGAAAAACGAAGACCTACTTTCAAAAAGACTAGACTGAAAATGAAGACTTATTAAGACGACAACAAGGAGCTGGAACACGTTTAGCTGGCAGGTCGACTACCAAATATGTAAGAGGATGAAATATAACAGAATTCCTCAGATTCACTCGAGCATGACAACATAATACGAAATATCGAAAACCTTCTGAGTCGCTGCAGTTCAACCATGTCCGCTACGGTGTAAAACAATAAATCAGATTTCACGCCAGAAGTCGTACTTCAATTCTACTTTCTTGGAGAGAAAGAAAAGTGGAAAGATGGAAGAGAAAGAGAGGAGAGTACAGGTAAAGGTCCTTCCACGGAGAGAGCAGCGGCATTGGGACATTGAGCATTTTCGTTACAAATGTACTTTCATTGGCTAGTGTAACATAACACAACGCCAAGTAAACTTTTCTTCAAAGGTTGTGACACTGTGGTTTCCATTCCATTGCTGTATACCTGGTAATGAAGCAGACGACATCCTAGCTAAAGAAGATGGCAGATTACCAAAGATACAAGCATAATATGTGAGAAAAATAACTTTCAAGAGTAACTGGGCAAAAGAATACCCTGGTCACTAAAAAAGAAAAAGAAAAAATTGACGTTTAAAGTCAGCAGAGAGAAGCAAATTATTTTTTCAGCTCGCAGTGTCATAACAGCCTGGGGTACCATCTCTTAAAACAAGCTCAGGACTGGCCTGCCTGACATGTGCGCATGTGGCATCGGTTGGATGACGGCAGGACGTAATCTGCACGAGTGCCCAACAAAGGTACAGAGAAAACTGAGATGGTCATAGCCTATGTCAGTTCTGAAGAAGCATCATGCAGGTGCGCACCATCTCCAGCTGACCACCGCTTACGTCAAAAGCATACATGTCTACGTCTGTGGAAGACCATTGGAGAAGACCAAGGAAGCGAAGTGTCCCACCAGTGTCCCGAAGTTCATGATGTGAGGCTGTCGTAGGACAGGAAAAATAGAGTAATCTGTTGACACGGTACACAATGCATGAAAGAAGATATTTTTAAAATTTTCTAGCCCTGACCGTTTTCTGTATAAACACATGTCTACTTGTTCGACTAGATCACAGGCGTTGGGACTTTAATTCCGCCAGAAAGCCGAGGTACAAGAAAGGAAACGGCTGAATACACCACAGTCTTATGTTGTTCTACAGCAGCTTAGAACACACACGGTGATATCCACCTTCTCTGTGTGTGTGTGTGTGTCTGTGTGTGTGTGTGTCTAAGATAATTCTATCTAGAGTGACAGTAAATCGCCAGGCAGCATCAGAGAAAAGGCTTTCCAAATCTGTTTGCTCGTTAAAATTGAAGAATGTAATCCTTTCCTGTGATGTTCCGTCACGTTGACTAGAAGAGAATCTTAGGACCTTTGGAATATACAAGCTTGTGTCTTTGGTATGTATCGTCCGCTCTCTCGGACGATTAATTCTCTGGCCAAATCTTTCTGTTTTTTTTTCTTTTTGTTGTCCTCTTATAATGACAGTAATTCTATTTTCCTACTTTAAGTTTTTTTAATGTTCATCGTCTGAACTTACTACCGAGAAAAATTGGCATACATGAACTCATTCTTTTGGTGGACTACTTTGTATTCCTCGATCGATCTTGAAAACGCCAGCTTGTTTATCGTTCTCCAAACCGTGCAAAGAGAAAACACACACACACACACACACACACACACACACAAATCAAAATTCATTCATTCATTTGCCTCCCAAACAACACTCATGTAGGCCTGTCGGTTGTGAGCAAGATGGCCTGCCGCTGATGCATCCATATGCAGATCCTCAACGATGTCTTGCAGCCATCTTCGCCTTGGTCTTCCTCTCTTTCTTTTTCCCATTATGTACCCTTCCAAGACAGTCTTCTCTATGTTATCATGATGTTTAATGTGTCCAAAATATTTAAGTTTTCTCTCTTTAATCCTCTTTACTAGCCAGCCTTCTTCAATATTAAGCTCTTGTAGTATGGATATATTTGTTCTTTTTAAATCAAAAGTACAAAATCAAAATTTTCTGTACTCCGGGACATATGTCCTCTTTGAACATATAATGAGAAGACAGAAGTTGGAGAAGTTGACACTCACTGGAAAAATCAAGGAAAGATGGAAGAGGGAGAGGGGGAGGGGGGAATGAAATAGATAAATAAGCTTAAGCAGGATGATCAGAAACAGTAAATAAAAGTACTGGTAACCATAGAAACACCATGGTGATATGGCGTTACCTTCCATTTCTTTTTTGACAAATACTGCTTAGTGTGCTAGGTACGAATTTCAATAACAGGTCGAATGAATCACCTAAGGCCTGATTTGAACCGGACTTCACAATGGGAAATCAGTACACTAACCATTTCGTTATCTCTAATGCCTGTTATAACAGCATCATAGAGATAATTGACTTCTTCTTTTATCCCCCCCCCCGGGATTTTGCGTTGGTGTTCTTTGCAGCCGATGCAGGGAAGGTGTCGAACCATATCCACATGTCGGATTGGGAGTGGGACATGCTACTTTTTTTTTCAGTCCCTGAATGGAGATAGAGGCAGGGAGAGTGCAATACTTTGTTATTAGACTTCACCGTTAAAGGGACTATGTGAAACCCTGACCTGTTAGCCAGGTTAGGCCTGTTACTGGGAGGGGGGGGGGAAGGCATCAACGGGGGGGGGGACAGGGTCTTGATCTAATATGGTTAACCAACACTGACGCTAGCATGTCAGCTATGTGTCACTGGCTGTCTCTATCTCTCTGTCTCTCTGTGTCTCTCTCTCTGTCTCTCTCTCTGTCTCTCTCTGACTCTCTCTCTCTGACTCTCTCTCTGTCTCTCTCTGTCTGTCTCTCTCTGTCTCTCTTCTCTCTCTCTTCTCTCTCTCTCTGTCTCTCTCTCTGTCTCTCTCTTTTGAAGATTGACCATCCGTCTGGAGTTATTGATAACTGATTATTCGTCTAGAGTTCTTGAAGACTGACCATCCGTCAAGAGTACTTGAAGACTGACCATCCGTCTGGAGTTCTTGGTAACTGACCATCCTTCTAGAGTTATTGATGACTGACCATCCTTCTAGAGTTCTTGAAGACTGACCGTCTGTCTGGAGTTCTTGATGACTGACCATCCGTCTGGACTTCTTGATGAATCATTCATTTTCCACCACCCCAATTTTCATACCACCTCCCACTCACCCCTCTCACCCCCACCCCTTCATTCTTGAGAGCATCTTTAATTCACAGTTGTCAGATCACCACTAACTGAACAAGCAGGTTACAGAAGAGTAGTAACTGTTTTCGGTATAAATTTACTACAAATTTTATATACTAACTTTAGTATTGTAAATAGCAAACAGAACTTTTGTATGTCTAAAATCCCCATGTATTCTCATTTATAATATCACTCATTCTCTAATCGTGACCCACTTCGTACAGTACTTTTTTTAACCGAAAAATGCGTCATTTCATTTGCTGATGGCTTCTTCCATGTCGTTTCTGACTCTTTCGCCAATGACTTTATGCAGTTGGTCTTGCCACGTGACTTGTCAAACTTAATATATCCATTAAGGCGCAATGAGTGGAGGAGGTGCAGCCTATGCAGCAATGCTTCGAGAACAGCTTGGCTTTCGTCGTTTTTATTTTTTGTGTGTGGTTCTGTGTTTGGGGGGGGGGGGGGGGGGAGTATAGTGGATGAAAACAAAATGGCTAATCAGTAAAAGAGGAATTGTATAAAATTTGTTCACATACACACACACCCACACAAGAATATAAAATATACCATGACATAACAATTGGAGGTTATGAAATACCAGAGATTAGATATGCTGATGACACAGTATTACTGTCCACAACACAAATAGGAATGGAAAAACTAATTATGTCACACCGTAAGAACAGCGAAGAGCAAAACCTCTATCTTAATGCGAAGAAAACTAAATTGATGACAACTGAGATAACAAATAAGGCAGCTGATATATGTATCAATGAGAAAAAACTGGAAGAAGTTTTGAATATCTTGGATCACTGCTAACTAATAATGGAGATACAATGAGGGAAATTAAAAGGAGAACATTTATTGCTCTTCAGATAGTAAAACAGCTAAATAATCTGTGGAGAGGAGTAGACAGAACCACAAAAATAAAATTGTTAAGATCATGCATCTTTCCCATCGCAACATACGCCTGTGAGACCTGGACACTTAACAAAACAGTTGAGAAACACATAACTGCCTTTGAATGTAAATGCTACAGAAGAGTTCTTCAAATATCATGGACACAAAAACGAACATATATATCCATACTACAGGAATTTAATATTGAAGAATGCTGGCTAGTAAAGAGGATTAAAGAGAGAAAACGTAAATATTTTGGACACATTAAACGTCATGATAATCTAGAGAAGACTGTCTTGGAAGGGTACATAATGGAAAAAAAGAAAGAGGAAGATCAAGGCGAAGATGGCTGCACGACATCGTTGAAAATCTGCGAATGGATGCATCAGCAGCAGGCCATCTTGCTCACAACCGAGAGGCCTACAGGAGTGCAGTTAGGGGGGTAAAGTTTCGCAATGGACATGCAAATGAATGAATGAATGGATATATATATATATATATATATATATATATATATATATATATATATATATATATATGCATTTATGCATGTTAAAGCTGGAAAACAACTAAAGAAATAGACAACAAATTTGACTCTTTTGAAAACAAATGCCAAAGAAAATATTCGGTACAAAGTGGAACGAATTAAAAATCAACTCAGAGATAAGGCAGATGACCGAACAAAACCTGTCTTATAGGTGATCAGAAAAAGGAGACGGACATATGTTGACCATGTGATGAAAAGAAACAGTCAGAGAATCCCAAAACAAGCTATCACGTGCTCTAAAGAGGACATTATTAAGAGAGGCCATCTTAGTGGGAATAACATCCCTTGATGAGGTCGAAAAGCTCGCCGAAAACAGGGAATCTTGGCAAGCTACCATGCACGGAAAGGATGTAAAATATAAGATGTATAATATGAGGTGTGGTCTAAAATTTTCTGGTGTGGGTACTTTTGGGGTAGTGCGATGCAGTACCAGGTGGCAGCACTAAGATGCAGTGTAACTCTGCGGGTGGGGAGTGGCGCAGAGCTAGGATTAAGCAGATAATAATGACGTGGCGTTCACATGTTTGAAGTTGTATAAACTAGGAAAAAGGTAGGAACAGCTTTATTACTTAACGAGCACACAACTCACTTGTTTGAAGTTATGCGCTGGTCGTTCGGCCACATTCTAGATGGTTGTGATGAAAGAGCAGCGAGTCTGCATCAAATTTTGTTCCTTCTTCGTCTTCTTTGTTCGCTTCTACCACCAAGACTCCCCCCCCCCAACCCCCGTGATCCTACTGAATTTACTTCTGTGGTCCTCGATAGGTCCCGTAGTCCCCCTGTGGTCCCCGAAAGGTCGATGCCTGCACTGAGCTTCAACAACTCGCCTCAGAGGGCGAAACCTTCTTGTCTAGGGTCATAACTGATGATGAGGGCTGTGTTCATGGTTATGACCTGGAGACGAAGCAACAATAGTCCCAACGGATAATCCAGGGTCACGATGACCCACACACAAAAAAGGCCAGGTGGTGGAAAAGCAATATCAAGAGCATGATGACTGTCTTCTGTGACATGAGCGGGAATTTTACAACAAGTGAAGGTGGTGGGGGTGTCGGGGGAGTGTCAGGGAGGGAGGGGGTGTTAAGACGCGCACTCAAGCTTGCCAATCATAGGCGGCGAAGACCCTGTTCTGCCTCCCAGTGGTGCTCCTAGGAACAGATGAATGGGGATCGCAGTGGTCCTAAAAATGCATCAAGCCCAAGTCGGATGTGTTGTGCCAAAAGGATCATAACTGCAACACAACACAGCCACAGTGAGGGCGACAGAAGAAATAGGCGACGAACATGGCCCTGCTGGTAAGACTGTGAACTTGTACTATGATGTTTCACTGCGATTTTGAGCATGTGAGAAGGACTCGGCTGGACCTGTGGCCAAGAAAAGAAAAAAAAAATGACTGCTTCACCATGACAACGCCCCAGTTCACACTGCGCTCAGCACCCAGAAGTTTTGGGGTTGTCATTCACCCACCCTCAATAATCGCCGGATTTGACACCTTGTGACTTCTTTCTATTCCCAAAACTGAAGATGAAGCTGAAAAGGTCTTGCCACTGAGGACATCCTGCCGGAATCACAGGCGGCGCTCGACTACCTCGTGGAATCGGACTTCCAAAGAGTGTTCCTACATTGAAGGGACGAGCTCTACAACCAGTGTATCTTTGCGCACTGGAACTATTTCGAGGGTGACGGTTGTCGGTAGGCCCTATAATGAGTCTTTACTTATTTATATGACTAGTCTGGAAATTTTCCGATCACACTTCATTAAATGCAGTTCTGAAGTAAACATGCTCCTCGATTTACGTGGGTTTTTACGTTCCAATGATCCAGTCGTAAAGCTGAAAATATCGGAAGCTGGATATGAATATGACATTATAAATAAATAAACAAACAAACACTGAATGCGTATAAATGCACGTAACTGCTGCAACTACAGTAATTAAATACTAGTAATAAAAAAATTAATAACGAATACAAGTTTGTCCCATCAATGAATACGCGATAATGAATGTAAATCGTTATCGCGCCATCGTAAAGTCCAAACATCCTTAAGTTGAACTACCGTTAATCGGGGAGCACCTGCAGTTTGAAGAATTGGATGAGATCGTGTGCTTTTACATTAAAGAAAAGAAAATATTTACAGCACAGATTTGATGTGCTCTGTGAAATCAGGCGAACAGATAATATGATAATATTATGATGACTGATAATATGAGCATGATAATATGAGCATGATAATATGACCATGATAATATGAGCATGATAATATGAGCGTGAACGGCTCATTACACTAGCCTTCTCTAAAAAAAATGGCACATGATGCTGCTGTGTTACTGCTGATGCCTCTACCCCTGCTACTGCTACTGCTGAAGATGATGACGACGACGATGACAATGATGGAAGAAAAAAAAAGTATTTGTTAAAAAATACAATAGAAAAAAAAAGGTAGAAGTTTCCTGGCAGAAATGATTAGCTCCATTCCAGTGTAACCAAAGTACACTCCATTTTGGAGGGGGGATATAATTAATCAATGTTTTCTTCTGTGAGGACGAGGCCCCAATCGCATTCAAGAAGTCCTCGACGCAGTCGGTGATCTCGTAGCAAACGAGAGCCCACGAGAAGTGTTAATTCTGATGATAATTATGCTTGTTCGATTCAGATTCTGAAAAAAAACCACTTTATGACTGTTCATTTTTTATATAATCCTAAGCCCTGTGCATATTCTTCAAAAAAGCGAAATATTCATTAGTAAAGTGATTACTTACGTCATATAGTTTAATGTTCATTTTTTGTACTTATGGGATTGACTATCGTAATATTTCAGGGATTCTCTGGCCAGCAAAGACTTATATCTTATATCTTATATCCTTCCCGTGCCGTTAAACGTCACATAGGGCTCGCAAAGTAGTTCGCCAATTTTTCCTGTCTTCGGCGAGTCTTTCAACCTAATCAAAGGATTTTATGCCTGTTAACTTGGGCTCTCTTAATAATGTCCTCTTCAGAGTTTCACGCAGTCTGCCTCTTTTTCTTCGGCCTGTTGTGTTCCACTTGATAGCTTGTTTTGGGATTCTCTGATCATTTCTTCTCATCAAGTGACCAACATATGTCCATCTCCTTTTCCTGATCACCCATGAGACTGGTTGTTGTTCAGTCATCTGTCTTATCTCTGCATTGTTCTTGAATTCATTCCACTTGATGCCGAGTATTTTCCTTAGGCATTTGTTTTCAAAAGAGTCTAATTTCTTTTCTATTTCTTTAGTTGTTTTCCAGCTTTCGCATGCATAAATGAGGGTGGATATTACATTTGAATTGAATAGTCTTAACTTGGTTTTTGTGCTTATAACTTTTGAATTCCATATGTTCTCAAGATTCTTGAAGATTGATGCTGCTTTTGCAATTCTGATCCTAACTTCCTTTCTAGTGTCACCAGCAAAGACTACGAATGAAGAATGTAAGGGAAGAGCTGGAGAGACAACAACAACAAAAATCTTGAAAAACAAAAACAAAACAAAAAATAGGAGGAGGACAAAGTACTCTTTATAGGACATGCAATGAGAAGAGGAGACATTGAAAATATTGTAACTACAGGAAAAAAAAATAGAAGGAAGAA
This sequence comes from Achatina immaculata, assembly GCA_009760885.1. Lineage (NCBI taxonomy): Eukaryota > Metazoa > Mollusca > Gastropoda > Stylommatophora > Achatinidae > Lissachatina > Lissachatina immaculata. Next base: position 10,880,607 of record CM019707.1, read on the forward strand.
GAGCCAGGGGAAGAGCAAGAGAAATGATACCGAATAGTTTGACGAGATGGTGTGAGATGGGACCACTAGCTGAACTGATGGCCTGCATGAAGGATCGTGTACTATGGAGAAAATATAATAGTCAACGCCAGTGGGCAAGGCACAGTATTATTATTATTATTATTATTATTGTTAATATTATTATTATTATTACTATTACTATTAATATTATTATGTATGAGAAGAGCTGGAGAGACAAAACACCTTGTCAGAAAGATAAGAGAGAGACAATGTACTTTCATAGGACATGCAATGAGAAGAGGGGGCATTGAAAATATTATAACAACAGGAAAATTAGAAGGAAGAAGATCAAGAGGAAGACCAAGAGAAATGATACTGGACAATCTGACGGGATGGTGTGAGAGATCACCAACTGAACTGATAGCCTGCATGAAGGATCTGGTACTCTGGAGAAGCATAATAGCCAACGCCAGTCGGCACGGCACCTGATGATGATGATGATTAATATTATTATTATTATTATTATTAGTATTATTATTATTTCGGGGGTGCTGGTGTGGGGTAATGGTTAAAGTAACAGAGAACAGTTCTGCACGACTAGACCTCGAAAAATCATAGACACAAAATTTTTAGACTTGAGAGAAAGAAAGAGAAAAAAAATAGCAGGAAAATTACCTGGTGACAATATCGTCGCAGATATTCTTCTCCCTCAGCCTCAAAAACTCGGACACTCAAGAAAATGAATACCTGCGCGCTGCTCTTCTCTCGTGCATGCTTCCACTGGAACGACCAACTGTTCTGCTGACGTCATTTTCCCCAAAATGGCCGACGTGGCCGTGCATATATACATATACAGAGAGATAATATAACATCCGTACTACAACTGTTTACTACTCAATCTAGATTTTTATAGAACAAAATCAAGTTGTTTTTTTTTAAATTTTAATTCGCTCTCGTAATATAGAAGGAACGATGAACGAACTTTATTTTCAAACTGCATACAGTCACTTCACGGTAAACTAAAACTATAACATTCCAGAATAACATAAATTAGAATGGAAAACAATAACCTAAGCTAGAAAGGACAAAAACAGCATAAAGCTATAGAAACCCATAGCATAAAGCTATAGCTTAAAGTCAATAGAAAAATCAGAACAAAATGAAACCGCAAAAAAAAAAAAAAAATGTTAAAAACATTGCATCAGCGGTATCAAGAAACGCAACAACGGATTAATCTGGAAAGATCAGGTTTTTAAATAACTAGAAACTACACAAATAGGACGAGACAGAAAGGGTTAATCAAGCTGAAACGTGAAAAGGCTGGAAAATAACGGCAACAGTATTAATTACAAATTACAGTATATAGAAAATGGTTCACCAGTTCAAAAGAATGGAACACTATTCGAGAAAAAAATAAAACGAAACAAAATATAACTGGTAGGAAATTAGTAATTTTCTTCCTATGCGTCTGCCTGGGCACCTGAATGGCGAAGAGGTTAGAACAGCTATATGGGCACCTGAATGACGAAGAGGTTAGAACAGCTATATAGGCGCCTGAATGGCGAAGAGGTTAGTATAGCTATATAGGCGCCTGAATGACAAAGAGGTAAGTACAGCTATATGGGCACCTGAATGACGAAGAGGTTGGTACAGCTATATGGGCACCTGAATGACGAAGAGGTTAGAACAGCTATATGGGCACCTGAATGACGAAGAGGTTAGAACAGCTATATGGGCACCTGAACGACGAAGAGGTTAGTACAGCTATATTGGCACCTGAATGACGAAGAGGTTAGTACAGCTATATGGGCACCTGAATGACAAAGAGGTAAGTACAGCTATATAGGCACCTGAATGACGAAGAGGTTAGTACAGCTATATGGGCACCTGAATGACGAAGAGGTTAGTACACTGGTCTCGTATGGCGAAGACTGGTGGTAAGAATCTGACTGGAGGGGTCCAAGTCCCCCCCCCCCGGGCTGTAGAAATGGGTACCTGGCTCTACTGTGAGCTGTGGAAGGAAAATCGTCCAGGCGTGATGGCTGACCACATCAAGTCTAGTGCGCTGACAGGTCAGGAAACCACGGACAGCAGCACCTTTCCGCTAGACGCTGCCATGATATAACAGGGCTGTAGGCGTGCATCTAGCAGTGTACTTTATAAACCAGCATGCTATAACTCATTTTCCCCTCAACATATTTGTGACCTTACTCTCAACAGCTCCAGCAATTTGCGAACTTGTTTGTAGAGACGAGCTGTAATAGAATTGATGGACTCTATATTGGAAAACTCTGAATCCAGTGTATATCACCTAAAAAACACCAAAAAGCGGAGAGAGAAGTCTTAATTATGGAGGCGTAAAATGATTTCCCCGAGTTCTCAATCAGTGATCAAAGTCAATGCCATGCCGTGTCTCACCGCAGGTCTGCAATATAGAAGCCGGCAATGAAACAGCAGGACAAAACAAGTGTGTGAGGACCATATGCTTTTGTGGTCCCCGCTTGCGGTTTGGCGGGCCTCATGGACTCTCCAACATCATGGCCAGAGGAAAACATTTACAACCAACGACGCTGTGCAAAGTTCTCCCAGGGGCAACATTTTGCCGTGGTCAGAAAATTTGCCTGAGCAATTTATATGTGAAAATGGTTGTGGTTGGCCTGGAAATGTTCTGTGGTACGGCAGGGAGAATATGAGGCATATCTAAACAAATCAAGACATGGATCACACAATAAATAACTCACATAATAGGGGTGGGGACCTAAATAAATTAAGTATTGAGATGGGAGGCAACTGTATAGATCAAATATGCAGTGGGGGAGTAGGGCGCAATCAAATATTGGGTGGGGAGGGGGGGGAGGAGATGTGGCACGCCACTAAATAGGTCAGTTGGGAGGGGGTGGGAACAGCTATATATATCAAATATTGGAGGAAAGGGGTTGGTGCGGGAGTGCAAAACAGTAAGTCTGGTGGGGGGGGGGGGGGAGGAGAAGGGAGTGGAAAGAAAAAAATGGCGGGGGGGGGTGGTGCATAGCTAAGTAAGTCATGGCATGAAGCAGCAAAATAAGCCAGGAGTCAGGGCCACAAGAAAATAAGTCAAGAGTCAGGGGCACAAGAAAATAAGTCAGGAGTCAGAGGCACAAGAAAATAAGTCAGGAGTCAAGGGCACAAGAAAATAAGTTAGGAGTCAGGGGCACAAGAAAATAAGTCAGGAGTCAGGGGCACAGGAAAATAAGTCAGGAGTCAGGGGCACAAGAAAATAAGTCAGGAGTCAGGGGCACAGGAAAATAAGTCAGGAGTCAGGGGCACAAGAAAATAAGTCAGGAGTCAGGGGCACAGGAAAATAAGTCAGGAGTCAGGGGCACAAGAAAATAAGTCAGGAGTCAGGGGCACAAGAAAATAAGTCAGGAGTCAGGGGCACAAGAAAATAAGTCAGGAGTCAGGGGCACAGGAAAATAAGTCAGGAGTCAGGGGCATAAGAAAATAAGTCAGGAGTCAGGGGCACAAGAAAATAAATCAGGAGTCAGGGGCACAAGAAAATAAGTCAGGGGCACAAGAAAATAAGTCAACAGTCAGGGGCACAAGAAGATAAATCAAGTGTCAAGGGCACAAGAAGATAAATCAAGTGTCAAGGGCACAAAGAAATAAGTCAATTGTTAAGTACAGAAGTAAATAAGTCGAATATTGCAGACACAACTAAATAAGTCGAGTTTTAGAAACAATGTTAAATAGGTAAAGAAAAACAAATTGGGGACACATATTTTTTTTAACAAAATGAACGACTGTGATCACATCAAGATATCAAAGCAAAGGACACGTCTCAGCGGCCAGGAGATGTAGGTCAGTCAGTTATATCTAGGCATAGAACGCAGTTAAATATTGAGAAGAATGTATTGTTCTTGTTATCTGCATATTGCACTCTGCTAGTCTGTACAAAACATTGACGGCAATGATCCTCAATCTTCGCTGTTGCTGTACCTTGATGCCGTAGTTTGATGCTCTACAGTGATACTGTACAAAGATACGAGAGGTGATTGATAAGTTCTCGGCATAAGGTACAACGGACTATTTGTGGACAACTTTCTGGGGTTGTTTCTCAACATAGTCCCCTTGCACGTTTATGCACTTAGTCCAGCGATCCTGGAGCATACGGATCCCTTTTTTGTAAAAGTCACCATCTTGTGTCAGTAGAAAGTGGTCAGCAGCATGAATGACGTCATCGTCTGAAGCAAATTTGCGACCACTGAGCTCCTTTTTGAGTTTAGTAATCTGGTAATAATCTGAAGGGGCCAAATCTGGAGAATAAGGAGGATGTTCAAGAAGCTGGAAGCCACATTCATGAATGGCAGCCATTGCCACCGCCGACTTGTGAACTAGAGCATTGTCTTGATGAAAGATGACTCCTCTCGTCAATTTCCTTCAGTTTGACCCACAGTTGTTCACAAGATTAGCGTAATAGGCCTCGGTGACCGTTCTGGCCTTTTGAAGATAGCTTACCAATAGCACACTTCTGAATCCCAAAAGATGGAAGCCATCACTTTGCCTGCAGACACAACCACTCTTGCTTTCTTTGGAGGTGGGGATCCATGACGTTTCCACTGCTTTGACTGTTCTTTAGTTTCTTATTGAAAATGATGAACCCAAGTCTCATCCATAGTCACAAATTGCTGAAGAAACTTTCCAGGATCTGCAGAAAAATGGCCAAGATTGTCTCTTGACATGTTGAGACGCTGTCGTTTGTGTTCAGCTCCAAGAAGTTTCGGGATCCATCGAGCAGAGACCTTTGTCATTTGAAGATCATTGTAAATAATGGCATGAACACGTTCCTGGGAGATGTCCAACTCAGTAGCAATGTACAGCTCAGTTAGTCGTCGATCTTCCATTATCATGTCATGGATTCTGCCGGTAGTTTCATCGGTGATTACCGTTTTTGGTCTTCCTGGACGGGGATCATCTTCCAGACTTTCCCTTCCATGTTTGAATTGAGCTGCCCATTTCTTCAATGTGCTGTAATAAGAGGCACTCTCCCCTAGAGTCTCCACCATATCTTCATGGATCTGCTTCGATGCCCTTGATGCAGAGGTAGCGAATGACTGCTCGATATGAAATTTTATCCATTTTCTCAATTTCTGCCACCCCTTACCACTTCAGTAGCCTGTTAAAAAAAAAAAATTGGTTGCAGTTAATTTCTTGACACTTGGTGTTTAATCTTACATTAATCTGATCTACAAATGCACCTAATATTAATTGTGTGTTTAAAGTATTTGTACCTTATGTCGAGAGCTTATCAATCACCCCTCGTAAATTATCTTTTGGCGCTGGGTTTCTACTTGTGCTGTTTGGTTTATGAGGTTAAAGGTTAATATAATACTTTTCACGACATGGACGCCCCTAGCGGTTATGATGCCAGTGCCTATATTTTCCTTGACCTGTTGGCTCACTAGAGGGTGATGTGGTCAGTATCATGCCCTCCGCCTTTCCTTCCCCTGCTCTAGAAGAAGCCAGGTACACTTTTTTTATAGCAGGATGGCTGGGGCATCACTGGCCGGATTCGAACTTACCGACCTTCGATATGGGAGACTAGAGCACTAACTACTTCACCACTCAGGTGCCCATTTGGTTTATTGCTTCTCTCTCTCTCTCTCTCTCTCTCTCTCTCTCTCTCTCTCTCTCTCTCTCTCCCAAGGTCCCTGCCGACAGGATTAGGATATCACGTCCTTCCACAACCCTCGATCCCTTGTGCATCTCAACAGCCGTGTCAATGGGCATTTCTCATCCCAGTATGCCAAACCATCAAATATCTTTTCTCTTTGTCTCTTCTTCGATTTTCTCTGTTGCCATTAAATGCTCTAGTTCGCCTCTTCTCCAGACAAGCCCTCACAAATTTTGATTGTTACTTTCTGATCCTCTTTATGATTTTCCTTAATTCTTGTGCCTCTTTCAGAACTTCCTCATTCGATTTTCTCTATGCCCATGGTACCTTCAGCATTCTTCTTAAGCATCACATTTCAGCGTTCTCCGTGCCTCCTTCCTGACAGCCCAAACCTCGCATCCATAGATTACAATAGCTATTGATATTTAAACGTTGAGATTTCTAAATTTTATCAAGAATCTTTTGTTCATTTACAATCCTCATTCTCCTTTTAAATTGCGCAGTTCTTGGATGTGTGTATGAAAACATGGTTATAGGAAAATCTAATCAGGTTCATTTTTAGCAAAGTTGTAGGCATCTAAATTCTGGCGCAGTAAAGTTTTAGAGCGAAGTAAGTGTTACCAACTCGAGCAAACAGCAGCTTATGAACTTGAGACGTGGGAGAAAGAAAAAGTGTAGGCAATCCATTTTAGACGTCAGAAGAAGAAAAGCTGTAGACTTGTCTTGTCTTGTGCTATATCCCTGTAACTGCGAGCTGGTGTTCTCTGCAGCCGATGCTGTGGATGTGTTGGGTATTGTCTCTGTGTGGAAGCCGGTTATGGTAGCTATTTTTTTCAGTCCCGGAGCATAGCTAAAAAAAAGCAGGTGGTGTGCAATGCTTCTGTAGCAGACTCCACCACCATAGGAACTATGACGATCCCTGTCCCGTTACCAAGGTTAGATATATTACTGGGGGGGTACCAACGAGGAGATGGGACACGGTTTTGGTCAGCTATGGGTCACTAACCCTGACGCTAGCATATAATCTATGGGTCGCTAACCCTGACGCTAGCATATATGCTATGGGTCGCTAACCCTGACACTAGCATATATGCTATGGGTCGCTAACCCTGACGCTATCATATATGTTATGGGTCACTGATTGCCTAATCGGACAACGTCTTCACCCACAAAAATTATAGACAAAGAGAGGAAGAAAAAACTGGAAGCAAGGACTTTAAAGGTGATAGAAAGAAAAAATAATTGGAAAGAACTGTCGATGTGACAGTACGTGCCTATTAGACTAATATTTTCAGCTAGTGTTTGTTTCGAAATGTCTTGAAATGTTTGCTGTTATTTTAAAAGCGTAAATAGATTATGCAGTATTTTACCATGTTTAGCAGCAATCTTCGTGTTCACAGGTAAAATCCCCGTTTCCAAGCCGTGAATACATATTTGGGATACGGTGTTAGGTCAGTATTTCCAAGACCTTCAGCACATGAAAGTGTGATGTGGTCAGTATCACGCCCTGACTGTATTTATCTTCCCAGATTTCTCTGGTTCCCATTTTTATAGGCTGGGTGGACTCTGCGGTCTTTTTCGTGTAGTAAAAAAAGTAAAAGTAAAGGTAACCCTGTCATGCCTTAGAGGTACATAGGGATATGGTGTTAGTGCCCATATTTTCTTTGACCTGTCAGCACACTATAGGGTGATATGGTCAGTATCACGCCTGGTCGCCTTTTCCCTCCCCAACTCCAGAAGAAGTCGGGTACCCATTTCTACAGCTGGGTGACTGGGGTGCCGCCGGCCGGATTCTTTTCGTGTAGTGGTACCTGAAAAAGATCCCCACTCTTGAGACTTGAATCCGGTAACACAGGATTATAGACAGAGCGTTCGTGTGGAAAGGTCTTCTTCTTATTATTATTCTTCTTCTTCTTCGTTCGCTTCTACCACCAAGACCGCCCCGTGATCCTACTGAATTTACTCCTGTGGTCCTCGATAGATCCCGTGGTCCCCCTGTGGTCCCCGAAAGGACCACACGAGATCAACGAGAGGACCACAGGAGGTTCGGAGTATCGCAGGTCTTGAGCCTGTACTCTTGGTGGGTCTCAAAAGCGAGAATGCGTGACACCGTGGTTTTCGTTGCACCAGTTTAATCTAGAGTTGGACTTTCTCACTGGAAAACCTCGACGTGTTTTGGATATCTGTATATCCCCGCTGGGTGAGAGGTGGTTGCCCATCCAGCCTAGAGTTGGACTTTCTCGCCGGAAAACCTCAGCGTGATTCTTATCTTATATCCTTCCCGTGCCGTTAGACGTCACATAGGGCTCGCAAAGTAGTTCGCCAATTTTTCCTGTCTTCGGCGAGTCTTTCAACCTCATCAAAGGATTTTATGCCTGTTAACTTGGCCTCTCTTAATAATGTTCTCTTCAGAGTTTCACGCGGTCTGCCCCTTTTTCTTCGGCCTGTTGTGTTCCACTTGATAGCTTGTTTTGGGATTCTCTGCTCATTTCTTCTCATCAAGTGGCCAACATATGTCCATCTCCTTTTCCTGATTAGGATACGCGTAAATCCCCATCGGGTGAGAAGTGGTTGCCTATCTAGACTGCCCTGGTCCAGTGTCTCCGACTTCAGCATTTTGTGGTCGTGGCCGCTACCCTTCCTAGTTGTGACCAGAACGGAGCTTTTGTCCAGGAGGACGAATCCTCGCCATTAGTAAATTTCACCCCTGGGTTGAGCCGACTTTGGGATATTATCCCAGTATGGGTGTGTTTAGAACGTGACCGACCTCTAGAGCGAGAAAGTCTAGTAAATTTCATAACGACGTTGCTGTAAGACAGTACGAAACTTACAATTACTTGACTTTCAAGAATTTTTGTTTTCTTTAATGAAATTTGTTTATTTTGAGGTATTTCCTCACTTGGTTCTGTTAGCCATCTTTTTTTTCTGACAAATATCAGCTTCTTGTTCATTTTACGTGATACCAGTGTTTAAAAAATTGTATCTTGTAGCTGTAGTTTTTACTTGAACTAACTTTGACGCTAAGGGCCCCCCTCGGGTCATATCTTACCAGAACTTAGACACAGAATGCTATGATTGTTCATTTCTTACTAGAACCTCAACACTATGTTTTGCGTAGGCTCATTTCTTACTAAAGCTAAACAATATGGGTTCCGTAAGTTCTTGTCTTAGTAGAAACTAAACACTATGGCTTCCGTAGGTTCATATCTTAGTAAAACCTAGACAATAATGGCTTTGTCGATTCATAAATTACTAGAACCTAGACAATAAGGGCTTTGTCGATTCATAAATTACTAGAACATAGACAATAAGGGCTTTGTCGATTCATAAATTAATAGAACCTTGACAAAAAAGGCTTTGTTGATTTATAAATTACTAGAACCTAGACAATAATGGCTTTGTTAATTCATAAAGTATTAGAATCTTGACAAAGAAGGCTTTGTTGATTCATAAATTATTAAAACCTAAACAATAAGGGCTTTGTTAATTCATAAATTACTAGAATCTTAACAAAAAAGGCTTTGTTGATTCATAAATTATTAAAACCTAGACAATAAGGGCTTTGTTGATTCATTCTTCTTCTTCTGCGTTCGAGGTTGTTGGTCACTTCATATCCTGATCCCTGTCGACATGGCAAAGCCCGCAGTCCTCTCCAGACCTTGATAGGAGCCCCAAAGCTTTTGCCCCAAGCTTGTGTCCTCCGGCCATGTCTCACGCCTCAGGTCTGCATGGTTTTGGCACTCTTGTAGGATATGTTCTGGAGTCTGGACTCCAATGACACATGGACACTCGTCTGTGTGAGACATTTTGAGTCTAAGCAGGTGGCTTAGTAGTCTGCAGTGGCCTGTCCTTAGGTGAAAGAGGATGGTTTGCTGATGTCTTTGTAGCTGGTGTATTGGATGTTGATTCAGAAATTACTAGAACATAGACACAGTGTGTTTCCTAGGTTTAAATTTTACCAGATATCTGAAGCTATTGGGCGTTGTGGTCTGAAACTGTAGTACAGCAGGTTGAAAGAATACCCAAAGGTTGAAATAATACCCAAATATACATTTTCTTTCACAGGTTTAAATAACCATATCTAAGTAGCATGCGTTCCATATGTTCATTTTTTAAAGAATGTAGACACTGGTGCTTTGTGGGTTTAAATTTCAACTGAACCTAGATGGTGTAGGCTTCGAAGGTTCAAATTTCACCAGAGTCTAAATTATAGGCTCACTCTGTAGGTTTAAATATGTCCAGAATCTGGACTAGAGTTATGGGGTATTGTTGATTAAAGTTTACCAAAATATAGGCAGTATATACTTTACAAAACAGCTGAGAAACACATAAATGCCTTTGAATATAAATGCTACAGAAGAGTTCTCCAAATATCGTGGACACAAAAAAGAATAAATATATCTATACTACATGAGCTTAATATTGAAGAAGGCTGGCTAGTAAAGAGGATTAAAGAGAGAAAACTTAAATATTTTGGACATATTAAACATCATGATAATTTAGAGAAGACCATATTGGAGGGATACATAATGGGAAAAAGAAAAAGAGGAAGACCAAAACGAAGATGGCTGCAAGAAATCGTTGATGATCTGCAAATGGACGCAGCAGCAGCAGGCCATCTTGCTCACAACCGAGAGGCCTACAGTAGTGCAACATGAGAGGCAAAGTTCCGCACGGGACATGCAAATGGATGAATGAATACTTTATAGGTTCAAATTTGTTCAGAATGTGAACTAGACTGTATGGGGCTCTTTGTTGATTCAAATTTACTATAACACATGTACTATGGATGTGGCGGTGCATTTTTTTTTAAGGTAGAAAATAAATTTTAATTTGAACATTGTTTTTCTCAGTTGTCTGTAGTACATGGAAGCAATAGACAAATAAGTTGGGGAAAGATAGAGAGACAGAGAGAGAAAGAGAGAGAGAGAGAGAGAGAGAGAGAGAGAAGAAACAGAAAGAGAGCTAAGAGATAAAAGTGAGAGAGACCAAAAAGACAAAGAGAGAGAGAGAGAGAGAAAGTGAAGAGACAGAGAGGAGGAAAAGAGATAGAGAAGAGAGAGAGAAAGCAAAGAGAAGAGAGAGAGCAAAGAGAAGAGAGAGAGAGAATGAATGAATGAATGAATGAATGAATGAATAATCTTTATTTTTCAAGGGTAAAGAATTTGGCACGCAGGCCTGTCTTACATTCTGCCCTTCATCACTCCATCTTTCATTCTTCCCACACACTTGATTTAGTAAAAAAATACAAATTAAATTAGGAAAAACATATCAAAAGAGTGTATTACATTCAAGGTGAAAGAGAAGAAGTCATTAACCTAATAAAATAGCACTCACGCACACATACACACGCTGACATATACATAAATAAAAATACATTGTAAATCATCTTCTAACATATGTTTTTTTTAACAAACATTAAAATAATTTCTAACAATATCTAACAAGTTGCTTTTCTAATTATGTCATTGAAGTACTTGATGGTTTACGAGCCATGTGTTGAGAGAGTGCTGGCTATTTTATGGAGGCATATAATTACAAGCAAGTAAATAATGAAACAGGTTTGAGTTAAAGGATGAAGTATTACCAATGGATTTTAAATTGTAGGGGAGGGTGTTCCAGAGCTGTACTGCAGAGTATGCAAGGCTTTTCTCCTCCCGAGCAAAGAGAAGAGAAAGAGAACAAAGAGGAAGAAAGAGAGAGAGCAAAGAGGCAGATAAAGAGCAAATAGGCAGAAAGGGTAGAGAGAGAGATGTGAGAAAGGGAGACAGAAGGAGGGAGGGAGGAAGAGAGAGAGAGAGAAAGAGAGAGAGAGGAGAAGAGAAAGGAAGGAAAGAAAAAAACAGAGAGAAAATGAAAGAGAAATACCCAATCGTTTACACTTACAAAGGAAAAAAAAAATCCTAATGGTTCTCAGCTGTCTCTCAACCTCATGGCTGATCTGCACGAGGACAGAATTACCAGTCACGGGGGACCTTCTTAAGCTATTGCCCCCTGATGCAGTGCTGGCTGTTCCCGCATTTGTTGCGTACGTTAGAAATATGATTACATCAGCACTGGTGTTACGCATGTCCAACCTGATTACACCAACTTTGTCGTTACATGACGCCAGGAGGTCAAAGATCACTAGACAATTCAAATTGGATTGGAAGATTTGGGGCGCTGTGTCTCTAAAGTCCCCATGTTTTTAACCATCTGTCTAGGCGTGGTTTAAAATGCAGGGGGTGTCATTTGGGATATTCATTCGCATTTACTTGCTCGTAATAGAGCAGTGTCATGCTGGTCGATCGGATGTCGAGGGTTGTTCTGTGACTTTAAAAAAAAAATCATAAAGAGCTTGCTGCATCTTTCTCAGACATTATAATCTTTGCCCCAAAAAAGTAGCTTTTGTTTCAAAATAATGCAGGTCCCTTTTGTTTTGTGGGTTTTTTTTCAGTTGCGTAACAAGAATCCATCTTTGAAATCTGAACAGTCAATAACAAAGATGTATGCAGCTTTTTCTTTTTTTTTCCTTTTTTTTTTTAAACCAGTGTCTTCTTCTTCTTTGTAAAGCAAATCTAGACATTAGCTAAGAATGAATTTGAGAAAGCAGCCGTTTTTCTGAAGCTGTTGACACATCCGTACAACTGATTTGCCGTCAGATTAATATTGCTGGTGGTATGTGCAGATTTGTTTGTTTGTTTGTGTGAGTGTGCATACGGTTTCATATATTAAGTGCAGATTAGCGGTTTGAGTCCTCTTTGATTTTCCTAAAAAAATTTTTTTAATGAACATGAAGCTTACACGAAGATTTAATTCAATGTAAATAACTCTGCTTTTGCTGAAACGAGCTATATGTGCAATCCCATATGGTGGCCTCACCTCGCAACAGATCAAAATACGCGAATGTTTCCCATTTCACTGGAGAAAGATTTTCATTATGTTTGTGCGTTTAGAAGCGATAAATTTAAAGATACAGACAGACTTTTAAAAATGAAAACAAACTTTTAAAGATAAAGACAAACTTTTAATGATAAAGACAAACTTATAAAAACACACTTTTCAAGATAAAGACAAACTTTTAAAGATAAAAACAAACTTTAAAAGATAAAGACAAACTTTTATAGATAAAAACAAACTTTTAAAGGTAAAGACAAACATTTAAAGGCGGTACCTAGCTGCATTATCATTTTGATAGTAAGTATTATCTATTTTATCACATACAATAAAGAGTTTTTGGTAGATCGATACTATATAAAATATAATGATCAATCATTCATGAACTACTGTTTGAGAAGGATTTCAAACATTAAATGGCAGGACAAGATTAGGAACGAGGAGGTCTGGGAAAGGGCAGGACAAGAACCTATGAACCTACAAACCATGTCTAGAAAATGGAGGTATATTGGCCACACTCTGAGGAAACCCTACACCAGCATAACAAAACAGGCACTGACATGGAAATCCTCAAGTAAACATAAAACGAGGAAGACCTAGACTTACTTGGAGAAGAGAAATTATGACAGTGCTCAGAGACAAGGGATACACATAGAAGGAAGCAGAGAATAATTCCAAGAGCAGGGATGACTGGAGAGCCTTTATCTGTGGCCTATGCTCTCAAGGGAGTGAAAGGCGGCTATGATGATGATGATGATGAATCACTTATACGTGATTTGAAGAAAAAAAAAGTAGGTAGGAAACCACTGAACTAAAACTAATATAATTCTGTGCAAGTAGCACAGTAGTTTCATAACGAGCTTTCCGTGGGAAATGGAGATTTTTAAGAGGATCAAAACTTTAACTGAAAATATCCCAAGTTAATATCTGAAGATATTTTGCGAGCCCTATATGACGTTTAACGGCACGGGAAGGATATAAGAAGAATATCTGAAGATGTACAAGAAGATAAGAAAAAATAAGAACAGAGGAGCAACAGGCAAGCAGGAAACTCTACTTTACTGAGAGCAAAACAGTACACACAACTCCTCAGATCATCAGAAATGTACCCCCCCCCCCCCTATTTTCAGGCAAGCGTTTCGGCCCTTTAAACTTCAGACGTCCTTTGCCTCCCTGCACCGTTGCTCCCAACAGTATATGAGGTGTTGGCTTATAACCGCGCTTCACGAGGCTGAACATACTCCTCGGATGTTCGCGCTAAAATATAGTTCTGTGAAATATGTTCTTCTTTTCGTTATAGAATATGTCGTAGCATTGAGAATTGGAATATATTCCTTATAAAATATGTAGATAAAGGTTGCCTTTATCAGGTACCCATTGCTACGGCCTTAGAGCGGTGTTTCATAATCTTTCTGCATATAAAAAAACCACCTTTACCGCTGTATAAATTAGTTATGGAGCACGATATTATGTGCAGCAGCCGAGTGCCATAAATCTTTAATTGTTTTTATTCAATAGCCGGCCCCGATGACCAAACTCAGCGGTTACAAAACTTTCAACCTGCGGCACAAGTGATAATATAAATTTCTACTGACCCCGCTGGACTCCCGCGCAGTTAACAATTTTTTTTTTTTTAAGCGTTTTCACCCTACTTATTTAACTTGTATATTGAAAATATAATGAAGAATGTTAGAGAAGATGTAGACAAAGAATATTACGATGCCATAACAATTGGAGGTTATGAAATACCAGAGATTAGATATGCTGATGACACAGTATTACTGTTCACAACACAAAAAGGAATGGAAAAACTAATTATGTCAGTCCGTAAGAACAGTGAAGAGTAGAACCTCTATCATAATGCAAAGAAAACTAAATTGATGACAACTGACAAAACAAACAAGGCAGCTGAAATATATATCAATGAGGAAAAATTGGAAGAAGTGGAGAGTTTTGAATATCTTGGATCACTGCTAACTAATAATGGAGATACAATGAGGGAAATTAAAAAGAGGACATCTATTGCTCTTCAGAAAGTAAAACAGCTAAATAATCTGTGGAGAGGAGCAGACAGAACTACAAAAATAATATTTTTGAGGGCATGAATCTTTCCCATCGCAACATATGCCTGTGAGACCTGGACACTTAACAAAACAACTGAGAAACACATAAATGCCTTTGAATTTAAATGCTAAAGAAGAGTTCTCCAAATAGCGTGGACACAAAAAAGAACAAATATATCTATACTACAAGAGCTTAATATTGAAGAAGGCTGGCTAGTAAAGACGATTAAACAGAGAAAACTTAAATATTTTGGACATATTAAACGTCATGATAATTTAGAGAAGACCGTATTGGAAGGATATATAATGGGAAAAAGAAAAAGAGGAAGACCAAGACGAAGATGGCTGCAAGACGATCTGCAAATGGACGAAGCAGCAGCAGGCTATCTTGCTCACAACCGAGAGGCCTACAGGAGTGCTGTTTGGGAGGCAAAATTCAGCAAGGGACATGCAAATGAATGAATGAATGAATGAAGCGTTTTCAAAGAAATTTCAAAAGCTACATGTTGCCATTTTGAGACCAAAAGTTTAAAAAAAAGCGGGAGAAGTAAAAGCTATACATCTCGAAACGAAATGTCGTCTTTTATGTGCTTCCATGTAGGGTGTCGGAGTGGCGAAGTGGTTAGTGCACTAGTCTCTCGTGGCGAAGGTCGGGGGTTCGAATCCGGCCGGAGGCACTCCAGTTACCCAGCTGTAGAAATAGGTACACGACTTCTAGTGGAGTTGGGGAAGGAAAGGCGGTCCAAGCGTGATACTGACCAAATCACCCTATAGTGTGCTGACAGGTCAAAGAAAATATGGGCACTAACACCATATCCCTATGTGTCTCTAAAGCATGACAGGATTACCTTTACCTTACTTTTTTTTATCATATAGTGTCCAAGTTTAAAATTTAAAAAGCTAAAACAATACGGGGGGGGGGGGGGGGGCGGCGGACAGGGGAAGTACAAGCTGAGAACCGCGAAATGAAATTATGGTAGCATAATATGAACCGGATACTGATTGGAATAACAGTGTGTGTGTATGTCTGTGTATGTCTGTGTGTTTTAAATCTAAGTGACGAAATTTCACGCCACATTTTCAAAATTTTGAGCCATGCTAAAGATTCCCGTTTGGGAATCCTTGACCAAACTGATACCTCAAGGATGGACCTCTTGATAACGTGCCCGTAAACTACTTGTGGTCACGAGTTTGTGTGGTCAGCATCACGTCCTGGGCGCTTTTTTTAACTCTTCTGGTCCAGGATGTCAGGTACCCATTTCTACAGCCAGTTGCTTGGAGCGTCCCTGGGCAGATCTGAAGCAATGACTTCCATCAAAAGAGTTCAATACACCAAGCCAGGCAGCGACCCACACGCATCGTAAATATGTGGTAATGTGAGCAAAACGTCTTCCATTTTCCTGGTCTTGTCTTGGCTTCTGTCTCCCTGTAACTGTGAGCTGGTGTTCTTTGCAGCCGATGCTGTGAGGGTGTTGAGGCACATCATCGTGTCGGCGTGGGAGCGGGTTATGGCAGCTATTTTTTTTTAATTCAATCCCTGAGTACAGTTTAAAAACCGGTGGGTGTGCAAAACTTCTTTAGCACACTCCACCACCATGGGGATAATGGTGATCCCTGCCCCGTTAGCCACGCTAGGCATGTTACGGGGGGTAACCACGGAAGTATGGGGGGGGAGTGGAACAGGGTCAGCTATGGTTTACCAACACTGACGCCGCCATGTCATGTATAGGTCGATGATTGCCAAAACGAAAAGCGACTTCGTCCCTCTCCCCCCCCCCCCCCCCTAATTTTACTGGTACAATCCGTAATAATATGAGAACCGTTCTATTTTCCTGCAACTTGTAGAAAGTGAACAACTTCAATTTTCCGCACTTTAAATCGTGACCGTGAAACAAACTTTCATTTTTCCATAAATCAGTTACAGAAGAAAGAAAGCACTGCATTGTTCAATTTGGGGCAAGATGATTATAAATATGAAGTGTTAATAAAATGACAAAAGTGGATTTAACAAAAAAGAAAATAAACAAATGAAATAAAATCACGGATAAATATAGCACAAATCACTGTTTCTCTGTAGTGACTACGTTGTTTATGCTGGCAGACATGCAAAATATGTTTATGCAACAGAAAAAAAAACTCTAGAAATATATCATGAACCAAAAGAGAGTAAGAATTATAAGAAGAAGAGGAAGGATAAGTGTGAGTAAGATGCTCCTCAATTTGGCAGTCAGGGTTTGCGAACCATAGCTGACCAAGACCCTATCCCATCTCTCCTTTGATACTCCCAATAACAGTCCCATCAGGGCTAATGGAGGGCAGGGGTCGCCATAGTCCCCCATGGCGGTAGGGTGTGCTATGTATTGTACAGCCCTTGCTTTGTAGCTCCATCAGGGACTAAAGATATAGCCACCGCAACCCGCTTCCAAACCTACACTATGATGTCCTTCGACGTCTTTACTGAGTCGGCTACAGTAAACATCAGTTCCCAGTTCCAGTGAGATCGTCGAAGAAGAAGAAGAAGAAGGAGTAGGAGGAGGAGCAGGAGGAGGAGGAGGAGGATCAAATTCAGGAAACCGGCAACACGTTTAATGCACGTACAACAATACTGAAATGTATCCTGAGCCGAAACGCAGAATTCAGATTGGAATCTTAAGCCGAAAAGCTGAACTCAGATTGGAATCCTGAGCCAAAACGCTGAATTCATATTAGCAGATGATGAAACACACAAATCGGAAAACAAACTGAAAGGACAATAGACATTTTGGGTAAAGGTTTTCGTGAGGAAAGATGAAAATCGAGGAAATCTATAAAGGTGGAAAGCACACATGACGAAAGCGGAAAGTTTTGTTGGATGGAATTACCATATGGTTCAGCTCATCGGCCCGTTGTAGGATTCTGGATAAATATAGTTTGTTGCTGCCTGTGTCCATTGTCGCCTTCCTTGTGACTCTCGTCCAATTAGGCATTAAGCGGCCCATAGGTGACACGTTAGCGTCACGGTTGGCGAACCGTTGTCAAGACCATAACTAAGACTGTTCAGCTCTCCGGTTTTGTTTTGTTTTTTTATATCCAAAATAACAAGCCTAGCCCAGATAACAGAGCAGAGATCGCCGTAGTCCTTATGGCGGTGGAGTCTGCTGAAGAAGTATTGCTGACACCCTGTGCTCTTAAACTCCACTCAGAGAGTGACAAAACAAAATAGCAGCCATAACCCGCTCCCACTTCTATACGATGCTGTACCTCAATATCTTTATCGTATCGGCTGCAAATCTATCTATCTATCTATCTATCTATCTATCTATCTATCTATCTATCTATCTATCTATCTATCTATCTATCTATCTATCTGTCTGTCTGTCTGTCTGTCTGTCTGTCTGTCTATCTATCTGTCTGTCTGTCTGTCTGTTCGTCTGTTCGTCTATTCTTGCTTCCTCTGTAACTTCAGTGCAACAAAAACAAAAAAACAAAAAAACATGTTCCTGTTCACGAGTTTCTACCTCAAAATCTGACAATGGAAGTTCAATAATTCACTTCTTTAACTGTTATTAGGTTCAATAATTCACTTCTTTAACTGTTCTTAGATTCAATAACTCACTTCTTTAACTGTTCTTAGGTTCAACAACTCATTTCTTTAACTGTTCTTAGTTTCAACAACTCACTTCTTTAACTGTTCTTAGGTTCAATAATTCACTTCTTTAGCTGTTCTTAGGTTCAATAATTCACTTCTTTAACTGTTCTTAGGTTCAATAATCCACTTTTTAAACTGTTCTTCATTTCTTTACCTGTTCTTAAGTTCAATAATTCACTTCTTTAACTGTTCTTAGGTTCAATAATTCACTTCTTTAACTGTTCTTAGATTCTAGAATTAATTTCTTTACCCGTTCTTAGGTTCAATAATTCACTTCTTTAACTGTTCTTAGGTTCAAGAATGATCTTCTTTAACTGTTCTTGTGTTAAATAACTCATTCCTTTAACTGTTCTTAGGTTCAATAATTCACTTCTTTAACTGTCCTGAGGTTCAATAACTCAGTTCGTTAACTGTACTTAAATGTCTCCAATAGCAGGCAGAGAGAGAGAGAGAGAGAGAGAGAGAGAGAGAGAGAGAGAGAGAGTTTCAAGATTTAGTCTGAGCACATATTTCTGTATAAAAGTGCCCCAACTTGTTCAAACCTGCCTACCGTAACTTGGTGCACACTTCAGACGTCGAGGAAACCCAGCCCTACACATCATGCAGCACTGCATCTTTATCATTACTTCTTTCTTTTTTTCCCACCTTCCCAGACTAAGCATTGTCCTTCTTTTGCATTCAGTGAATTTCTAAGACACCACCGCACACATCCTCTATTCATCAAGTGCATCTTCTAGAAATTTTAGAGTTCCTCTCAGCTTCTACCGTTGTCAACCCTACTGGTTGACGACAAAAGCCGCCCGCCCCATCCCATTAGGAGAAATCAAGAGGGCGGTTGTCGTATGTTCAGCGATGCGTGTAAACTCTACACTGCTCTTCTATAGAAACCTTCCATTTGGAAATTATGCCCAAGTACAGACTTCCAATGCCAGCGGCTTGGTAATCTGATCTGGTTTTCAACGTGGAGCCCGCAGGCCCTGGATGGCCGAGCTTCAAACAGTGGAGACGACATTTTGAATACCAGACCAGGAGAAACGTCAGAAATGACCTGGTGATAATAGAAGAATCTCCCGGCGGATGAAAACGACTCATTGTTGCGAAAGACGACGAGGGTGGAACACTTGAAGGGAGGACAGCTTCATGTTGCAGCGTAGAGTAAAATAACAAGGTAACATCGCAGGTAGATAATCACACGAAAACACGCCTGGAAAAAAAAAAGGTTTGGGGGGGGGGGGGGGGAAGAGTGGACGAAAGTACTAATGGAAACTCTAAAAGAGAACATTTCTGGTCTCTAGATTATGTGGTAACACACAATAATTAGTGTATGAGTATATAACTATACATGGAGCCACTGCAGTAAAGCTGTGGTACCAAATTGTATAAACTAGGAAAAAAGTAGGAACAGCTTTATTACTTAACAAGTACACAGTTAAGACTTTTCAGAGTGAGCCTTAATCATACAAAAACGCACGTCATCACATCATTAGGTGCCTTGCCGACTGGCGTTGGCTATTATGCTTCTCCAGGTTCTAAGGACTGCAAACGCGCCACAAACAGCCTCTGGCAGTCAAGTCCAGCTCCTGGCCTTTCCGTGGCAGAACTGTTTAAACTGACAGGAGAAGGGGCGAGGGCGAATATCTGGCGCCTGAAAACCAGTTACTTAGGGTAGATGAGTGGCACGTTTGGTAGCTCATCTGCCGCTGTTGGCGAGACTTTCAGCTGCCGTGCGTGGAGCGGTGCTCCTCCCGGCCAATGAAGAAATTTGCAAATGAGGTTGCCGTGCAGCATCACTGCGGAAAAGGTGGTAGAAAGGATAAAGCGAAGCAATCAGTCAAATCACGGCTCTTCTGATCTAGAGGTCGGCCACGTCCTGAGTGCAGTCATATCGGGTGAAATGCATGAACCGGCTTGTCCCAGAGGTTAAGACACTGCTGGCGAGACTCTTCAAATGCCGCGCGTGGAGTGAAGCTCCTCCCGGTCAAGGAAGAAATGCGGAAAAGAAATAAAGGTTGCTGTGCAGCGCCTATGGGAAAAGGTGGTGGAAAGTGAAGTTTAACCGGTATGTCCAGTAGTATCGCTACGAGAGCTGTACCACGGCACCTCTGGTCTAGAGGCCGGCCACGTCCGAAATACACCTACACTGGTGAAATATGCCTAAACCGGCACACACCAGGGGTGGAACTTGATGGCTAGACATGTCATGCCACCTCCGCTCTAGAGGTCGGTAACGCCTGATATACACCCATACTGGTGAATTTTGCATAAACCGGCTCATACCAGGGATGAATCTTGAAGGCTATGCATGTCACAGTACCTCTGCCGTAGAGGTCGGTCTCGTCCCAAACACGCCCATACTGGGATAATGCCTAAACCGGCTCAACCCAGGGGTAGAAGTCACTAGTGGCGAGGATTCGTCCTCCTGGACAAAAGCTCCATCCTGGTCACAACTAGGAAGGGTAGCGGCCACGACCGCAAAATGCTGAAGTCGGAGACACTGGACCAGGGAAGTCTAGATAGGCAACCACCTCTCACCCGGCGGGGATGTTTGCGTATCCTAATCACGCTGAGGTTTTCCGGTGAGAAAGTCCAACCCTGGACTGGATGGGCAACCACCTCTCACCCGGCGGTGATACACGGGTATCTCAAAACACGTCGAGGTTTTCCGGTGAGAAAGTCCAACTCTGGCCTGGGTGGGCTACCGCCTCTCACCCAGAGGGGATGCACTGATATCCTAAACACGTCGAGATCTTCCGGTGAGAAAGTCCAACCCTAGACTAAACTGGTGCAATGAAAACCACGGTGTCACGCAATCCCGCTTCCGAGACCCACCAAGAATACAGGCTAAAGCACTGTGATACTCTGAACCCCTTGTGGTCCTCTCGTGGATCTCGTGTGGTCTTTTCGGGGACCACGGGACCTAACGAGGACCACAGGCGTGAATTCAGTAGGATCACAGTGCGGTTTTGATGGTAGAAGCGAACGAAGAAAAATAAGAAGATGCTTCTCCAGAGTACACGATCCTTCATGCAGGCCATCAGCTCAGTTGGTGATCTCCTCTCACACCATCCCGTCAGACTGTCCAGTATCATTTCTCTTGTTCTTCCTCTTGATCTTCTTGCGTCTCTTTTTCCTGTTGCTATAATATTTCAATGCCCCCCTCTTCTCATTGCATGTCCTATGAAAGTACATTGTCTCTCTCTTATTTTTTTGACAAGATTTTCTGTCCCTCCAGCTCTTCTCATACATTCTTCATTAGTTATTTTTGCTGTCCAGGGGATTCGCAACATTCTTCAGATAAATCACATTTCTGCTGCTTCCAATGATTTTTGTGCAGACCTGCCCATTGTGCAAGATTCATTTCCATATAACAAGATAGGTTCAATATAGCGTTTTCTAACATTCATTGATAAGGATGTGTTGGCTAATATGTTTCTCATTCTCTGAAATGCAGTCTTTGATTGGTCAATTCTAAAAAAACGAACAGGACAAAGAAATAGAGAGAGGAGATAAAGTATAAATTCACATGAATGCTGTGTTAAAAATAAATACAAACTCAAATACAAATAAAACGAATAGAGCACTTAGCTGTAACTTGTAAGAAGCTGAGTGCTCTATTCACTTTATTCGAATTTTTATTTTTTATTCACGCTGGTATGAACGTAAGTCTGGCAAGAGAAAGAAGTCTCTAGAAGTGAAAGAAAGACCAACACACAATTCCTGAAATAAATGTATTTATCGCAATCGTCCACGAGCTTCATGGGTATGTTGTAGATGTCAGGTACCCCTTCCCCCCCCCCCCCCCCCCCCTTTTCCCTTTAATCCTCTCCTATATATCAAATCAACGTCCAGACAGGATTTTCATCGAATACCCAATTCCTTGCATGAAAAATTTAGAAAAAAAAAATGTATCCTCAACTTCTCCTTTGGAAAAATTTCCACCTCTTAGGCTTGAAATTTCTTCTCTTAGAGCTGCCTGTCTCCCAGATGAGAATCCTGGAGTTAGACTACATTCTCACCAACCGATACATGCTATCTCTTGGTAACTGAAACGGCCACGAGAGTGGATTCTTACAGTGATCACATGATTACATGACATAGCAAACTTCACATTACAACTGGAAAATAAAGTTTTTAAAAATATACTTTTACTGGTTGACTGGTTGAGTTTTTAGTCCCTCGGTCTACTAAATCAGTAGTACCGGGTTCAAGTCCCAGCAGTGGGGGATTGTTTTTTTTTTCCCCTGCTACCACCACACCACAAAGGCTCCGGGGTCCACCCAGCCTCTAAAAATAGGTACCAGAGAAATCTGGGAAGGCAAATGCAGCCAGGCGTGATACTGACCACATCACAGTTTCCTGTGTCCAAGGTCGTGGAAAATACGGTCCTAACACCGTATCCCCAGTATGCCTTAATGGCATGGAAACAGGGATTTTATCTTTAACTTTTACCTTTACTTTAACTCTTAGACTACTGACATCCTCTAATATGCTAACTTTTCTGTTATTGTTCGTCACGATTGTTCTCTTTTGTTTTTTGTTTTTTTTTTGTTTTTTTTTTTTAAACGGGTAAAAAATGTAATGCCTAATTCTTTTACCTTTCATATGAATTTAAAATTACAGATTTCCTCCACAGATATGGAATAAAATGTGACTACAGTTTTGTTTTGTTTGTTTGTTTGTTTGTTTTTGTTTTGCTAAAAAGCAAATCAGGTCACTGGACAAATGACTCCTTTACTGAAAAACAAATACATTAGAACTGACACAGAAAGGACACTGTACAACATAATTTTCCTCCCAGCTCTGTGCTATCAATGTCAAACTTGGACACTAACAGCCAAGAACAAAAGAAAAATCGTCACGACAGAAATGAGATATTTAAGAAAAATACTAAATCTGACACGAAGAGATCACATAAGAAATGACACCATCAGGGCAAAGGTTGGAGTAGCACTAGTATTACACTATATCCAGAAACAGGAAGTCAAATAGTTTGGCCATGTTACACGGTTACCACCAGACAGTACATCACAGACAACATTCACACTAAGACTTGTAGGTAACAGAGAAAGAGGCCGCCAATGCAGGAGATGGAGAGAGGAAATTCTTTCTCTCTCTCTGAACCTTAAGTGCCCAGGGCACATGGGGCTTCTGCACGGGCTTTCCACAAATGCCTGTCCTTCGCCTTTTTTTCTGCTCTTGCCCAGGTGAGCCCTCTATTGCTCAACATCCTCTCTGTTGTTCTTCTCCGTGTCTCTTTTGGTCTACCCTTACTTCTGTTCCCCTGTGGTGTCAATCTTAGTGCTATTTTTTGTAGTGAGTTGTCAGTCATTCGGAGCACATGTCCCAACCATCGCCAGCGTCTTTCCTCAATAATTGCTGTCAGTGGCTTCATCTGCATTTCTGCCAAAAAGATGTTATTTCTTATGGTGTTTGGCCAAAATATTTTTCTAATTCTTCGTAAACAGTTAGTCTGGAAAGAATTCAACTTGTTTTCTATGGTTTTGGTGATTTTCCCGCATTCACTTCCATAGAGTAGTACACTTATAACGTTACTTTTATATATCCTGATTTTCGTATTCACGCTTAGTTTTTTAGGTTTCCATATATTCTGCAGCATTGCAAAAGCCTGGTTTTGCTCTAGTAAGTCTGCTGTTGATGTCCTCTGTGCTTTCTCCATTTTCTACTGCTCTACAGCCAAGATATAGAAATTCATTGACCTCCTCCACTAACTTGCTATCTACTCTGAGTACATTTCTGTTGTTCACATTTTGCTTCATTAACTTTGTCTTTCCTACGTTGATCTTTAGTCCTATGTTGTTTGCATTCTGAGTTAGCTTGTTTATTTTATCTTGCATATCTTTGTGACTGCTTGATAATAGACAAATGTCGTCCGCAAAGTCAAGGTCCTCCTGCACTGTGTCAAGGGTCCATTGTAATCCTCTGCGTTTGTCTGATGTTGCCTCCTTCATTAACCAGTCTACTACCAAGATAAATAATGTTGGTGATAGTACACATCCCTGCATCACTCCTGTTTGTACCCTAAAGCTGCTGGAGGTATGTTCTCCACAGATCACTGTGCACTGAAAACCCTCGTATAGGGCTTTGGTTACATTCACTATCTTATGGGGGAGGCCATGCCATCTTAGGATTTTCCACAGTGCATCTCTGTTGACACTGTCAAAGGCTTTCTCAGAATCTATAAACAATGCATATGTTGTGCTATGCCACTCATTTGCCTGTTCTAATATTTGTCTAAGTACAAATATGTGGTCTATGCATGATCTTCCTTTACTAAATCCTGCCTGCTCTTTCCGAAGTTTTCCCTCAAGTGCTGGTACAATTATTTTGATGATTATTCTGCAAAATACTTTACTGGTAAGTGGCAGTAGGGTAATGCTTCTCCAGTTCCCGCAATCTCTGAGGTCACCATTCTTTAGTAGTTTTACTATAAGGCCAGTTTTCCACTCATCTGGTGCTTTTTCTAGATCCTAAATTTGTTGTAGTATCCGGCAGAGTTTGAAGGACAGGCATTTGTGGAAAACCGTTGCAGAAGCCCCATGTGCCCTGGGCACTTAAGGTTCAGAGAGAGAGAGAGAGAGAGAGAGGAGAGAGAGAGAGAGAGAGAGAGAGAGAGAGAGAGAGATCCGGCAGAGTTGTTTTGGTGTTTCTGTTTCTTCTGCTTTCAACATCTCAGCAGTCACTTCATCTTCATCTGGTGCCCTATCTAATTTTAGCTTCTTTATTGCCTCCTTTACTGCACTTACTGTTACTGGTCTAATGATGTTTAGTTCCAGTATTTCTTCAGGTATGTCAGTTGTTTGTGCTGCTTGTGTTCTGTTTAGTAGGGTGTTAAAATGTTCCATACATCTTTCAATTTTTTCTCTTTCTCCACTGATCAGTTGTCCCTTATGTGTCCTTATTGCACTCTCACATCTTGTGCTGAAGTTACCTGTCATCTGCTTTGGGATTCTGTATATGGTTTTCATGTCATTTGCATATGCTGCTTCTACTAAGTTGTCATAGTATTGACGTTTATACTGACTGCACGATTCCTTCACTTCTTTGTCTTTTTGTGCATATTTACTTACAACTTGTTCTTTTAGCCTTTGTGATTTGGTGTTAAATAATTTTTTCTTGATTTCCTTTCTTTGCTCTATCTTTTCCCATGTGGTCTTGCTTATCCATTCCTCTTTTCTCCGTTTCCGATATCCCAGCACCTCTTTTGCTGTTTCCTGTAGTGTTTTATTGAACTCTAGTATTGACATTTCTACTTCGTCTTGTAGGACACTGAAGCGGTTCTTAAGTACTATTGAGAATTCATTCCTTGTTTGCTGATCTTTCAGTTTTCGTGCCTTTCTGTGATCTCCGATTTTGGCTTTCCTTAATTTTAGTTTTATTTTTGCTACCAGAAGGTTGTGATCGCTTCCCACATCTGCTCCTTTCCTTGCTCGCACATCTTGTAGTGACCCTTTCCACTTGTTGTTTATTAGTATGTGATCGATTTGGTTTTCTGTGGTTTTATCTGGTGACCTCCAAGTCACCTTATGGATGTTTTTATGTTGAAAAATTGTCTCTCCGATGGTCATCATGTTTTCTTCACAAAAACTGCACAGTCTTTCTCCATTTTCATTTTTTTCTCCAATTCCTTCTCTTCCCATGATTCTTCTTCTATCTTCATTTCCCTCACCTACTTTTGCATTGAAGTCGCCCAAGATGAGTAGTATATCGTGCTTGGGTAGTGTTTCTACTGTTGCTTGGAGGCATTTGTAATAAATTTTCTTTTAATTCCTCTTCAGCTGCTTCTGTTGGTGCATAACAAACTATAATAGACAGCTTCGTGAAACTTGAGTTGAAGCGTGCATATAATAATCTCTCATTTATAAGGGTCCATTTCAGCAATGCTCTTGATGCTTCTTTTGTTATAATCAATGCTATTCCTCCTTCATGATTATCTTCTTTACCTGACCATATTATTGTATCTTCTGTGTGCTGTGTTGTTAATTTCCTTCTGCCTTATCCTGTCCATTTTGCTTCTTGTATTCCTAATAGGTCTAGTTTGTATCTGTGCATTTCCTTGATGGTTTGTGCTAGTTATCCAGTCTGATTAAGTGTTCTTACATTCCAGCTGCCTATTTGCATCTTGTGTTTAGGTTCCAGGAGGTCTGCAGTCAGGCTGGGGACTTCCAGTGGCTGGCTTTCATCCACAACCTTCATGGGCTCAGTTTCCTGATTAGCATTTCTCCTTCCACCTGCATTTGTTTTTTCCCTTCTTCCGTTTCTGTAGCAGTCTGGTAGTTTTGGGGGTTTTTTTAAACCAGATACGGTTGCTGACCCTATGCCGAACCCTCCTTAGTCGCCTTTTACGATCATGCGTGGTAAGGTACAGTGGTCCTATTCTTTGCAGATCCCGGGTACTACACGGGGGAGGGGGGGGGAGATTAAATTATAGCAGCATTAAATATCCTATTCAGTCATCAATCAATCACTCATTTGCATGTCCCTTGCAGACCTTCTCTAACAGCTCTCCTGTAGGCCTCTCAGTTGTAAGCAAGATGGCCTGCTGCTGATTTCGTCCATTCGCAGATCATCAACGATGTCTTGCAGCCATCTTCGCCTAGGTCTTCCTCTCTTTATTTTCCCATTATGTACCCTTCCAATACTGTCTTCTCTAATTATCATGACGTTTAATATGTCCAAAATATTTAAGTTTAATCTGGGTGTCTGAGTGGCGAAGTGGTTAGTGCACTGGTCTCTCATGGCGAAGGTCGGGGATTCAAATCCTGCTGGAGGCACTCCAGTCACCTAACTGTAGAAATGGGTAACCGACTTCTTCTGGAGTTGGGGAAGGAAAGGCGGCCAGGCGTGATACTGACCATATCACCCTCTAGTGTGCTGACAGGTCAAGGAAAATATAAGCACTAACACCATATCCCTATGTGCCTTTAAGGCATGACAGGATTACCTCTGCCTTTTGCCTGTTTAATCTACTTATTAGCCAACCTTCTCAGTATTAAGTTCCTGTAGTATGGATATATTTGGTTTTTTTTTTGTGTCCATGATATTTTTAAGACTATTCTATAACATTTACATTCAAAGCCATTTATGTGTCTCTTAGGTGTTTTGTTAAGTCTCTAAGTCTCACAGGCATATGTTGCGATGGGAAAGATGCAATGCCCTATCAATGCGTCTATTTATCCTCCCAGCACCGAAAGTTATATGAGGAAGGAAACAAGACAAGTTAAAATACATGTGGGTACCCCAGGTTCTCCTAGAAAAACAAAAGCAGCTCGGACAGGATGTGGCATCCCTACCTAAATGCTGTGGTGGCCTAGAAATGCGAAGGAACTAACACTTCACACCCACTGCGGCATTCCAATGTCCAGGGATGTAGATTGTTTATGCTTATTTTGGAGTACGGAAAAACCATGCATCTGGTATATATGGCTCGTGATATCTAAGAGTTAAATAATAAATATGCTAGAAAGATTTAAAGAAATGGAAGACAAACCCTATGTAGAAGTATAAAAACAATCATCATCATCATCTTCTTCTTCTTCAGCTATTCAAGTCATTTAGACCCATTGCTGACGATAAAGTTCGCCACCATTCGTCCCTGTTCCTAATCTCTCTCCAGCTAGTGACACCAATTTCCTATATATCCACGTCTGTGTTGTCTCTCCATCTTTCTCTTGGTCTACCTCTCGGTCTTGTTTCTTTCATCTCCTGTACATACATCATTTTCGTTTGTCTGCTCCCTCCCATTCTTTCTGCATGGCCAAACCAGGGGAATCTGTTCAGTTTCAAGACGTTTATAATTTAAATAAACTGTTAAGTTCAGTATTCCTTTGAGCTCTCCATTCCTCACTATTGGTATCTTATATGGGCCTAAATATTCTTCTTAGGATCTTATTCTCAAAGGCCTGCAATTGTTAATTTTTCCTTGTTGTACTTCACGTTTTTCCAATACGTGACGGCTGGTCTTATTACAGTTGTGCAGACTATTAACTTCGTGTTTCGGGACGGGATTTTAGATTGTAACTAGTGCTGCAAGACAAAACATATTTTATTTTAAGAAAAGAACAGATGTGATGGAATGAAATGGGGATTTTTTTTTTAAAAATTAAAAATTAGAATTCTGTTAAAAAAAAACAAACAAACAAATAGCAGAGAACTCATTACCAAGCCCGCACAGAAAAAAGTGAGCGAGACGGAAATTGGAAAATTAATAAATAACCAAAACAAAGCGTGAGGAGATCGTGGACAAATAAGAAAAGTAAAATCCCCGTTTTCATGCCATTAAGGCATACTAGCGATACGGTGTTAGGCCCGTATTTTCCATGACCTTCGGGCACATGAAAGTGTGATGTGATCAGTATCACGCCTGGGCGCATTCATTTACCTTCCCAGATTTCTCTAGTACCCAGTTTTAGAGGCCGAGTGGACCGCGTGGTCTGTTTGGCGTGGTGGTACCAGGGGAAACAAAATCTTGAACCCGGATTTAAATTCGGTAGCACCAGATTGGTAGACCGAGTGCATTTCTAAGGGTTCTGATGGAAGAAACAAATTAGAGACGCCAGAAAAGTGGTTTGGGGAGAAAATGTCCAACATACATCCAGGAAACTGTAACGAATAATTACTATCCAGGAACCTACGCTAGCCTTAGTACGGGGACCCTCCAATCTATACCATTCTTCGCAAAACAGCATTTCTTGATGAATCCAGGCCCTCTTGCCCCTCCGCGACTCCTTAGGCGTAAGCCTGTTCAGTCTAATGGGCTATCGGCCAATGCCAAAGAAGGACAGAAAACAGAAGTTCTCGTAGAAGTAGCAGGAAAAGGAACGTTGGGGATCGTGAAAGCTGGAGAACTTGGATATCTTTATTAAAAAAAACGAATATGGGAGGTCGAAAAAAAAATAACATGTATCTCATTTTCAAACATCTCATAGCACAAAGGAACATTTTTTTTATAAATAGGAAACTACGAGGTTTTGGTACGGTAAAGTAAGAGAACAAATATTGTAGGATTAAACCTCGAAAAAATCGTAGACAAAGCACTTTAGTGAGACGTGGGAGAAAGAAAAATCACAAGAGAATTACCTGGGATTCGAACACGGACTCCGGTAGGACGAGCAGCCGTCTAGCCACGAGAGAACAGCGTACTATCGACTTAGCCAACTAGCACCCCAAAAGCTAGTTGGTTAAGTTGGTGCTAGTTGGCTAAGTCGATAGTACGCTGTTCTCTCGTGGCTAGACGGCTGCTCGTCTTACCGGAGTCCGTGTTCGAATCCCAGGTAATTCTCTTGTGATTTTTCTTTCTCCCACGTCTCACTAAAGTGCTTTGTCTACGATTTTTTCGAGGTTTAATCCTACAATATTTGTTCTCTTACTTTACTCACAGCACAAAGGCCAGCTTCTGCGGGAAGAAAACAGCAACGGATATCGTAGGAAATACCAACAAAAAAATCATAGAAAAGAGAAAAACATTGATCACCCATAAAGAATGTTGAAAATAGAAAAGCATGATCATCTAAAGGGCCACAGAGAAAAAAAAAGAAAAATATGATCACCGAAAAGAACATTGAAAATAGAAAAGCTGGCTTGCCTTCTAATGAAAGAGCAAATGAACTTGGAGAATGTAGCATTTCTATAGACACAATAACCCACTCTTGACCAGCCGTTCCCGTGTATCAATAAAAAAAAAACATACCCGGACTATCATTTCAGGTATGTACACAGGGACTTATCAGCTCTGGGACTGTCCTGTGAATACAAGGAAATTGCGCTTAGACTCGGCACACGAACATGGGCACGAGGAGCGAAATTAATCATCTTAACACACCTACCTGTGGACAAACACCAGGAGCGATACCTCGTGACCCCAAGACGGCTCCACCCTTCCACATTCCTGGCCCATTACCGCAAAGCAACTCCTCCACTCGTTGAATACAGTTCCCCCTTTTGAAATACCCAGTTAGAAGCCTAGTCAAACCTTATTATTTTTCCTGCTAGAAAATCCTACTCTCTAGTCCATCCCGCGTGAGGAGACGAGAAAAATAGAAGAGAAAATAACTCTTTTGTGTTACACTTATTTCCATTTTCAAGTCCCTCTCAGCGTATTAATGCGACAGAATTTCGAAATGCGGAGCCCCGCATGATTTGTTTCGTGTATCAAAGCCCGGAGTTTCTGCTTTTTCAGTGACCGTCTCATCCGGGGATTGCGACGCCGTCGAACAAAGCATCAATTCGTTCCGGTTCATTAAGTCTCCAAGATGGCGCCGACAAAAAATTCAAAATAGGCGAATCGAAACTGACGAATGGACGAAAAGTGGGTTCGGACGATCTTGTCCCGCACTTGATTAATTTTTTTTTTCTTTTTTGGGTCGATTCAGTTATTCGCTCATTTGTAAAGGGTTTAATTTTGATGGTAATTTTTTTAACGCAGAAAAGGGAGAAGAAATCGTCGATTTAATTTATACAGTTAGATGAGGCATTCTTATTTCTAAGATGCCCCACGATACGTGTTGTTTGTTGGCTAGCTGGCTCATGATATGCCTTTGAAAGCAACGCTGTGATGAAGATGGTTAAAGAGTTAAGTCAGACCGTGAGTCAAGAGAAAGGACGGAAGAGGATGACTCTGCCACCGTGACTGATCTCTGCCCTAGCTGCCCAGACATCAGGAACACGGTCGTCTCGGCAGAAGGAACACAGCTGCGCCCCCCCCCCCCTACGAGCTGCCCAAAAAGGAAGAACATAGCACTGTCCTGACTACAAGAACACAGCACTGCCCTGACTAAAGGAACACAGCTGACTAGAGCCTGCAGGAACACAGCTGACTAGAGCCTGCAGGAACACAGCACTGCCCTGACTAAAGGAACACAGCTGACTAGAGCCTGCAGGAACACAGCTGACTACAGACTACAGGATCACAGCTTTTTTTTCCAACTGGAGTGACATAAATATCCAAAACAGATGAAAGACAGGTGTCTGTTACCTCAGCGAGGAGGCAAAGTCGTCTAGTGTCCAGCTCTGGTTGTAACCCTTAACGCCGTGTAACAAGATGAGTCATCGCAACATCTTAACTAAAGTGATCATCATAAAAGTCGGGTTAAGAATGTCTTATCCCAGGTAATTTCCTTTACTGCATATAACTCAATAGCTCAATAGCTCAATAACTCAATAGTCTCAATGAGTGAGTAAGAGAGAGAACTATTTACAGCCTGGTTGACTGAGTGGTTAGGTGCATTGTTTACTAATCCGGTGATATCGAATTCAAGTCCTAGCAGTGAGATTTTTTTTTCTAGTGTACATAAATAAGCCCTCCCCCCCCCCCCCCAGGGTCCACCCAATCTTTATAACCGGGTAACAGAAATTTCATCTGCATCATCATCATCATCAGGTGCCGTGCCGACTGGCGTTGGCTATTATACTTCTCCAGAGTATCCGATCCTTCATGCAGGCCATCAGTTCAGTTGGTGATCTCTTCACACACCATCCCGTCAGACAGAAATTTATGAAGGTAAATGTAGCCAGGAGTGAAACTGACCACATCATACTTTCATATACCAAATGTCTTTGAAATACGGATTATCACTGTATCCCCAGTATGCCTTAATGGCATGGAAACAGGATTTTACCTTTACCTTGAATTATTTACCGGCTATAAACTGAAAATACAAATGTAATATCCACCCTCATTTATGCATGCGAAAGATGGAAAACAACTAAAAAAGAGACAACAAATGAGACTCTTTCTAAAACAAATGCCTAAGGAAAATACTCGGTGTAAGGTGGAATGACTTCAGGAACAACGCAGAGATAAGGCAGATGAGCGAACAACAACCTGTCTCATGGGTGATCAGAAAAAGAAGGTGAACATATTTATCGGTCACGTGATGAGAAGAAACAATTAGAGAATCCCAAAACAAACTAACATGTGAAACACAACAGGCCAAAGAAAAAGAGGTCGACCACGTGAAACTTTAAAGAGAATAAGGGAAGCGAATTAGTAGGCATAAGGAAATCACAACATAACTGAAGCACCTTACACTGTTAACAACTGTGGCCCTACAATGGGTACCATCCCACTGTGGAATAGCTGGCAGTGAAATAGCTGACAGCCTATCCAAAGCTGGCAGCAATCAAGATCAAACAATTCATCCAATAAACTACCAAGAAACGAAAACTATAATCCGTAACTGGTGCAGATCTGAATGGAAAAAGAAACCGAAATGCAACAACGAACCAGATCCAATACACCAACTACAAAGACATCAGCAAACCATCCTCTTTCGCCTAAGGACAGGCCACTGCAGACTACTAAGCCATCTACATCGACTTAAAATGTCTCACACAGACGATTGTCATTTGGCAGTGGAGTCCAGACTCCAGAACATATCCTTCAAGAGTGCCCAAACCATGCAAACCTGACTCGTGAGACATGGCCAGCAACAACCTCGAACGCAGAAAAAAAGAAGAGGAAGAAGAAGAAGGAGGAGGAGGAGGATGAGGAGGAGGAAGAAGAAGAAGAAGAAGATGAAGAAGAAGGAGGAGGAGGAGGAAGAAGAAGAAAGAAGAAGAAGAAGGAGGAGGAGGAGGAAGAAGAAGAAGAAGAAGGAGGAGGAGGAGGAGGAGGAGGAAGAAGAAGAAGAAGAAGAAAGAAGAAGAAGAAGGAAAAGAAGAAGAAGAAAAAGGAAGAAAGGAAGGAAGGAAGAAGAAGAAGAAGAAGGCATAAAACCCCTTGATGAGGTTCAAAAATTCATCGAAAACAGGAAAACGTGGAGAACTACCTCGTGAGCCTTATGTGAGATTTAACTGCACAGGATGGATGTAAGATGTAAGAAATATAAACTGAAAATTCAACGGATTAAAATATAAGAGCACTCGGTTGAGTTGATATATTTCGGAAAGTAAATGCTAAATTTATTGCTAGATTTCAGTTAAGGATTAAATAGATTATTGGATCAGCAAAGATTATGCTGAATAATCAGTAATTATACACACAGATGCGGGAAGTATTATTGCTTGCATGTATTTCTTAATATGTCTATAAAAATTTTATAAGAAAATGTGCATGTAGCAATGAAGACATTTTATCTTCCGGCTTTCACGTATCTGAAATTTATCGCATTTGGCTCTTATTTTTTGGCAAGTTTGGTAACCCTTGCTGTACATGGACCTGAAGTAGTCTTGTCTGTAGCTTGAAGGCTGTGGCTTCTTGTGTTCTGTTTAGGTGTCCAGTGGCAATGCCTGATCATTGTTTCCATGGGTCATTGCCGCTGCTGTTGGTGAGCATTTAGATGACATCCTCATTATAGAATTGATCAGCTGTGGCGCCTGCTATCGCGAGTTTACCAACTACTTATATCCAGTAGCACTTGCATGCCATAGATGTTAGTGGCTTCACATTTCTTTGCCACTACAACATTTCATGTAGGGGCTCCAGCACCTGTTCTCGCTGCTTTAGTTTTCCTAGGGAAGCCCCAGATACCATTTTTTTTTTTCGATGCTGGGTAAACACTGATACATGTCGGTCCGAAAAAAAAAAATTCGACCCGACTGCGAAGTCGAACCGGGGACCTTCTGATCACAAGCGAGTGTACTACCTCCATACCACAGCAGCACAAGTGTGTCAACAGCTTCATTCCCCTCTTCCCTCCAGCAAACGAACTGTGCAGGAATCCATTGTAGCCTTACTTTGTTAGTGAAATAACAGCTGTTTTAGTTGCTTTTTTACAGTCTTACCCGCTTGATTTCCTCGATATTCTTCGTTGAAAGAGAACATCCTCAAATGTGTCTTCGTTGGCCACAGTTGGAAATGCGATTTGTTGGCCCCCATAAGAAAGGTTTTTGTGAGATCTAAGACCGAACTCCGGTCTAGGCCAGACCCGAAGTAAGTGTTTACCCGTCGTCCCATGTTCATATTCTGGAGAATTTGCAAACAGCCAAGCAATTTTTTCGCTCATCACTTGTAACACAGACGGCCATATTGGCTCTTGTGTTTGCACCAGTTCTGACTGCTCATTTTTATGGCACAAAAGACCAGGAGCTCTTCGCCAGCAGAACTTCGATCCCTGAAACTTCAGAATTTTATTTGACCAATCGATTTCATGCTGGCCAGCGTTATGATCATTTTACTTAATGTTAAACATAATTTTCTGTGCAATATTTGAGGTATCGATTACCGCCCCGTATCAAAGAATATAATTAGTTTTTGATTGGCACTGCTATATAGAAGGCACACACACACACACACACACACACACACACACAAGGTCGCGGATCTGGCAGTCCATGGTGACATTCATGCTAGACCGTGATTCAAGTGGGCACATTAAAGCTTTCTCAGAAACTATTGGTGAAGCAAAATGAAATAACCTGACAAAGTTATATGTTCTTGTACAAACATCTTCAGACAACATCGGGGTAAAAGCGACCGATTACCCTCTGTTTGTCACTGTCACCGTACAGGCTTGTCATGTGTCGAGTATCTGTTCTGACGGATGGATGCGCTTTCTGTGTTCTTTTGCAATGAATGAACCAAGGCAATTTTTTTTTTCTGGAATAACTCCTCCAACGTCAGGCCAGAACGGGGGGGGGGGGGGGGGGAGTGGTTAGTACCTTTTGGTAAAGAATGTTGATATATTGTAGAGTAAATGAGAGAAGCCAATAAAGCTGGCCTCTAAGTGAAAGGAACTTCCTGTGCTCTAACACGAATGAAGTTGCACTTTGGGTCAGTTCTGGCGCAGGAACGTATGCGTGGACCAGCAGTTTTGGAAATCAGAAAACAACGGCCCCCCTGGGAACAGCTGTTTTAAGACATAGTCTTAGTGAGACAGGGAACGTAGATCTGGTTACTTAAAAACCTGTAGCAAATCAAAACTAACCGTAATTGTTATTTTTGTAAAATGTAATGTCAGGTTGATGGACGGACGGGAACATGGAGATCGCCGGCGGGGACGAGGAAAGTCTGACGTGAAACCAATGAATCCAGGACTTGACAAGCCTATGGGTCTCTTCAACAATGGCTATCTAAACAAAACAGAGTCAGCAGACTATAAGTGACGGGGAATGGATCTCGATGAAGCACTCATCGGATTCCTCATCCCAAAGTAGGAGTGTCTCTTTGGAACTGTCTCAAAGCCGTTGGGCCTGACGTGGAGTAAGGGCTTAAGTACAGCCACCAGACGCTGGAAAACAAAGCTTTGGCCAGGCCAGCCTACATCACTGTCTTCATGGCACTCCAGCCAAGACCACGGTCTGCCTTAGCAAGGAAAAGTGCTGAAGTCGGAGGTACGCAACCAGAAGTTGCATCTCAAAAATCTGGGTACCACGCATTATCGCTAGTAAAAGTGCATACGTAGATGATGATGATGAAGAAGAAGAGCATGACAAAAGTTGCTTGATTTCTCTATTATAACTTATGGATTCTCCCGCAAAGAAAAGCAGAGAAGTCGTTTCTGAATGTGAAAACCTGACGGCAATCTATGATCTGAAACTGCAAATACAGTTTAAATTGTCGCGGTCTTATTGACAAGTGGTTTCATTATTCTGTTCCGCTACTTATAAGTACATCATGTAATTGTATATACTCATACATTTCTTACATCATCTTACATGCTTCCAGTGCCGTCAGAAGTCACACAGGATTCGCAGTGTATCTCACCACGAGTCTCTTTTCTCGGCAAGCTTGTCAGTTTCATCAAAGGATTTGATGCCTGTCATCTTAGTCTCTCTTGTCAGTGCTCCCTTAAGGGTCTCACAAGGACGACCTCTTTTTCCTTTTTCCAGATATCTCTGGTTTGGTACCCTTGCTTTGTGATTCTCTGATTGTTTCTTCTCCTCTCATGGACCTTATATGCCCCATTATTTTTGCGCTTGAGAGTTTTGATGTCCATATTTTCTCAAGATAAATATCTAAAGAAGAATAGTCCGGATCCTTCTGTAGCTGTTCGCAACGATTTCTTTATTTAACGTGAGTACCATCTATGGCGTCCCTTCATGCTTTATCATTACCGCAAAGCCAGAAGGCGCAATACTTTATTGTCGGTGCAGACGGAGCTTATATTCGCCTGCTTTTATAAAAGTGAAGACCGTAGTTAATGAATGGACTTAGTAGTCAGTGTACTTGCCTACCGATCAGAATGGCCCGGGTTCGATTTCGCACTCGGGCGGAAATTTTTTGGAACCGACTGGCGGTTACCCCAGCCTCATTCTGCTTCTTCTTCTTCTTCTAATAATCTTCTAATCTTCTTCTTCTTTTCGAAGAAGAATAAGAGGAAGAAGACGTTTGGTGGTATAAAGAAAAAAATATATAAATTGCACATGGAACCAGTGGTTTTGTATCTGAAAATAACCAAAAAGTAACTACATAATTTCCACAAAATATTCCAAGAACAGCTGCGATTTCTTAGCTTTTTTTTTTTTTAAACATGGCAATTGTTACTTTGACCTCTGATTTTGTTTGTTTGTGCTAATATCCGTTGTTTTTGTAGAAGATCAACAGGAAAATTTGTTAATTAGTAACTTTTTTCAAACCAACTGTGATAAGTGAAATAGATGAATCTGCGCCAGTTGCGTTAAAACAAAACACAGGTAAGCAGAGAGTAGTAATAAAACAGTCTAGAGTACTAATGACAGAGGAGAATAAACTCCAGTAGATGCATGGAGGGAAGATGTTGCCCTCTCTTTTTTTTTTTGCAGTCAGCGAGCCACCATGGCTGACATGCTAGCGTTAGGGATGAGGAACCATAAACGACATTGAACTTGTTCAACGTCTCCTTTGGTACTCCCAATAGCAAGCCTAGACTGGATAACGGGGTAAGGATTTCCATAGTCCCCGTGGTGGTGGAGTCTGTTAAAGAAGTAATGCAAACACCCTTGCTTTTTACCTGCACTTAGGAACTAAAAAAAAAAATTGCCGTCATAACCCACACCCAAGCCGGCACGATGCTTTGCCTCAACACCTTCACAGCATCGGCTGCAATGAACACCAGCTCGTAGCCCCAGGGAGACAGAAGACAAGACAAGACAAGACAGAATCCAGGGGGTTATCAACCAGTGGGGTATTTCCTCCCTCCCCCAACACTAAACCCGGGGTAGGGGAAAGTCCCCATTGATTGACAACCTCTGCTATATACTTCTTAAGAAATCTTGTTTCTTTGGTGAAGGTAAACGTTTGGTACTCGGGTTTCCGATAACCGCAAGCGTAGAGTTCACCTGTACTGACTGACTGACTTTCCAGAAATGACGGACAGTATCCGATTTCGTGGCTCTTGATATCAGTGTGAGAGAAGTGTCAATGAAAGATATCACCGCGGTTCATCTCCGCTAAACTGGATTCTGAGATCACCTTCTCCGGGACATGATTAATGATAATCTGGACAGACAAATATTTCTGTGGTCAGGGACACATTCTGTTCCTCTGTAAGCGATCGACGTTGTCTGTGTGGTTTTTTTCACCTTCTCGACCGAAGAACAGTCGTTTTTGAAATTCATGATGTTTCAGAGAGATCCTGGTAATAGATTCAATTCTTTTCTATTCAAGATATGTTTCTTGTTGAATTTAGACGATGTTTCTGCCCCATTTGATTTATTCTTTGACATGTTTAATGCAGTCATTCACTGCCTGTTTGTAATGTTATTCAGTCATTGGTTTAGGTATATATATATATATATATATATATATATATATATATATATATATAATATTTATTTTTTAAAAGATTTATTTGTGATATATTTTTTCATTACTTTTTGGCGGCTCATACCAGGGGTGAATCTTGAAGGCTATGAATGTCACAGTACCTCTGCCCCAGAGGTCGGTCCCGTCCCAAACACGCCCATACTGGGAAATGCCTAAACCGGCTCAACCCAGGGGTAGAAGTCACTAGTGGCGAGGATTCGTCCTCCTGGACAAAAGCTCCATCCTGGTCACAACTAGGAAGGGTAGCGGCCACGACCACAAAATGCTGAAGTCGGAGACACTGGACCAGGGAAGTCTAGATAGGCAACCACCTCTCACCCGGCGGGGATGTCTGCGTATCCTAATCACGCTGAGGTTTTCCGGTGAGAAAGTCCAACCCTGGACTGGATGGGCAACCACCTCTCACCCGGCGGTGATACACGGGTATCTCAAAATACGTCGAGGTTTTCCGGTGAGAAAGTCCAACTCTGGCCTGGGTGGACTTACGCCTCTCACCCAGCGGGGATGCACTGATATTCCAAACACGTCGAGGTCTTCCGGTGAGAAAGTCCAACCCTAGACCAAACTGGTGCAATGAAAACCACGGTGTCACGCAATCCCGCTTCCGAGACCCACCAAGAATACAGGCTAAAGCACTGTGGTACTCTGAACCCCTTGTGGTCCTTTCGTGGAACTCGTGTGGTCTATTTTGGACCACACAGGGGACCACGGGACCTAACGAGGACCACATGCGTGAATTCAGTAGGTTCACAGTGCGGTTTTTGGTGGTAGAAGTGAACGAAGAAGAAGAAGAAGAAGATTACTTTTTGGTTTGATGCAATTTTTTTTAAGTTATCGTTTTTATTTGATACAATTATTACGTTTATCATCATCATCATCATTTGCCGTGCCGACTGGCGTTGGCTATTATGCTTCTCCAGAGTATCCGATCCTTCATGCAGGCCATCAGTTCAGTTGGTGATCTCCTCTCACACCATCCCGTCAGACTGTCCAGTATCATTTCTCTTGGTCTTCCTCTTGATCTTCTTCCTTCTATTTCTCCTGTTTATATATTGTTGAATTACAACACAGGCTAATAGGGCTTTTTATTTGGCAATTTCACATCTCGTTTAAAACAAATTCACAATCAGTAGTCTAACCTGAGCGAATTAAACGGCATTTAAACATTACAGTGGTAATTATGTAGATTGGAAATTCATAACTTTTAAACAGCGGAGAAAACTCCAAACGTCATTTCCTTGTGATCATGGTAAACGTGATTTTTTTTTTTAAACAAAAGTGTGTCATGGATGTTCTTTGGTAAAACAAGAGTTATTCATTTCCGCTTCACTAGTGCTCGTTCTCTCTCTCTCTCACTCTCACACTCTCTCACTCTTACTCTCTAACTCTCTCTCTCTTTCTCTCTCTCTCTTCACACCAGAAGACTCCTGTATCTCTCATAGATCCACACGTACAAAGGCAGAGCATCCGGGTTCATATCCTCAACAGACCAGACTTGTCCCTAGTCCGACAATGGAATGTGTCATGCGCAAGGACAGCTCGTGTCCAACCTGTCTCAGTTCTGCCCGTGATACTCAGTCAAAAGCACGGAATGATGGGAAGTGTCGTCTCCACTTGTTCCATTGTTCGATGGTTCATCGTGGACGGCCCTGGAGTGTTAAACATGGACGATCCCGGTCATGAAAGATACGGCAGTTAAGATTATCTTTCAGTCACGCTCACGGTACAAAACAAGGAAGGGATAAGAGGATACCCTGGAAAGTCAGACACAGCACGCGGACAGGAGAAAAGAAGGACAAAGCACATAAAAAACAAAAATGGAAGAAAATCTACAGAGCTGAGCTACAGTCTAGGGTAGAAGTGTGTCCCAACGTCCCATGTCCCAGTCCTCCATTTTCAACCCAAGCTTCCCCTGAATGTCTCCCTGTGTGTTTGTCTTGTCTTCTATCTCTTTGGAACTGCAAGATGGTGTTCTTTGCAGCCGAAGCTGTGAAGATATGGCACAGTGTAGTATTGGTGTAAGAACGGGTTGAAGCAGTTTTTTATCAGTCCCAGAGCGCAGCTGAAAAGCAGGGTGTGTGGCAATACTTCTTTAGCAGACTCCACCACCATGGGGACTATGGCGGTTTAGGTGTTAGGCTTAGGCCTGTTAACGGGGGATACCACGGAGAGATGGGACAGGGTCTTGATCAGCTGTGGTTCTTCAGTCCTAAAAGCTCTTTCTAAACCTCCTCTACCTGTTGTCTTTTATATCTCTCAATATCTTCCATACCTTCATGGCCACACCGCCATGATGATAATGACCTATGACCAAACCGCCATGATGATAATGATCTATGACCAAACCGCCATGATGATAATGGTCTATGACCAAACCGCCATGATGATAATGGTTTATGACCAAACCGCCATGATAATAGAGGTCTATGACCAAACCGCCATGATAATAGAGGTCTATGACCAAACCCCCATGATAATAATGGTCTTTTCATCATGAATATTGGACGGTTGTTCTGGTTTCTGTTTCTGGTCCTCCTGGACGCTGGTCATACGCTCTGGCTTGTACAGGGATGTGAGATGTGAAGACCCTGGTCATACGCTCTGGCTTGTATAGGGATGTGAGATGTGAAGACCCTGGTCATACGCTCTGGCTTGTACAGGGATGTGAGATGTGAAGACCCTGGTCATACGCTCTGGCTTGTACAGGGATGTGAGATGTGAAGACCCTGGTCATACGCTCTGGCTTGTATAGGGACGTGAGATGTGAAGACCCTGGTCATACGCTCTGGCTTGTACAGGGATGTGAGATGTGAAGACCCTGGTCATACGCTCTGGCTTGTACAGGGACGTGAGATGTGAAGACGCTGTCCGATGAGGCAATCAGCGACCCATAGCTGATATGCTGGCGTCAGGGTTAGCGAACTAAAGCTGACCAAAACCCTATCCCACCTCTTCGTTGGTACATCCAGTATCAGACATAGCCTGGATAACGGGGCAGGGATCGCCACTGTTGCCATGGTGGTGGAGTCTGTTAAAGAAGCATTGCACCCTCCCCCCGTGTTCTTTAGCTGTACTCCATGGTGAAAAAAATAGCTGCCATAACTCCCTCCAACGCCGATACGGTGTTGTACCTCAACACCTCCACAGCATCGGCTGCAAAGAATACCCGCTCGCATTTACAGGGAGATAGCACGAAACAAGACAAGAAGACAAGATACACGGATTTGCAGTTTGTAGTTCTCAACTTTCCAGTTTCTGACGTCGTTGTCATATTCCAGGGCGCTTCGCTGGTTTTGCTATCAGAGCATTCTTTTTTGTGTTGATGGCTTTCACCACTTTAGGTCATCGGACCCACATGGTCCTGAGGTCCATCCCACAGTGAGCTTCCATTATCCGTTTTTCTGTAATTTTTTTTTTTTTAAAGACGAAGAAAACAACAGGCCGTGACCCGGTGGTACTGCAAACAGGGTCCACCCGTAACGAGATGTGGACCATACCCCCGGCATTCAATGTGCAGGGCAGGTCTCATGCATCTCATTTGTTCCAAAATAACGATCAAAGTGTAGATACTACAGAGCGCAGAACTACACTTTGATCTTAGCTAAAAGACCGAGAAGCACTGGATTAGTGAGCCCAGTATCTTCCGTGCCAGTTAAGTAATTTTTTTTTAAAGACAACCAAAACAGGTCGTAACCTGGTGGTACTGGAAACCGGGTCCACCCGTAACGAGATGTGAACCATACACCCGGCATTCAATGAGCAGGGCAGGTCTCATGCATCTCGTTTAGTTAAAAAAAATAACGACGCTTTTGTTTAACCATCGGGCATGTTGATCAGGGTAGCTGCCAAGAGGACACTTTGACCTCAGCCACTTTGATCTTAGCCAACATATACTAAATATTCGATCTTAGCCAAAAGGCCCCCCCCCCCCCCCCTTTTTTTTTTTTTTTACAAATTACAGTTTTTATTCTTTGACAGCATATTTTCTCAACGGGTACAAGCGTCTCTTCCTCAGTTCTTTCCTACTTTTACATGACACCTCATAGGGAGTCAGAGCTCCATGCATGGCTCTCGTCTTTTTCTGTCGCAAATCCTTCGGCTTGTGGGACTTCTTGCGGTAAAATTTACGCAAGTTGTCCTTCTGAGTCTGGTTGATAACTGTAAGGACATGAGCCACAGATTTGCGCACTGTGTAAATCTTTGCCAACTTTGCTGCTGCTCCACCTGTCATCTTGGCCACCCTCAAAATCTGTAGCTCTTTCTTCAGATCATCAAGTTGTTTCAGAAGTTCTTCCTTCCTCTTGCCTCTGATTTCCTTAAGCTTTGACTTTAGCCA
Organism: Achatina immaculata; assembly: GCA_009760885.1. Taxonomy (NCBI): domain Eukaryota; kingdom Metazoa; phylum Mollusca; class Gastropoda; order Stylommatophora; family Achatinidae; genus Lissachatina; species Lissachatina immaculata. The sequence goes on from CM019707.1 coordinate 10,922,862, forward strand.
TTTTGTTACTATCCAAAAAAAAAAAGGAAGTTGCCGTTATTTCTATTTAACATGTCACTGGGTTCTCGTCTCTCAGAAATCACATTCGTTAGTATATGTTCTTTTACCAGTCTCCATTGTAAGTTTAAAATTATAAACAAACAAAATGCCGATTACAACTTTGAATGCAAGTGTAAGAAACATATGAGAATCATTCAATAAATGCAGAACTACACGAGGATAGGGGAAAAAAAGGAAAGAAAATGAAAGAGAAGATGAATCTATCACAGCAAATTATTTTCTCAAATATTGAACAAAGAAGAACAAAGTTTTGGCCCTTTGTTTCCGTCCAACAAGGATTACTTCCCCGTCCAACGTTTATTCAATTGAAAACATATTTCCCACTAAATAATAGCATTGCCTCGGGTTCGGCGAAGCTTGTGAACATAAAACGAACCCTTTTTTTTTGTTCAGGTTCTGTTTGAAATTGAATTCTATCTAGGCAGCAAACCTTCGCCAGGACAGAATATTTAAATAAAACTATTTTAAAAAAAGCATGCGAACTGCCATGTAAGTTATTATACACCTGCAAAGCACTGTTGTTAAATACCAAGGCACGTGGCAAAAGATGGATAGAAAAGGCGACCAGACAAACAGATGAACTTTGACACTGCCTAATACAATATCCTGAAGGATTTAATAAATGTGCAGCTTTGAAGATCTGAGCAGAAATTTGCCAAGACCCGGTGCAAAATGGGGGAGGGTTTTTGTTAGTTCTTTGTTGAAGGTGGTTTCAAAATCCGCCCCAGAACGTACGTGTTAATAACGATCAAGTGCACAGAATGAGTTTCCTCAATGTATCCCTTGTCTGAGATAATGGATATAATTTGTGCTTTTGAATATGAAAATAAAAAGAAATGCTTTTTTTTTTTGTCTATGATTTCGGGGAAGATCCTATGATTGTGTAATTGTTCTCTGCTTTGCTGTGCAAAAAATATTTAATTTGCATTTTTTGTTTGCTTGTGTGTTTTAGTTTAGAGTGTTACAAAGGGAAAATTTAAAAAAAAAACAGAAAAACAGGGGGAATATAAAAATAGAAAAACAGGGGAAATATAAAAAATAGAAAAACAGAAAAACAGGGGGAATATAAAAATAGAAAAACATGGGGAATATAAAAATAGAAAAGACACGCAGGCACGCACCTGTACATGTACACTCACATGCTCATTTGCTGTCATGACAGCGTGGGCGAAGATGCTGTCCGATGTGGCCATCAGCAACCCAGGTCTGACATGTTACATTAAGGGATGGCGAGCAATAGCTGACCAAGACCCGGCTCCACCTCTGCACTGGAACCCCCCCCCCCCCCCCAGTAACAGGCCCATCCCGGCTAACGGGACAGGTATCTCCCGAGTCCCAATAGCGGAGGAGTCTTCTAAAGAAGTATCGCACGCTCTTGGCTTTTTTTTTTTTTTATAGCTTCTATTGGGAAAGAAAACTTAGCGGACTCTTAATCCGCTCCTAATCCGAAACGATGCAACAAGGATGTGTACTATCTCCAGACCTTCTTTCTCTGTACAGCGAGAATATTCTAAGAACGATCATCATAGAACCAGGCATAAAAATTGGAGGATACAATATTAACAACCTTCGGTATGCTGACGACACAGTACTGATAGCTGGGAACCAACAAGACCTGCAAAATCTCTTGGATAAAGTCGCCAAAGAAAGTGAACAGAAAGACCTTACTTTGAGCATCAAAAAGATGGAGACTACGGTTATATCTAAGAAACAGAATCCACCAGCATGCAGTATAAAATTAAACGGAACTATTCTAAAGCAGGTGCAGAAATTCAAATACCTTGCAGCAGTAATAAATTCAGATGGGAAATGCAAAACAGAAATTAGGAACAGAATAGGTCAAGCAAAGACTGCATTTCAGAGAATGAGAAACATATTAGCCAGATCCCTATCAATGAATGTTAGAAAACGAGTCCTAAAATGCTATATTGAACCTATCTTGTTATATGGAAGTGAATCATGGACAATGGGCAGGTCTGCACAAAAATCATTGGAAGCAGCAGAAATGTGGTTTATTAGAAGAATGTTGCGAATCCCCTGGACAGCAAAAATAACTAATGAAGAATGTATGAGAAGAGCTGGAGAGACAAAAAAACCTTGTCAAAAAGATAAGAGAGAGACAATGTACTTTCATAGGACATGCATGAAGAGGGGGCATTGAAAATATTATAACAACAGGAAAAATAGAAGGAAGAAGATCAAGAGGAAGACCAAGAGAAATGATACTGGACAGTCTGACAGGATGGTGTGAGAGGAGATCACCAACTGAGCTGATGGCCTGCATGAAGGATCGTGTACTCTGGAGAAGCATAATAGCCAACGCCAGTCGGCACGGCACGTGATGATGATGAATAGCTTCTATTGAGAAAGAAAACTTATCGGCCTCTTAACCAGCTCCTAATCGGAAACGATGCTGTGTATCAACGTCCTCACCGCACTGACTGCAAAGAACATCAAGTTGGAAGTTAAAAAAAAAGAGGTCCGAGTTTCGTTATTATTATGGCGTCATCATTAAATGCGTTCCTCTGTGTGTGTTCTACGTGAGCCAGCTCCGATTTCCCCATCTTCACCTCACATCTGCACGTGGGTTTCATTTCACTAGAGGGGACATTCTGTGAGGTAAGGGGCTCTGGTTTGCTCTTCAGATGCTGACAGTGGAGTTAAATTTCGTGCCATCACTTTGAGAATGATATTTTTTCCCTTGTTCTCTTGTCTTCTGTTCTGTTTTGTAACACGATGTATTCCGTTTTGTGATCTTGCATTCTTGTTTGTTATCGTCCTTTCTTTTCTTATTTTGTCTTCCATTTTGTCGTCTTGTCTTATTTATTTTTTTTCTTAATTTTCTTTTTTGTCTGAATTCTCGTCTTCTCTTTCTTTTCGTGTCTTTTTTTAACCTTGTCTTTTCTTATCTTCTCTTTTCTTATTTTCTCTTTTTTTTTTTTTGGTCTTATCCTTTCTTCTCTAGCCATTCGAATAACATACTAAGGTTATCTTTTGTGTTGATGGCCTAATATTTATGATAATATTTTCTTATTAACGACCACATCGAAGCTTTTGATACATAAAATATTTTTATTATTATTATTTGTCTTATTCTTCGCAAACGTCACTAGGAGGAACAAGATTTTAAAGAAACATAAGAAGTGGCGAGATAAGACAATTGACGAGAACTACCCCATGCCTACAATATATAAAAAAAAATTAAGAATTACATGGTTTGGCCACATAATGAGAATGACCCACATACAGACAGCCATAAAGGCCATCAACTAAAGAACTACAGGACAACAGATCAAGAGGAAAACCCCAGAAAGTTGGATAGATGGAGTGTACAGAAGCACTCACAAATTACGACATAAACATCACTGAAGTCATTCATAAGGCCCCCCCCCCAACCCCCCCCCCCCAAAAAAAAAACCGATAATTGTATCTCCCGTCGACACCACACAGTACAAGAGGAAGGATAAAGTAAAGTAAGTAAGGTAAGTTACTCTTCGTCGTTCGCCCAGAGCGAGAGTTGTTTGCCTTGTGTCGTAGTTCTGCGCCTTTCAGCTCAACACATCCGACTTCGAGTCAGTGTAGTTTTTGGAACTAGGTTCGTCTTTTAATTTTTTTTTTTTAATCTCTGTACACTAGGCCATGTTACTGTCTGTTTCAAGAGGCCCCACTAGGAGGTAGAATAGAGTCGTCGCCGGCTACATGTTCGTCAACCTCTGAGGCAACCAGCCAGCTACTGGTCGCTGACGGCTGATTCAGCTTGAAAACTGCATTTCTTGTATTTACTGATTAACTTTCTTATGCTAAAAGATGGCCTTCAGTGTTCCACTATTCTGCCTGAAACCAGACTGTTGTTCACTGGCTTCTTTATCAGTTTTGTTTGTCGCTGTTTCAAGGATGAATCTGAGGGGGGGGGGGGGAATTTTAGTCACATGACTCATCAGACTTCTAAATTCTGAGGAGTCTGTCTTGTGCTTTCTTGTGTAGTGCGACAAACTCTGAATGTTTCGTTTCTTGGGGTATATTTCCCAGGTCCTATTTGTTATTGTGTCAATTCCAAATCCTTTACTGCTTTTATTATTTCTGTGGTAATGTCTTCTGATCTCGCTGGTTTCCCTCCGTTCATCTTCTTTATGGCTCTTTCAACAAAGAACAATTTGTTGATTATGCTCTACAACAGTACTGTAACCTTGGTTCAAAGAATGTTTTTTTTTGGGATACATTCATTTTTATGATCCGCAGTACTAATGTACGCCAAATTAACAGGCATAAAATCCATTGATGAGACTGAAAGACTCGCCGAAGATAGGAAAAATTGGCGAACTACTTTGCGAGCCCTATGTGACGTTTAACGGCACGGGAAGGATATAAGATAAGTACTAACGTGCTGTTGCTTTTTCTGGTTCTAGGGTTCACTACTATGCTGGCTTCCTCATCATTAGAGATACATGATGCTGAGTGAACTAGTGGAAGAAACGATAAACAAGGAGGGGGTATCTCCAGCTTCTGGAGTAGCCAGTGGCCAATGTTCACTCTAAGCTGCGCTACCGTGAGTTGGAGCACAAATTTTTAGCTCTTATCGTTCAGAGTTTTGGCTCAGCGCGCAATACATAACAACGAAATTTGTTTACACACTTTTGATGCTAGTAGTTCTTTTGGCTCACGAAGTAGAATTGTGATAACAGAACTCCACACAGAAGAGAATGCAATGTCAGTGACACATGTTGATAGCTGAGTTGATAGGGGACGGGGCGGGGGGGGGGGGTTACCTTCAGCTGAATTCAAACCACCGACCACTGCAATGCAACACCAATACACTAACCACTTCGCCATTCTGGCGCCTGTCAATTATCACAAAAAAAACGACTCAATTTAAGTGTTCCTGCCACTTTCACGACAAGAAAAGACACACACACACACACAAATAGGTTCATCTCAAAAACGCCTGATTATCACGACGACGACACTTGCCCTCGTCTCGTTATTAATTTCTTAGTCCTAAATTTAAAACTGGTAACTCTAACCGCCTAGATCCTGTTACCCTCAATCTTCGCTCCGTGGATGGCTTATCGGAGTAAGCAAAAACCACAAAGAATGACGAGAGACTAGACGCCGCAGAAGTTCGTTGCTATCTTTTGTGGAATTATTCGTACACCTTTTGTTGGTCGTCTCACATCCTTCACCCCCCCCCCCCCCCCCCCCAGGCTGCTAACATCTTTTTTTTAAAACCTGATTTTTTTTTTAAAAAGTGAACGAGGCAGAATTTCCCTCTTGAACTATTTTACCATTCTTGTGTGACTATGGATGAAAAGATGTCAGAATAGAGGGAGAGAAAGAAGAGAGGGGTGGGGGGATTTGGAAGAAAGAAAATGTAAAAAAATGTAATAGTTTATAGATATAGTGCCTTGGGCGTTCTGCGCTTGCAAAGACTTGGTCAAGATTTAGTCTTCCATTCTGTAACATTAGGAAAATTTTGAATAATTCCGGCATCAGTGTTATTTTGAATAATTCCGGCATCAGTGTTATTTTGAATAATTCCGGCATCAGTGTTATTTTGAATAATTCCGGCATCAGTGTTATTTCGGTGCAAGATTCAGAAATCTCATGTCAGTGTTTCAGCTTAACCAGCAATCATTATTTTAATTCAGAAATCCCATGTTAATATTTCGTTTTAGTCAGCAATAGTTAGCTGAATTCAGGAATCTCATTAATAGTTTAACCAGCAAGATGTGTATTAATTCAGGAATCTCATGTTAATATTTCATTTTAACCAGAGATAGTTAGCTTCATTCAGGAATCTCGTTTGAATTGTCTAGATTAACCAGCAATAAGTTGCTTCATTTTGGAATCTCATGCTAATGTTCCAGTTCCACCTACAATAATTAGCTTAATTCAGGAATCTCAGTAATTAGCTTCATTCAGCATACTCAGGTTGAAGTTTTAGTTTCACCAGCAATAAATAGCTTCATTCAAGAATCTCATGTTAATGTTTCATTTTAACCAGCAGTAATAAGTTTCAGTCAGGAATCTCACGCTAATATTCAGTTTAACCGGCAATAATTAGCTTCATTCTAGATTCTCATGTTAATGCTTCACTTTAACCAGCAATAATGAGTTTCAGTCAGGAATATCATGTTAATGTTTCAGTTAAATCAATAAATAAATCCCTTGTTCTAAGAGTTATTTACAAATGTTTAATACATTGTTAGGCTAAACTTCCAGTTCGTCTGTTATTTTAGCAAAACTGAAAATAAAATAATAATAATAATAATAATAATAATAATAAAACTGATAAGGAAATAATAAAAGAGCTTCTGTGGGTTGGTAATTAAGTTTGAAATAAATAATAAACTATGGTACCAGTTATGTCACAGTGACTTTACTGCGTGACCTGGAAATATCAAATGTAAGGACGGACAATTCAGAGAAAGAAAACTTAAGAATTTAAAATGACGAGATTTGTAAGTGACCCAACTTTCGGCCCTTTCAATACAGCTCGGAGACAAGATATGTGGACCATGCTCGTCTTTCCTTGGGCTAATCAACCATCGAACTGTGGCATAATAATAATAATAATATTAATAATAATAATACATTTTCATACGTTTGGCAAAAAAACCCCAATAAACTAGATACGTCGGACTTCTAACTGTTCTTTATAGGTTGATTCTGTCATGTGGGCCGGCTAGCGTAGTGGTTAGAGCACTCGTCTAGCAACCAAATGGTCGAGGGTTCGAATCCCCAGCTGAGCGGGATTTTTTTTTTTCCGACCAATACGGCCCTGAGGTCGACCCAGCCTCGTAAAATGGGTACCAGAGAAAATCTGGGAAGTAAAGGCAGCGAGGAAAGGAACTGGTCACCCTACCTCACACGCTGATGACCCAGCATAATGAGGTCTCTAACGCTTCACCCCCTACGGCATTTGAAATGCTATGGGACTATCTTTACTTTTTTACTTCTGTCATGTATAGATCCAAAGTTATAAATATTTAAAATTCTATACCCACATGTACAGACAGGATAAGATAAAAATTATCAGACGTACTAAGTAACATTTTTTAAGAAACGTACACAAACATGCACACATAAAGTTAGAATGAAGTAAAGATGTGAAGGGATCGCAAAAAGAGGCAGTGAGATGAGCACGCAGAAGTGTAAAACAAACAGCAACAAACTAATATTTCGACGATGTGCCTTTATCAAAGACGACGACAATAACGGAGCAAAAAATAAACGCTGAAATGGCGCTTATCTGTCAGAGATCGTCTTGATTATGACGTTTCAAGCAAGTAACTCGGTTAGCCAGAGTCAGGTAAGAATATAAGACAGCTCAGAGAACAAGAAGACGAGTTATATTGAGCAGTTATGTCATCTATTATTCCTCACGTGGCATATAAAGTGGTCAAGTGGCTTGAGATCCAGATGGCGTGGATGGGAATAATGAGAAGACAATATATAGCCATGTAAAGGAAAGATGGTATAGTATATAAAATTGAAACTAAATAGTAAACTTCATTGGGAAAAGGGCACAAATGGGCTTCCAAATTACAAGAGAGAATGAGGACAGACAAGACTGAAATGTGCTAAATGAGAATGACATCCAAGTATGCCTGTGAAGGAGGTGAGAAAAACCGAATAGAGTTAGAGAAGCTGAAAAGGCAGACACGATGCAGCAGAAGAGGTGGAAAGAGAAGACACTGATGAATAAGCTTTGTTAGTGTAGCGTGACTTCTTATTTGTGTGATGATATTTGAAACAAAGAAAGAAAGAAAATAAAGAAGACAATAAAGAAAGAAAAGAAAGAAAAGAAAGAAAGAAAAGAAAGAAAAGCAAGAAAGAAAGAAAGAAAGAAAAGAAAGAAAAAAGAAAGAAAGAAGAAAGAAAAGAAAGAAAGAAAAGAAAGAAAGAAAGAAAGAAAGAAGAAAGAAAAGAAAAAAAGAAAGAAAGAAAGAAAAGAAAGAAAGAAAGAAAGAAAGAAAAGAAAAGAAAGAAAGAAAGAAAGAAAGAAAAGAAGGAAAGAAAGAAAGAAAGAAGAAAGAAAAGAAAAAAAGAAAGAAAAGAAAGAAAGAAAGAAAAGAAAGCAAGAAAGAAAAGAAAGAAAAGAAAGAAAGAAAAGCCAGAAAGAAAAGAAAGAAAGAAAGAAAGAAAGAAAGAAAGCAAAGAAAGAAAGAAAGAAAAGAAAGAAAGAAAAGAAAGAATGCAGACGCAGTGGAAAAGTAAAACGAAAATTCTTCCTTAGTTATGAACATATTTTCACGAAAGGAAATTCTTAGAAAAAATTTTGAATATCTACCGGCCATAAACAACAAGGGACAGAGACCTGCCTGGCCAGCGTGAACTACAAGTTATATACGTGTCACAAGAGATAAAGAAAAAAGTATATATATATATATATATATATAAGTAAAAGTAATCCTCTCATGCCTTAGAGGCATATAGTGATATAGTGCCCATATTTTCCTTGACCTGTCAGCACACTAGAGGGTGATATGGTCAGTATCACACCTGACCGCCTTTCTTTCCCCAACTCCAAAAGAAGTCGGGTACCCATTTCTACAGTAGGGTGACTGGGGTGTCTCTGACCGGATTCAAACCCCTGACCTTCGCCATGAGAGACCAGTGCACTAACCACTTCGCCACTCAGACACCTATATATATATATATATAAGAGCTGAAATGGATTGGTCATGTGCTTCGAAGGGACCGCAACAACGTCATTAAAACAGCCATGAGATGGACACCTCAGGGAAAAAGAAAGAGAGGCCGACCAAAGGCTGCCTGGTGGAGAATAGTAGAAGCACGAATGAGTAGCGTGCAACACAGCTGGGGCACAATATAAGGCTGGCCACAGACCGCGAGAAATGGAGAGAATTTATTCCTGCCCTGCACGTTGGCACTATGCGTACTAGGCGGTGATTGGTTAGTCTTTCCGCTACCATGGACACGGATGGAAGGATGGAAATTTGATTCATGTTAATTGCTCAGAGAAGAAATAATTTAGTTTCACCTACTCTTGACTTATTATTTCTTAAACTATCTAATCAACTGGAGTTTTAAAATCAAAATTTAGAAAGAATAATATCTCTCTCTCTCTCTCTCTCTCTCTCTCTCTCTCTCTCTCTCATCGATCGATCGGTAGCGAGCAAAAAACATTAGGTCTTATTATTGATCAACATCTGACCTGGAAATCTCATATGCAAGGTCTAACATAACTAATCGCGCAAAAAAGTATACCAGTTAGCCAAAATTAAGCACTTCATCGATCAAGACGCAAGGAAGACATACTACATGTCACATATACAAACACATTTAGACTATTCATTAACAATCTAGGATGCTTCTCAGTTTCAAATACAGAGAGGCTTTACTCATTTCATAACCGACCAATAAAGCTTATTAGTGACAAAGATCAAGCACAAACAACTAACCAGCACAAACGTATCAAAATACTGCCTCTTAAGAACAAGTTCCTCTTCAACAAATCCAAGTTGGTACATTAAATTCTTTCACAGCGTGCTCCGCCTTATCTATGCAACCTGTTTAAATTTAGCTCGAAGTGCAGCCAACCCTTGAACAACATAAGTCTTCCAAAACCTAGACTTGACCTTTACAAGAAAAGATTTACTTATTCTGCTGCTCAGCTTTGGAATACCCTCCCATCCTGTATAAAAAAAAAAAGAGCTATACTCTTTCCTACAACTACAAACTTTTCCAATATCTTTTTGATGTCGACTACATGCCTCCATGAATAGTAAATCTTAAAAAAAGTTATTTTAGACTGCTCTTACAGACACTGAATTCAGTTAATTGTTTATTTTGAATAGTACTGAAATTTTTGTTTGGTACATAGTCATTTACATGTGTATGTAGTTAGTCATTTATATGTGTATGTAGTTAGTCATTTTTATGTGTATGTAGTTAGTCATTTTTATGTGTATGTAGTTATTTTATTGTTAATTATGTTTGTTATATGAGCAACATATTTGTAGAATGTCTGGAACAGAGTGAAAGTTGTAAAGAGCAGAATGTCAGACGGGTCTGCGTGTCCATATCTGAACCATTTTGAAATAAAGATCAAGCAATCTCTCTCTCTCTCTCTCTCTCTCTCTCTCTCTCTCTCTCTCAACACAATTTCGCTTAGAAATCTAGTTTCTTCAGGTCGCCACACCATCGATGTTGTCAGCTTCATATACTGAACTAATTAACAACTGTGGCTTGTACACACTGATTTGTTCTGAAGAAAACAGCCAATAAAATTACTCCTAATTAGCATTTCATCATTTTAATGCAATATACGGAAATTAAAAAAACAAACAAACAAAGAAAAATAACCACAGAGAAAGAACGAATTTGTATAGTGATTGTACATACTGGTTTGTTGTTTTAGATTATTTCCTAATACTGAAAGATGTGTGTAGTATGACGCTTTAAATCAGTGTTTCCCAGGCTTGTTCAGGCTGCTGCCCCCCCCCCCCTCCCTTCTGCCCTATTTTTTCCATTGCCCCCTTCCTTCTGCCTTATTTTCTTCCACTGTTTCCCCCAACCCTTTTTCTTTCACCACTCCTTAGTTCTTTCCAATGCCGACAGGGGAGCGCTATTCCACACTTTGGGAACAACGAGTAATTAGTATATAAGTATATAAAACTAAGTATTGTATACAGCTGTACACGGTGCCACTTCTGGACACAGCCTCTTACAAGTCACAGATAAGTGCTCCATTTATTTTATTTTATTCTTTTTTTTTTTAAAATTCCTACTTTATACAAAGCATTGATGTGAATTTATATTTTATCTCCTTTCTCTATTTCTTCGTCCTCTGTGTTTTTTATGTGTGCTTAAGGTACACATCGAAACTTCACAACTGTGTGCTCGTCGTTAAAGCTGATCCTACTTTTTTCCCCCCGTAATTTATACACTTTGGGAACCACTGCTTTAAATGAAAGAGGCTTTCTTTGTAACAGCGTAAGTCATCTGTACAACAAATTCAAGACAGAATCAACTGACGAATGTGCATGTGGCACCAGTAAGATGACAGCAGACCGCACACTGAAGGAGTGGCCAATATATGAACAACAAAGATGGCACATATGGCCAACTACTACACCCGTATCTTCTGGAAATATACCAAGAAACCCAAACAGCAAGAGAGGAAGACCAAAGCGAAGATGGCTGCGAGACATCGTTGATGATCTGCAAATGGATGCATCAGCGGCAGGCCATATTGCTCACAACCGAGAGGCCTACAGGAGTGCTGTTTGGGAGGCAAAGTTCCGCAAGGGACATGCAAATGAATGAATGAATGACTACACCCGTCCAGAACAAAATGTATGAGGGTGTCCACGCCCTCTAGATGGCCACTAACTACTTTAAAAGTATACAAGCCGACGTCTGAAACTGTTCCGAGGAGAAGAAGAAGAAGAAGAAGAAGAAGAAGAAATGGCTTTGAATTATTAATGAGCTATCGTCGCTGCACAAGAGACGTCTGTAACCACTCCAGTATTCTCCCTTGAAGAAAGGTAACAGCAGTGTGCCCGTTCTCCGTAGCACCGGCTAGAATCCTGACGAACTGTAGGTGACAGACGGCAATCGATCTCAAGCCCAAGGTCCAACGGTGATTGAGAGACCAAGATCCTATCGATTTAGCAAATCCTGCCCCACATGTCTCTGAATATCGCTTCGGAGTACTAGCTTCAGCCATGAAATATGCCAAGTGAGCTCGGCACTGATAACAAGGGAGCAAGTAATTCAACATCTCTAATTAATAAAAAGAACAAAACAAACAAAAAAGAACCATTTGGAATTCCCAGTGTTTCGTGAGCTTGCCAGTAACCTACATTTCCTGCTACAAAATCTCTGTGCTCATTCAAAGGTACAAGATCGTATAGAAAGTTCTACACTGTACGAATCTTATGTTTGCTTGAACAAGTATTTTCAGCAATAAATCAAGATACATTCGTAAACACAGAACTAATGAAATAGTGTAATCTATCTGTTTATCTTTTTTGTTTCCCTCATGTGAAATTAAATAAGATTTTCCACTTGCTTATATATGGGACACTGATGTTCAAAATGTCTTCAAGTGCCCTATATTGTACCACCAGACACAGTAGAGACATATCCTACTGCGTAATTAATAGCAATAACTTAGTAATAATAAAATTAATCCAGCATTAACTTAAAGGCTTTTAAAACAATAACCACAAAAAATAACAAACAAACAGTTCTTGGACACCAACTCCCCCCGCTTTTTTTTCCTTCTCTTGTCTTGTCTCTTTCTTCAAATACCTCTCGGTGTTGATGAGGCAAGACGGTGTGCTTTATATAACGGGATACTTAAGATTTCTGTAACTTCCTCCCTCCATCTCTTTCGCGGACGACCTCTTTCTCTGTTCCTTACAAATCTTAAGAGTGGATGTCCTCTGTGGTGTACTGTCTGGCAGTGGCCGTGTAACATGGCCAAACCATCTGACTTGCCCTTTCTGGATATAGAGTAGCACTGGTGTCCTTTTTTTTTAAATGTTGTCTCTGGTTGTCACATTTAGTATTCTCCTTAATCACCTCATTTCTTCTGTGATTATTTTCCACATATTTTTGGCTGTTAACAATATAGGACTAAAGATCAAGGCAGGAAAGACAAAGTTAATGAAGCAAAATGTGGAACAACAGAAATGTACTCAGAGTAGATAGCAAGTTAGTGGAGGATGTCAATGAATTTGTATACCTTGGCAGCAGAGTAGTAGAAAATGGAGACAGCACAGAGGACATCAATAGCAGACTTACTAGAGCAAACCAAGCTTTTGCAGTGCTGCAGACTATATGGAAATCTAAAAAAACTAAGGGTGAAGACGAAAATCAGGATATTTAAGAGTAATGTTCTAAGTGTACTACTCTATGGAAGTGAATGCTGGAAAATCACCAAAACCATAGAAAACAAGTTGAATTCTTTCCAGACTAAATGTTTACGAAGAATTAGAAAAATATTTTCGCCAAACGCCATAAGAAATAACATCTTCTTGGCAGAAATGCAGATGAAGCCACTGACAGCAATTATTGAGGAAAGACGCTGGCGATGGTTGGGACATGTCCTCAGAATGACTGACAACTCACTACCAAAAATAGCACTAAGATGGACACCACCGGGGACAGATGTAAGGGTAGACCAAAAGAGACATGGAGAAGAACAACAGAAAGGATGTTGAGCAATAGAGGGCTCACCTGGGCAAAAGCAGAAAAAAAGGCAAAGGACAGGCATTTGTGGAAAACCCTTGCGGAAGCCCCATGTGCCCTGGGCACTTAAGGTTCAGAGAGAGAGAGAGAGAGAGAGAGATTTTTGGTTGTTAGTGTCTATGTTTGACATACCCTCCACCATGATACAGTTTTTCAATGTGTTACACAGACTGAAAGCTGCTGATACTCCACTTTACACGTGCCAAAAAATTGTCCCCGGAATAAAGAGCACTTCCTGTAAACCTTCACTCTCTACAGAGATCTAAGAACCCAAACCTCCCGACCCCACTCCCACCCCCCTCCCCCAAAGAAGAGCACATGGATGAAAATCTATGGGGGCATACATGGAGAACTTCTACTGAGAGTGGGATTCCTGGAGGAGAATCGCCCCTTATCTGGAAGACTGAGAATATAAAGCTGAACGCAAAAAATATCATCACTGAGCTTATTTGGCAAATACTAGGTGTCATCTTGTGTACTAAATTTTAAAAAAAAATGAACATGCACTCTTCGTAACAGTATATCTTCTTGGACATCATCAGAATACATTCTGTGACACATATATCACCAGCAGAGGGTCTGTATCTGGTCAGTGGGACTTGTATCACAGTTTGAAAACCATTGGATCGTTCATCCAGTGTAACGATACAAGTAAACACAGAAATCGATTACACAGAAATCAAACTCATTTTGTAGGATTATATATTGTTGAAGCAAATATTGTGAATAATTTACATTCGATTCATCACAACCACGGGAAACAATATTCACGTAGAGATAAGTGATAACAGCCTTCTCTCTGGCGAGGAGAGTCTTGCACACACTTCTCCTGCATTCAAAAACAAATCGACATGGAAAACAGAGATGTTTTTTACATGTTTTCTTTTGCTTTATGAAAGCGCATCATGTACGTAAGAGAAAAGGACAGACAGACAGACAGACAGACAGACAGACAGATAGATAGATAGATAGATAGATAGATAGACAGACAGACAGACAGACAGACGGACGGACGGACGGACGGACGGACAGACAGACAGATAGATAGATAGATAGATAGATAGATAGATAGATAGATAGATAGATAGATAGATAGATAGATAGATAGATAGATAGATAGATAGATAGATAGATAGATAGATAGATAGATAGATAGATAGATATGCCTTCCTGTGATACCACAAACCTTTAGCACTGCAGTAGGCTGTGGTGATGACCTTCAGTTTTATTTTGTTTTATTTTTAAACGACCATTCTTTGTATCATAAAAGTCATTCACCACACTCTTCCTTTCAGCCTCAAACTGATGGAATCGGATTTTACTTCCTCCCACAAAACGATACAGGAAATAGAACTTTCACAACTTTCACATTTTATTAGCAACTGGCGACTAATGTCCCCTCTCCATTGAAGGACTGACAGATTCTGTGAATCAGGAGATTGTTCTCGGACAGACACACACAAAAAAAACTACTCTAGTATCATCATTACGTACAAATAAACAATGCCAGACGTGCCATAAAATCTAAGAATTTTGTTTTAAAATAGCTTGAAGTATAAGTTACATCATACTAATATTATGGTTTAGCCCAAACGAGCAGAAAGTATTAATATTTCACGTATGTATGATACCGTTGTTGAATTTTTTTTATTTTTTAACTTTGCATGATTTTCAAACTGAAGTAGCTCAAAATTAATTCATGGGATGCAGAAAATTCTTTATCTGATTACGAGTGCATTTTGCGGTCGGATATTTATCTTCAAGTTCCTCCATTATCCTGCTGTCCTGCGTCCTGCTGTCCTGTATTAGTATTTATCCGACGTCAAACGTCAGGAAAGTAGATATTGTCGCTGACTGTCATAATCACAGAAATCTGCGCAGCTCATTCCGTAATTAAAAGAATACTTCATTATTGCGTCAGCTGTTGAGACGTGAAGTCGATTTCGTTGTTCTGTCCATTGCACATTCTTTAGATAAAATACCCATTCTGCATTTGTATCATGTTCAGGAACAACTAAAAAGTAAATTCACACAATTTTAGCAACTCCGAGTAGTACTGCTCCAAAGATTCGAACTGTCCAGAGAAATAGGTCCAATTCATCTGGCCGGATTTGCTATACCAGTTGCCCTTATCCTTTGTGAATACAACTTAAATACAGTGCTTCAGATACGTGAACTGATCAAACAATAGTGAATCGTTATTTGACTGTCCCTTGTCTTGCAGAAACTTCTAGTCTCTTCCATTTCAAA
Source organism: Achatina immaculata (assembly GCA_009760885.1). Taxonomy (NCBI): domain Eukaryota; kingdom Metazoa; phylum Mollusca; class Gastropoda; order Stylommatophora; family Achatinidae; genus Lissachatina; species Lissachatina immaculata. The sequence continues at coordinate 10,938,396 of CM019707.1, forward strand.
CCTTGCTGGTACGGAGTCTAACAGCCTCCACTAACAGATGGAAAGCTCGTTCAAATGAGTCATCTACCTCTGTACATAAACGTGACATGTTTCTCTCTCTCTCTCTCTCTCTCTCTCTCTCTCTCTCTCTCTCTCTCTCTCTCTCTTAACAAACATTAAAATAATTTCTAGATATTGTTAGAAATTATTTTAATGTTTGTTAAAAAAAACATATGTTAGAAGATCTTTATTTACAATGTATTTTTATTTATGTATATGTCTGCGTGTGTATGTGTGCGTGAGTGCTATTTTATTAGGTTAATGACTCTTTTACCTTGAATGTAGTAGCTAAATCTTACACTCTTTTGATATGTTTTTACTAATTTAATTTGTATTTTTGTACTAAATCAAGTGTGTGGGAAGAATGAAAGATGGAGTGATGAAGGGCAGAATGTAAGACGGGCCTGCGTGCCCAATTCTTTACCCTTGAAAAATAAAGATTATTAATTCTCTCTGAACCTTAAGTGCCCAGGGCACATGGGGCTTCCGCAAGGGTTTTCCACAAATGCCTGTCGTTTGCCTTTTATTCTGCTCTTCCCCAGGTGAGCCCTCTGTTGCTCAACATCCTTTCGTGACATGTTTCATAAAACTCTTATTCTAGAACATAAAATGTATTTATATCTACAGCTGATAGGTCTACTTCATTTTCTGCTTGTTTCACAACACTTCCTCTTAGGTATTTTGGAAACACTTCGTGCAAGCATTGCATGTATATAAAGAACATGGGGTTCTCCTAAAACCTACAATAGTGAAAAAGTACTTAGTTTTCTTTCATTCACTAGTCATTAATCTCAAAGAGACGACGCATTATCGATTTTCAGGGATATGATGCGGATAATGGCAAAATTCTCACCAAAGCATGTAAAACTTGCAACCACTGTGGTCTCCAAAAAGAAAAAACAAGTAAACTATAAAACGGTGGACAGAAAAGATGTCGCAACATAAGTGTTTTGTCATATGTTTTTTTTTCTTGTCGCACCATAAGTGTTGTGTCATACAGATTCTTGTTTTCTTTTGCCGCGGGCTCGCGGGGAGACATGACGTCGCCAGTAGAAAACGTCACTTCCGCCAAGACAAAAGAACGAAAAATGAAATGACACGAAAATGACGAATTCCATCAATTCCAACTCGGAGACAGGAATAACAATTTAAATTTCCACCGTTTTGTTTCTTTTGTTTTGAAGTGTGCATTGCAGCTCTGCCAACTTGTAACAGTAGGAAGAGTGAAGGATTCGAATGCAAAATTCTTGCACTTGAAAGGAAAAATACAAACCAGGACAAGTAGGTGTCCCAAAAGCATTTTTCGGGACGGTATATTTTTTCTTTAAAAAAAAGGACTGTCCCGGAAAACCGGGACATTTGGCAATTTTAATTTAATCTTCTTCTTCTTCTTCCTCTTCTTCTTCGTTCGCTTCTACCGCCAAAACCACACTGTGATCCTACTGAATTTACGCCTGTGGTCTCGTTAGGTCCCGTGGTCTCCTGTGTGGTCCCACACGAGATCCACGAGAGGACCACACGAGGTTCAGAGTATCCCAGGGCTTTAGCCTGTATTCTTGGTGGGTCTCTGAAGCGAATTGCGTGACACCGTGGTTTTCGTTGCACCAGTTTAGTCTAGAGTTGGACTTTCTCACCAGAAGACCTCGACGTGTTTAGGATATCAGTGCATCCACTCTGGGTGAGAGGCGGTAACCCATCCATGCCAGAGTTGGACCTTCTCACCGGAAAACCTCGACGTGTTTTGATATACCCGTGTATCACCGCCGGGTGAGAGGTGGTTGCCCATCCAGTCCAGAGTTGGACCTTCTCACTGGAAAACCTCAGCGTGATTAAGATACGTAAACATCCCCGCCGGGTGAGAGGTGGTTGCCTATCTAGACTTTCCTGGTCCATTGTCTCCGACTTCAGCATTTTGCGGTCGTGGCCGCTACCCTTCCTAGTTGTGACCAGGATGGAGCTTTTGTCCAGGAGGACGAATCCTAGCCACTAGTGACTTCCACCCCTGGGTTGAGCCGGTTTAGGCATATTATCCCAATATGGGCGTGTTTGGGACGTGACCGACCTCTAGAGCAGAGGTACTGTGACATGCATAGCCTTCAAGATTCACCCCTGGTATGAGCCGGTTTAGGCAAAATTCACCAGTATGGGTGTATATCAGGCGTTACCGACCTCTAGAGCGGAGGTGGCATGACATGTCTAGCCATCAAGTTCCACACCTGGTGTGTGCCGGTTTAGGCATATTTCACCAGTGTAGGTGTATTTCGGACGTGGCCAGCCTCTAGAACAGAAGCGCCGTGGTATGTGTAGCTCTCGCAGCGATACTACTGGACATACCGATTAAACTTCACTTTATCCTTTCCACCACCTTTTCACATCAGCACCGCACAGGAACCTTTATTTCTTTTCCGCATTTTCTTCCTTGACCGAGAGGAGCTTCACTCCACGCGTGGCATTCGAAGAGTCTCGCCAGCAGTGTCTTAACCTCTGGGACAAGCCGGTTCATGCATTTCACCCGATATGACTGCACTCAGGACGTGGCCGACCTCCAGACCAGAGGTGCCGTGATTTGACTGTTTGCTTCGCTTTATCCTTTCTACCACCTTTTCCGCAGTGATGCTGCGCGGCAACCCCATTTACACCTTTCTTCATTGACCGGGAGGAGCACCGCTCCACGCACGGCAGCCGAAGAATATCGCCAACAGCGGTAGATGAGCTACCAAACGTGCCACTCATCTACCCTAAGTATCTGGTTTTCAGGCGCCAGATATTCGCCCTCGCCCCTTCTCCTGTCAGTTTAAACAGTTCTGCCACGGGAAGGCCAGGAGCTGGACTTGACTGCCAGAGGCTGTGTGAGACGCGCGCCGTTGGAGTGGAAATCGAATACTCCACCCCACCTCCGACAATAGCAGTCCTTAGAACCTTTAATCTAACGGTTGAGTCCAAATCGTAAGCATACCTTTTGTATGCAGTAAGTCCCCGATTTACGCGAAGTGGATCGCTCCATAAGCTTATGTGTAAACTGAATTTTACATAAGTTGGTGCTATATTGTAGTATATATCAATGACGGCAAGTTATGTCACCACTTTGTTCCGTATAATTACGTAGATTTTTTTCGCACGTCTGAGGTGTTTTATTAACATAGTCTTTAGTTACTGCTCAGTAGACACGAGGGATCGTGACACCCGGAAAGAAACGAGGTCGTGACACAGAAATTCTGTAGCTTAGATTCAGCCTCTCTAACAGGTACCAGCTTTTAGAAGTCGTCTATAAGACATCTTTTTCTGGGGGTGCTAGTTGGCTAAGTCGATAGTGCGCTGTTCGTTCGTGGCTAGACGGCTGCTCATCCTACCCGAGTCCGTGTTCGAATCCCAGGTAATTCTTTTGTGATTTTTTCCTTCTCCCACGTCTCACTAAAGTGCTTTGCCTACGATTTTTTCGAGGTCTAATCCTACAAAATGTGCTCTCTTCTTTTACCGTACCAAAGCCTCGTACTTTCTTATTTATAAAAAAATTGTTCCTTAACAACTCGATGTCCAGAGTCGGATTTAGGCAGAATTTATAACTTAGAGCCTCATGTTATATATTATTTTATTATATTTACCAAGGGAACGTCAACCTTTATATAACTTACGACGTCGTATGATCTAGATCCAACATTGCAGCTTAGGGCGTCACTCAATGTTCCCTCTAAGCTATGCAGTAGCGAAGCCACCAAAGGAAAAAAATAAAAAACATCAAGAGCAGGAAATTTTTTATCCAGTGGTAAAAAGAAACAGAAAAACTGCTTTTATTTTTCAATTTTCTGATGTTACTCTGTGTTATAGTAACGCTGATGACAAGTATAATAGCGCTACATGAGTTTGTTTTTCCGATTTCTTAACATTTTAGTATTTTTTCTTCTATGAAAACTTTAAATTATTCTTTGTAATTTAACGTTACTACGATTATTTACTCAAAGTATATAATGTATATATTATATATTGTACACACGAACTGTAAAAAATAAGAGAACTCACTAAGCCTAAATCCAGCACTGTAACTTAGTGTCTCACCAAGTCTAAAATCCAGCGCTGTAACTTAGGACCTCACCAAGTCTTCTTCTTCTTCAGACGGGCCTGCGTGCCCAATTCTTAACCCTTTTGAAATAAAGACCAGTCAATCAATCAATCACTCAAATCAATCAATCTTCTTTGTTCGCTTCTACCGCCAAGACTGCCCCGTGATCCTCCGGAATTTACTCATGTGGTCCTCGATAAGTCCGTTGGTTCCCCCCCCCCCCCCGTGGTCCCCGAAAGGACCACACGAGATCCACGAGAGGACCACAAGAGGTTCAGAGTATCGCAGGGCTGGAGCCTGTATTCTTGGTGGGTCTCAGAAGCGGAAATGCGTGACACAGTGGTTTTCGTTGCACCAGTTTAATATAGAGTTGGATTTCTCACCGGAAAACCTCGACGTGTCTTGGGATACACTTGTATCCCCGCTGGGTGAGAGGTGGTTGCCTATCTAGTCTGCCCTGGTCCAGTGTCTCCGACTTCAGCATTTTGTGGTTGTGGCCGCTCCCCTTCACAGTTGTGACCAGGACGGAGCTTTAGACCAGGAGGACAAATTCTCGCCACTAGTGACTTCCACCCCTGGGTTGAGCCCAGTATGGGCGTGTTTAGGACGTGACCGACCTCTAGAGCGGAGGTAGCGTGACATTAGTACCCATCAAGTTTCACCCCTGGTTTAAGCCGGTTTAGGCATATTTCATCAGTATGGGTGTATATCGTACGTGGCCGGCCTTTAGAGCAGAGGTGCCGTTGTATGAGTAGCTCTCGCCGTGTTTCACTTTATCCTTTCCATCACCTTTTCACATGGGCGCCGCACGACAACCATAATTTCTTTTTCGTGTTTTCTTCACTGGTCGGGAGGAGTTTCACTCCACGCGCGGCATCCGAAGAATCTCGCCAAATATGAGTGCACATAGGGCGTGGCCCACCTTCACACCAGAGGTGCAGTAATTTGAGCAGTCCTGACCTCGAGACTACTGTTTACTTCAATTAATCCTTTCTTTCACCTTTTCCACAGTGGCGCCGCGCGGCAACCCCATTCGCACTTTTCTTCAATGACTAGGAGGAGCCCCACTCCACGCACGGCAGCTGAAGAATCTCGCTAGCAGCGGTAGATGAGCTACCAAACATGATTCTTATCTACCCGAAACCACGGTGTCACGCAATCCGCTTCAGAGACCCACCAAGAATACAGGCTAAAGCCCAGCGATACTCTGAACCTCTTCTGGTCCTCTCGGGGATCTCGTGTGGTCCTTTCGGGGACCACACAGGAGACCACAGGACCTAACGAGGACCACAGGCGTAAATTCAGTAGGATCACAGTGCGGTTTTGGTGATAGAAGCGAACAAAGAAGAAGAAGAAAGATCTACCCGAAACGTCTCGTTTTCAGGCGCCAGATGTTCGCCTTGGCCCCTTCTCCTGTCAGTTTGAACATTTCTGCCACGAGAAGGCCAGGAGCTAGACTTTACTGTCAGAGGGTATTTGAGACGCACGCCTTGGAGACATTTCATTGGAGTGGAGATTGTATCCCCCAACCCACATCCGCCTATAACAATCCTTAGAACCTCTCACCAAGTCTAAAATTCAGCGCTGTAACTTAGGACCTCACCAAGTCTAAAATTCAGCGCTGTAAATTAAGACCTCACTAATTAAATTCAGCCCCTTAACTTAGGGCCTCACCAAGTCTAAAATTCAGCGCTAAAACTTAGGCTTCATGAAGTCTAAATCCAGGATCATAGCTGAGGATCTCATCAGGTCCATAATCCAGTGCTGGAACTTAGGGCCTCCTAAGTCAACATTTGACGCTGTACTTATGTTTGTATAGTGTTTTGACGTACAATAACTAAAAAAAATTTTAATCAAGTTTCCCTATCTTAAGAAAGGGAACTGAGTCTTCGTACAGAAACTGGCCAGGAACCGAAACAACTGGAGTGGAGAGTGTGTTGCTGCTCTTCAAAATGCTGGGAAACGTGGTGGGTAGAGAGTGTTTTTTATGTTTGGTTTTCTAAGAACACACTGAGTGAGTGAGTGAGTGAGTGAGTGAGTGAGTGAGTGAGTGAGTGAGTGAGTGAGTGAATGAGTGAGTGAGTGAGTGAGTGGGTGAGTGGGTGAGTGGGTGGATGAGTGAGTGACTGAGTGAGTGAGTGAGTGGGTGGGTGAGTGAGTGAGTGAGTGAGTGTGTGAGTGAGTGAATGAGTGAGTGAGTGAGTGAGTGAGTGAGTGAGTGAGTGAGTGAGTGCTCTTCTGCGTTCACTGTTGGAATAGGATCACTGTTAGCAACTATGCTGAGATATGTTCGCCTTCCGGCCCGACGCATCCGACTTCGTTTTAGTTTATTTTTTAGGGATCTGGCTCGACTTTACATTTCGATCTCTCTGTTCACTCGGCAAGACTATTACCTGCTACCAGGGGATAGCAACGGTAGGCAGAACAAGACCTTGGTCAGGTATGGTTCGCAAACCCTAACGCAAGAATTCAACATGAATATTGTCCCTCCTGAATGAATGAGTGGCTCAGGATGAATATTGTCCCTCCTGAGTGAATGAGTGGCTCAGGATGAATATTGTCCCTCCTGAACGAATGAGTGGCTCAGGATGAATATTGTCCCTCCTGAACGAATGAGTGGCTCAGTAGACAATTTTACTCATGCAATGTGCTACTATTTGTTTTTATGTCTATAGTTTTATACTACAGATCTCAAGGTTTCTTTCAGATAATACTGCAGCTTTCCTAGGTGAAAAATTGTACAGATAAACCAATTATTGTCAGTATTAATCCAGGCATTGAGAACTGGCCTACGCTGTCGGTAGAATTCCAAGCCGCCATAAAATTACCATAAATGAGAAAGAGCTTTTTTTTTCAGTTCTTGAATGTTACATCTTGTAATAGAGACACGCCACACACCTTGTTATTTCCACGCGTTTATAGCCAGCTTTATCTGTTCGCGACACTCGCTAAGACCTTTCTGACGAGTACAGTCTCTGGTTACGCTTGGCATAGCCAGAAGTAGGCGTAAATTTAATATTCCCCTTTTCAGCAGCTGTCAGTTCGGCTAGAAGATGACGTTAGCGATAACACATGACTGTCATGGCCGACTGCATAAATTTATAGTAAGCAGGATGGGAGACGGGGAAACGGGAGAATGGCAAAGGGTAGTCCATGGAAAGGAAGTAGATTTACATAAAATGGTATACAGGTTAGGATTATTAGAGTGTTGACAAGCATTATGGGTACACGTCAGACCGTGACAGCTTGGAGCTTGGAATTTCATGCAGGACGGAGCGCCATTGAGGGCTCTTGAGCGTGTGAATACGCCAAAACTTTGCCTCTGTGACCTGCTTCTACCCAGACAAAGATTCTGGAGTGCAGGCGGTGATGGGAGAAAGAAGGCTTCTTTATTTTGAGGCAACACAGATGCCGTGATACGAATTAAATTTGCTGTGAAATGTACGCCCGTGGTCAATTCGATTAATTTACTGCCTACGATTAAGCTCTGAGTTCATTCTCTTTCGTATACTTCAGCGAAGAAGCAAAATGAACTTCCCAGATATGAATTAGTTCAGGAGTAAAGAGCTGGGTTGTCGTTGCACGTCGAGCTGAGATCATACGGGGCTTGACAAGGACTGCAGGGGAGTCAATGAAATGAGGACCTGACACAAATGGTCCCTCTAAAGTTTTGCAGTTCGTGCGCAAAAAATTGTCAACCTGTCTGCAACTATATTCTAAAAAAAAATATATATATATACTCTGTGTGCAAATGTGTGCCATAACGACAAATCACAGAATGCAGTTGAAAGTTCTCTTAGGAAAAAAAAAAATTAAAATTAGAAGAAATCGTTAAAACAAACTCATGTAGAGCTATAAAATTTTTCTTTAGCTGTCCATAAAAAGGTAAAAAGGTAAAGGTAATCCTGTCATGCCTTAGAGGCACATAGGGATGTGATGTTAGTGTCCATATTTTCCCTGACCTGTCAGCAGCACACCAGAGGGTGAAAGGTCAGTATCACGCCTGGCTGCCTTTCCTTCCCCAACTCCAGAAGAAGTCAGGTACCCATTTTGGTTCTAAGGACTGCAAACGCGCCACAAACAGCCTCTGGCAGTCAAGTCCAGCTCCTGGCCTTCCCGTGGCAGAACTGTTTAAACTGACAGGAGATGGGACGAGGGCGAATATCTGGCGCCTGAAAACCAGTTACTTAGGGTAGATGAGTGGCACGTTTGGTAGCTCATCTGCCGCTGTTGGCGAGATCTTCAGCTGCCTTGCGTGGAGCGGTGCTCCTCCCGGCCAATGAAGAAATTTGCAAATGAGGTTGCCGCGCAGCATCACTGCGGAAAAGGTGGTAGAAAGGATAAAGCGAAACAAACAGTCAAATCACGGCACCTCTGGTCTGGAGGTCGGCCACGTCCTGAGTGCAGTCATATCGGGTGAAATGCATGAACCGGCTTGTCCCAGAGGTTAAGTCACTGCTGGCGAGACTCTTCAAATGCTGCGCGTGGAGTGAAGCTCCTCCAGGTTAAGGAAGTAAATGCGGAAAAGAAATAAAGGTTGCTGTGCGGGGCCGATGGGAAAAGGTGGTAGAAAGTGAAGTTTAACCGGTATGTCCAGTAGTATCGCTACGAGAGCTATATCACGGCACCTCTGCTCTAGAGGCCGCCCACGTCCGAACTACACCTACACTGGTGAAATATGCCTAAACCGGCACACACCAGGTGTGGAACTTGATGGCTAGACATGTCATGCCACCTCCGCTCTAGAGGTCGGTAACGCCTGATAAACACCCGTACTGGTGAATGTTGCCTAAACCGGCTCATACCAGTGGTGAATCTTGAAGGCTATGCATGTCACAGTACCTCTGCTCTAGAGGTCGGTCCCGTCCCAAACACGCCCATACTGGGATAATGCCTAAACCGGCTCAACCCAGGGGTAGAAGTCACTAGTGGCGAGGATTCGTTCTCCTGGACAAAAGCTCCATCCTGGTCACAACTAGGAAGGGTAGCGGCCACGACCGCAAAATGCTGAAGTCGGAGACACTGGACCAGGGAAGTCTAGATAGGCATCCACCTCTCACCCTGCGGGGATGTTTGCGTATCTTAATCACGCTGAGGTTTTTCCGGTGAGAAAGTCCAACCCTGGACTGGATGGGCAACCACCTCTCACCCGGCGGTGATACACGGGTATCTCAAAACACGTCGAGGTTTTCCGGTGAGAAAGTCCAACTCTGGCTTGGGTGGGCTACCGCCTCTCACCCAGCGGGGATGCACTGATATCCTAAACACGTCGAGGTCTTCCGGTGAGAAAGTCCTACTCTAGATTAAACTGGTGCAATGAAAACCACGCAATCCCGCTTCCGAGACCCACCAAGAATACAGGCTAAAGCACTGATACTCTGAACCCCTTATGGTCCTCTCGTGGATCTCGTGTAGTCTATTTTGGACCACACAGGGGACCACGGGACCTAACGAGGATCACATGCATGAATTCAGTAGGTTCACAGTGTGGTTTTTGGTGGTAGAAGTGAACGAAGAAGAAGAAGAAGAAGAAGAAGAGGGTACCGATTTCTACAGCTAGGTGACTGGGGTGCCTCCGGCCGGATACGAACCCCCGACCTTCGCCATGAGAGACCGGTGCACTAACCACTTCGCCACCACCGAGTTAAAAAAAAAGGAAATTGAAAATAAAACGAATAATTTTTTTTATTTTGTCTGAGATTATTTATCTTCAGTCTAATATAAAGCTAGATTATTTATCTTGAAAATATTGAAAATATTTATCTTGAAAATATTATAACATATAATATAAATATTATAACAACAGGAAAAATAGAAGGAAGAAGATCAAGAGGAAGACCAAGAGAAATGATACTGGACAGTCTGACGGGATGGTGTGAGAGGATATCACCAACTGAGCTGATGGCCTGCATGAAGGATCGTGTACTCTGGAGAAGCATAATAGCCAACGCCAGTCGGCACGGCACATGATGATGATGATGAGTCTAATATAAAGCAAGATTATTTATCTTCAATCTAATATAAAGCTAGATTATTTATTTTCAGTCTAATATAAAGCTAGATTATTTATCTTCAGTCTAATATAAAGCTAGATTATTTATCTTCAATCTAATATAAAGCTAGATTATTTATCTTCAGTCTAATATAAAGCTAGATTATTTATCTTCAGTCTAATATAAAGCGCTCTTCCCCATACATCTTTGTACTTTGATTACCCTGTGACTTTCCCCAATCTTTTCACTTTATATTCTCTGCTGGTTCCACTCTGACAACGTAAGCTCTTACATTCTAGTCCCAAATTTCAAAAGTCCCTCACTGCATGGTCTCTCTGTCCAGAACATAAAGTTTAAAAAGTAAGAGCCATCATTACAATAGCTACCGTAACAACTCTCAAGATACCAGATCTGACCATGATTTCTTGTACAAAAGAAATAGGGAAAGAGGGAGGGGGGGGGGGGGTTCAGAAAATGGAAAGAAAAAAAAACTTCGGATAAGGACCTGCAGGATAAAAACCTCCTTTGCTTTGAAAAGATCGTGTTTTCTTCAATGAAGCTAATATTCAGCATCCGGGTCACGAGGCGTTGCTTCCGAGCAGTTCTGTACTTCTCTTTGTCTCATTTTCTGCTACAATTTGGACTTGGGGCCGTGCTGTACTTGGACTCTGAGCTTCTTTTCTGCTTCTCCAAACGAAGTTCAGAATCTCACACACACAAAGTTCCTGATTTAGTTACGCGGGTAGATAGAAGAGTATGGTTCAATTGCACTAAAGGATAGAAAGAGTGAGAAAAATGGTCAGAAACATGAATGGCAGAAAGCAGGATGAGCACTTATAAATGAAGAACATGCAACAGTTCAATATTTCGGCAAAAGCCTTTTTCAAGGATCACGTACAAAAAAACAAAAAAACAAACAATAAAACAGATAAAAACGCGAAAAAGCAGATGAAAAATTAAATACTTAACTTTTTGGTCCCCTCCTTGTAAGAAAGAAAGGCACAAAATGTCCCTCCTATTTCTTGATTTTGTTACCAAAGACCTTGCACCGCCATTAATATTTATGGGAGGAAAAAAGGAGTCAATACTATTCTGCATGCTACAGTCGTCCAGATAAGGCGCCGCCGTGATGTAGTGGTTAGTGCACTTGACTGCCGATTATAAGGTCCTAGGTTCGATTTCACACTCAGGCGTGAGTTTCTCAGACCTACAAGTACCGGAGTCAACCCAGCCATAATATTTGCACCAGGGATTCCCCTAGGAAAACAAAGACAGCTAGGACAGGTCCTGGTATCCCTACCTCAGATGTTGTAATGGCTTAGAAATGTGAAGGCACTAACACTTCACACCCCGCTACGGCATGCAAATGGTGTGGGACATAGATCTTACAGATAAGAGCATGGTGTTGTGGACTGACATAGATCTTACAGATAAGAGCATGCTGTTGTGGACTGACATAGATCTTCCAGATAAGAGCATGCTGTTGTGGACTGACATAGATCTTCCAGATAAGAGCATGCTGTTGTGGACTGACATAGATCTTCCAGATAAGAGCATGCTGTTGTGGACTGACATAGATCTTACAGATAAGAGCATGCTGCTGTGAACTGACACAGATCTTCTAGATAATAGCATGCTGTTGTGAACTGACACAGATCTTCCAGATAAGAGCATGCTGCTGTGAACTGACACAGATCTTCTAGATAATAGCATGCTGCTGTGAACTGACACAGATCTTCTAGATAAGAGCATGCTGTTGTGGACTGACATAGATCTTCCAAATAAGGGCATGCTGCTGTGAACTGACACAGATCTTCTAGATAAGAGCATGCTGTTGTGGACTGACATAGATCTTCTAGATAAGAGCATGCCGCTCTGATGCACCATCTGTACCAAACACTCAAGATTGGCCCAACAGATCTATGTAGCTTCGACGAAGAGACACAGAGGGCACAAAATGCTCTCCAGAGATGCTGGATATACTGCCCATTCGGGCAAAGGACGTCCTCAAGACCCCAGTTCACTGCAAGAGAAGCTATATTAGCGAAACCGAAACACTCGAAGGTGCAATGTTGCATTTGTGAGACGGATTTACATCGACGTTTTAGAGAACGGCAGATAAGAACCCTTGACACAGTGTTGGAGGACCTTGACTTTGCGGACGACATTTGTCTATTATCAAGCAGTCACAAAGATATGCAGGATAAAATAAACAAGCTAACTCAGAATGCAAACAACATAGGACTAAAGATCAACGTAGGAAAGACGAAATTAATGAAGCAAAATGTGAACAACAGAAATGTACTCAGAGTAGATAACAAGTTAGTGGAGGAGGTCAACGAATTTGTATACCTTGGCAGCAGAGTAGTAGAAAATGGAGACAGCACAGAGGACATCAACAGCAGACTTACTAGAGCAAACCAGGCTTTTGCAATGCTGCAGAATATATGGAAATCAAAAAAAACTAAGCATAAATATGAAAATCAGGTTATTTAAGAGTAATGTTCTAAGTGCACTACTCTATAGAAGTGAATGCTGGAAAATCACCAAAACCATAGAAAACAAGTTGAATTCTTTCCAGACTAAATGTTTACGAAGAATTAGAAAAATATTTTGGCCAAACACCATAAGAAATAACATCTTATTAGCAGAAATGCAGATGAAACCACTGACAACAATTATTGAAGAAAGATGCTGGCGATGGTTGGGACATATGCTCCGAATGACTGACAACTCACTACCAAAAATAGCACTAAGATGGACACCACAGGGGAGCAGAAGTAAGGGTAGACCAAAAGAGACATGGAGAAGAACAACAGAAAGAATGTTGAGCAATAGAGTGCTCACCTGGGCAAGAGCAGAAAAAAAGGCAAAGGACAGGCATTTGTGGAAAACCCTTGCGGAAGCCCCATGTGCCTTGGGCACTTAAGGTTCAGAGAGAGAGAGAGAGAGAGATAAGAACGATATGTCTTTAAGTCCATCCGTTCTGTTCATTCACACAATGATGTGTATGTGACTTACTATATTTGTATTTTAAGGATCCCAGGTGTCAAATGCATGAAATATGTCTACTTTCACATATGTAGTATCTGTGTGGAAGTCAGCGCCGGATTTAAACCTTAGATATATAGAGCTTATATAGAGCTATATATATATATATAGCTTATATATATATATATATAGTTATATATATAGTTATATATATATATAGCTTATATAGAGCCATATAGATCTTATATAGAGCTTATATAAAGCTATATAAACCCTAGCTATATACAGCTAATTCTATATAATTAAAAGTCTATTTCGGCCAAACACCGTAAGAAATAACATCTTGTTGGCAGAAATGTCGATGATTAAATGAGTGATTGATCTTTATTTTTAAAGGGTAAAGAATTGGGCACGCAGGCCCGTCTTACATTCTTCCTCCATCCACCGACAGCAATTATTGAGGAAAGACGCTGGCGATGGTTGGGACATGTGCTCCGGATGACTGACGACTCACTACCAAAAATAGCTCTAAGATAGACACCACAGGGGAACAGAAGTAAAGGTAAACCAAAGGAGACATGGAGAAGAACAACAGAAAGGATGTTGAGCAATAGAGGGCTCACCTGGGCAAGACAGAAAAAAAGGCAAAGGACAGGCATTTGTGGAAAACCCTTGTGGAAGCCTCATGTGCCCTGGGCACTTAAGGTTCAGAGAGAAAGCGAAATGCAACTCTTTTTTTTTTTTTTAAATTCCGCTCAAGCAGAATGGATATTATCTGAAATCTAGGATCTATTGCTTTACTGTAAAGAAACCTCGTTTTCTGTTTGCTAACTTTGTATCTTAAACCTGAGGTTTCTCTTGTCCTGTCACAAGCCACGCAGAGGAGAGCAGGTTCCCCATTAGTCATAACATACTTAAGATATCGCGGATATAACATGCTGAAGGTAGATACAACGAATGAGAGCACCTGTAGCACTGGAAAACATGACGGCCCAGCATCTGTTGTCTGGCACAGAGAGGCAAAGAGGTACCAGTCCGACCCAAGCTTTTTGGCCACGTCGACCATCTGAAGTGGGCTTTAGTGGATTTTTACGTTAAAGGACGTCCACCTTGACTTCACAGAAGGGTGAAAGAAGAAGAAGAAGAAGAAGAAGAAGAAGAAGAAATAATCATCATTATTTTTTTCTTTATCTACTTTCACCTAAGCAGGATTCGATCTCGCCATAAAAACGCACGAGGGCAGAGTTTCTGCAATTCAAGGGACTTAAAAATTAAAAAAAATATTTTGAAGTGTACTGAGTCTTTTCTATAAATTTTTCAACTTTTATGTCGCCTTATTTACTTCTATTTTTTTTTTACTCCTCATCTTTTATGCTCTCTCTCTCTCTCTCTCTCTCTTGCTTTCTCTCTCTTGCTCTCTCTCCTGCTCTCTCTTTTGCTCTCTCTCTCTCTTTCTCTCTCTCTCACTCTCCCACTTTTGGAATGTCCTACCAATTCAGGTAAAGCTTATAAGTAATATTCATTCTTATAACTTGAAACTTTGTCAACATCTGTTTGATATGGACTATATGCCTCCCTAAGCATAGTTTAAAATAGTTTAAAGTTTAAAGTGTTGTATTTTTAAAAAAATATTTTTAATACTGGTTTTCTATAAATTTGTTATTTTTGAATGAATGTAAGAATGCAAGTTTATTTCATGTCGTTGCATAAATCAGAGTGTAGAATGTATGGACATGAGATAAGTTTATTATTTATTTATGTAATCATTTAATTGTGTATTCATGATTATTTTGCTCATTAACAAATGCTGAATGACTGTGACTGAGTGAAAGCTGTATGATGAAGGGCAGAATGTCAGACGGGCCTGCGTACCCAATTCTTAACCCTTTGAAAATAAAGTATGTTCGTTCGTTCGTTCGTTCGTTCTCTCTATCACATACACACCCACACACTTCCGCTACTCCGTATTTTTTATTTATAGACCCTTGTGTTTACCATGTGAGCTCCATTTGTCTTCCTTCTGTTGCACCACCATGTGCTCTCTGTACTTTTGGCATATTTTCTCTAATCTTGTCTGCCTGTGCAGTCTATATTTTATACTTTTTTTTTTTGGAAGTCTGCAATTGTTTAATATAAGTTCTTTGTAAATTTGGCTTCAATTTTATTTTATTTACCTTTTTAAGAGTCATGTTTTTTCTGTTGGCTTTTACGGATATGTTTGTATGTTGTCTGCACTTTCCGCCTATAACGTATTTCTTATGTAATTCGTGTATTTTTGTGCTTTCTCGTCCCCTCGTCTTTTCATTTTCTGTGCAGTTAGATTTAATCTTGAAGTATAATTCATTCCATACCAGTTTCATTTTTCATCTCAAACATATTCCATATCAGTTTCATTTCTCATCTCAAACATATTCTATATCAGTTTCATTTTTCATCTCAAACATATTCCATATCAGTTTCATTTCTGATCTCAAACATATCCCATATCAGTTTCATTTCTCATCTCAAACATATTGTATATCAGTTTCATTTTTCATCTCAAACATATTCCATATCAGTTTCATTTTTCATCTCAAACATATTCCATATCAGTTTCATTTCTGATCTCAAACATATCCCATATCAGTTTCATTTCTCATCTCAAACATATTCTATATCAGTTTCATTTTTCATCTCAAACATATTCCATATCAGTTTCATTTTTCATCTCAAACACATTCCATATCAGTTTCATTTCTCATCTCAAACATATTCTATATCAGTTTCATTTCTCATCTCAAACACATTCCATATCAGTTTCATTTTTCATCTCAAACACATTCCATATCAGTTTCATTTTTCATCTCAAACATATTCCATATCAGTTTCATTTTTCATCTCAAACACATTCCATATCAGTTTCATTTTTCATCTCAAGCACATTCCATATCATTTTCATTTTTCATCTCAAGCACATTCCATATCATTTTCATTTTTCACCTACTAATATCCACCATCATCTATTGTCTATCTTCCCTATCATTTGTTGTAATCTGTTCTTTAATATTCGCTGTCGTTCAATCTATACTCATTGTTCAGATTAGTATTTCCTCTGCCTCCTTTATCGAGCAAGGTCTTTATTTTCTTCACATCCAGTAACACTGATGGATCGTGTCTTCTTGCAAAATCTACTATCATTGGCCGTCTATATTCCTTTAACATCGACCATCATCATTTAATATCCACTCTCACTCACGTTTAAAACGTACGAGAGCGCGGGTTTTCTCCCTTGAAACGACCTATCAGGGGCTTCTGTTGTGAGTTAGACAAATAATCTCCCTCACAGAAAGAGCTTATCATAGACACCCCCCCCCCACCACCTCCCTTCTCAAGTAAACAACACACACAGGCAGGCATATAAGACACTGCTGGAACCCACCATGTCAGATGGGTCATCAAAAAGATCACATGTCTCTATCGCTCAGGATCGTTCTCCTGGCTCTGTTCGTGAGAGATCTGAACTGCGAATCTTTTTCAGGTTTACGTAAAGAGTCGTTCGAAGACGGATTTTAATCTTTCCCCCAAGATCTATTACACAATTGCGAAAGTTCATTGATATGATTATATCTATATACATTTAGACAGTGTTTAGACTTTATCAAAAAATAAATTATAGGATCTGCACTATCCTCTCTTTTAGAGCAATCCTATCTTTCGACCGTTTCTTATTTCTCTGTCATTTTCTCAAGCTCTGCTAGCGGATATATGTGTCCTTATTTCTGTCCATGATATATCAGTCGTTGTGACGGACAGCTTTGATGTGGACACCACGGAGAAAAAGAAGCATGGGACGACCAGAAGAGACATGGAGACGTTCAGCAGAGAGAATGCTGATAAACAAAGTGTTGATATAGGAGGCAACCAGGAGGATAGCGAAGGAACGAGAGAAACTATCAGGGCCCTTGTCTTGGGTACTGACGGGACAATATATATATATATATAGAGAGAGAGGAGAGTGAGAGAGGGGAGAGAGAGGAAAGAGAGAGTGGAGAGAGAGGGGAGAGAGAGTGGAGAGAGAGGGGAGAGAGAGGAAAGAGAGAGTGGAGAGAGAGGAAAGAGAGAGGGGAGAGAGAGGAGAGAGAGGTGAACGAGAGGAAAGAGAGAGTGGAGAGAGAGGGGAGAGAGAGGAAAGAGAGAGGAGAGAGAGAGGAAAGAGAGAGTGGAGAGAGAGGGGAGAGAGAAAAGAGAGAGGGGAGAGAGATGAGATATAGGAGAGATTGAGGAGGATCTTGCTGGCTCTGACCATCTTGGCCCACATAGACTTGCTGGTCGTGATGATCTCAGCCAATATAGATTGCCAAGTTTTGGTGATAATGACCAACAATGATTTTCTGGCTCTGATTATCTCAACTTACATAGATTTACTGGCTTTGATTATCTTGGCCTACACAGACTTGTTGGATCTTTGGATCTGATTATCTTCAGTATAGATTTGCTAATTCTGGTGATCTTGACCAACATGCATTTGCGAGATTTGATTATCTTGGCCCACATAAACCTGTTGGATCCGATTATCTTGGTCAGTATAGATTTGCTAGTTCTGGCGATATTGACCAACATACATTTGCTGGATTTGGTTATCTTAGCCCACGCAGACTTGTTAGATCTAGTGATTTTGACCGATATAGATTTACTGGCTCTGATGATCTTGACAATCATAGATTTCCTGGCTTTTTTTTTTATCCTTCTTAATATAGATTTACTGGCTCTGATGATCTTGATCAGAGTAGCTTTACTGGTTCTGATGATGTCAGTCAAGATAAATTTACTGGCTCTGAGATCTTGATCAACGTAGATTTACTGCCTCTGATAATCTTGAAAAGCAAAGATTTGGTCATTCTGGTAATCTTGACCATCATAGATTTGCTCACATTGGCAATCTTGACCAAAATAGATTTAGTGGCTCTGAATGATCCTAATCAATACAAGTTCAATGGTTTGCCTCTTTATTATGTAGGTCAGTTATCTGTTGCATAGTGACAGAAAAATTGGAATAAAAACACTAAGGGACGAAAGCGTGAAGCTTTCCAAGTTGCTGTATTTGATCAATCTGAAGAGACTGTTTAGGACTTCTGAAACACGTGACGATCAGAGAATGGCAGCAGCAGTACCTAAATCAATGGTGAGATTCTGAAAGTAAGAAACTCAAGACAAAAACATGCTTAACATGGAGGCTGGTAGAATAAGATGAGTAACATTTCGCAGAATGTTAATAGTTTACTTCTTCCTTGTTCGTCATCATCATCATCATCATCATTAGTCTTGCTTGGTATCATCGCACAACCATCTGTCCATGTCCTTGGCCTGCAATCGGCTAAGCAGTCATCGCATAGTACCCACTGTGACGTCTTGCAGATCAGCAACAAATTCTCTCCATCTCTCATGGTCTTTGTATTGTGTCCCATCTGCGATGCATGCTGCTCATTTCTGCTCCTGCAGTTTTCCACCAGGTAGCCTTTGATCGGTCTCTCTTTCTTTCTCCCTCGGTTGTCATTTGGCATCAGTATGACTTCAAAAGATGTCATTTCCTTGGTTTCTCTCCACATACAGATGGCTAGGAACAGAACAGCAAATTCTAATCCAGACTATTTTTTTTTCTATTTTGTGTGTGTGTGTGTGTTCAGAGATCGAATATCACTCCTATCATTAAGTTCCGATACTATTAAGGAGCATGGAAACCCCCAGCTTAAGAATCCCTGTTGGAAAGGAAGTGGGTTATACTGACATGTCTGAAGTCCCAGCGTGGATCCAAGAAGTCGACTTTAGACTTCGGGGGTAGTAGGAACAAGGTTACACTGTTCTGCGTGTAGTAGAAAAGGCCGGCCGGAGCCCAGCGGGTTAATATTTTGGATAGAATCTGGGCCAGTCACTGATGGCAATACAGTGTATATAGTACAGTCATGTGCGCTTCAATAATAATAATAATAATGTATTTTAAACCATGTTAAACCTTGCTGCCTATCACGCTATTTAATTCCTTGAGCGAGAGAGAGAGAGAAAGAGAGAGAGAGAAAGAGAGAAAGAAAAAGAGAGAAAGAAAGAGAGAGAGAAAGAGAGAAAGAAAAAGAGAGAAAGAAAGAGAGAGAGAAAGAGAGAAAGAAAGAGAGAGAGAAAGAGAGAGAGAAAGAGAGAAAGAGAGAGAGAGAAAGAGAGAAAGAAAGAGAGAGAGAGGGAGAGAAAAAGAGTGAGAAAGAGAAAGAGAGAGTGAGAAACAGAGAGAGAGAGGTAGCGAAACAGAATGAAGAAGAGAGAGAGAAAGAGAAACAGAGAGAGAGAGGGAGAGCAACAGAGTGAGGAAGAGAAACAGAGAGAGAGGGAGAGAAACAGAGTGAGAAAGAGAGAGTGAGAAACAGAGAGGAAGAGACAGAGAAAGAGAGTGAATGGGAAAGAAAGAAAGAGTGTGAAAGAAGAAAGAGTGAGTGGAAAAGAAAGAAAAAATGAGTGAGTGAGTGAGTTGGAAAGAAAGAAAAAAGAAAGAAAGAGAAAGAAAGAAAGACGTAAGTCCCATACCCGACCATCATTTTCCGTGCCTGGCATTTCCGCAGGGCTCATATGCCAGAGGAGAAGTTAAGACAACAATGGGGGCACACGCTAGATTAAACACAATAACATAGGAGGGAATTGTGGGATATGATTGCAGCGAGCAGATAATGACACCGGTTTGAACTGGCACTGATAGCCGCCCTGTGACAACAAATTCTTCCGGGTTCAAACCCCGCCCCCCACAAAAGAAATTCTGTTTGACATACCCCCGCCCCGCCTTTCTCTCTCTCTCTCTCTCTCTCTCTCTCTTATTAGACTTAGGGTGATAATGCCTAGCGTTTAAGAAGAGTCTTTGATAACCGTGTTTGAAATTTACACAGTTTCTGCTTTTATGAATCGATCTAACTTCTTCTTCTTCTTCTATTAACTTTTAACCTCTTCCAGTTTATATTCGTAGGAAGATAAGAAAAGCAACTGAAGCTGGCAAACTTCATGAGTGCATGCAGCAACCATAGAGATATGTATGAAAGTACAGTAGATGGAGGTGTGTTCTCTCTCTTTCTCTCTCTCTCTCTCTCTCTCTCTCTCTCTCTCTGCAGACAGGCGTAGGATATCATGTCCTTCCACAACCCTCGATCCCTTGTGCATCTCACTAGGCTTGTCAATGAGCGTTTCCCATGTCAGTATGCCAAACCATCAAACATCTTTTCTCTCTGTCTACCTCTGTCTCTTCTACCTTCGATTATCCCTGTTGTCATTAGGTGCTCTAGCCCGCCTCACCTAACAAACATGCCCCCACATGTCCTTTTCTGATCTTCCTTATAATTTTCATGCTCTCTTGTGCCTCTTTCAGAACTTCTTCGTTCGATTTTCTCGCTGCACATGGTACATTCAGGATTCTTCTTATGAACCACATTTCAGCTGATTCCAGCCTTCTTTGTATCTCTTTACTGGCCGTTCAGCCTTCTTTGTATCTCTTTACTGACCGTTCAGCCTTCTTTGTATCTCTTTACTGACAGTTCAGCCTTCTTTGTATCTCTTTACTGACCGTCCAGCCTTCTCTGTATCTCTTTACTGACCGTTCAGCCTTCTTTGAATCTCTTTACTGACCGTTCAGCCTTCTTTGTATCTCTTTACTGACCGCTCAGCCTTCTTTGTATCTCTTTACTGACCGCTCAGCCTTCTTTGTATCTCTTTACTGACCGCTCAGCTTTCTTTGTATCTCTTTACTGACCGCTCAGCCTTCTTTGTATCTCTTTACTGACCGTCCAGCCTTCTTTGTATCTCTTTACTGACCGTTCAGCCTTCTTTGTATCTCTTTACTGACCGTTCAGCCTTCTTTGTATCTCTTTACTGACCGTCCAGCCTTCTTTGTATCTCTTTACTGACCGTTCAGCCTTCTTTGTATCTCTTTACTGACCGTTCCAAGCTTCCCATTCATAGAACAGGATTGGTGTATGATCCAGTTTTACAAAGAAAGATAGAAAAAAAATGAGGAACATTGGCAGAATCAAGAACGGTAGAAAGTAAAACGAGGAGATTGAAATGAAGAACATACAATCCAATATTTCGACTAAAACTTTCGTCGAGTATAGCATACAAAAACAGCACAACAGATAAAAACACGAAAAATAAAAATTAAATACATAACTTTAATCCGTATCCTTCTTGTAAGAAAGACACGCATAAAATTTGTAAAAAAATATATAACATATGTAAGAAATAAATTTCGATGAGGGACCGCTTGAGATTCAAACCTCGAAATACAGCTCAATGCAGCATCAGAAGAAAAAAAAAATGCTTGTAAAAGAGTTCTTCTTTGTCGACTGGTGAGCGTTGTCTCTTGCTCTGCTAAAGCCGTTGCTCATCCAACAGTTTTTAATCTAAGACTTTTCTTTGTATAACGTTTGATTCTACTGTCTGAGTTTCCATGGTACACATCCTGTTTTTTTTTTTAAACCCTTATAACATAACATATGATCTTACTTCTCACATCCTTCCCGTGCCCTTAAACGTCACATAGGGCGTGCATGGTAGTTCGCCATGATTTCCCGTTTTCGGCGAGTTTTTCAATCTCATCAGAGGATGTTATGCCCACTGAGCTGACCTCTCTTAACAATGTCCTCTTTAGGAATTTCACGTGGTCGACCTCTTTCTTCGGGCTGTTGAGTTCCACTTGATAGCTTGTTTGGGGATCCTCTGATTGTTTCTTCTCATCACATAACCGACACATGCCTATATTCTTTTTCTGATCACTCATGAGACGGGTTGTTATTTGCTCATCTATCTTATCTCTGCGTTGTTCTTGAATTCATTCCACTTTATACCGAGTATTTTCCTTAGGCATTTGTTTTCGAAAGAGTCTAATTTCTTGTCTATTTCTTTACTTGATTTAGATTTCACATGCATAATCAGGGTGGATATTACATTTGAATTGAATAATCTTAACTTGGCTTTTGTGCTTATAACTTTTGAGTGGCAGATGCTCTCAAGATTCTTGAAGGTCAATGCTGCTTTTGCAATTCAAATTCTAACTTCCTTTCTGGTGTCATCATTCTGGTCTATGTAGACATAGACATAGCATTTAACATATGATAACATATGATAGCATACCTTATTTATTTTCGCTACTTACCGCCGCCTGGTTGGTTGAGTGGTTAAGCGCTGGGTCTTCTAACCCAGTAGCATCGGGTTCAAGACTCAGCTGTGAATATTTTTTTCTGGTACCACCACACCAGTAAGGCCCTATGGTCCATCCAGCCTTTAACAAAAATGGGTACCAGAGAAATCTGGGAAGGTAAATGCTGCCAGGCGTGATACTGACCACATCAGACTTTCATATGCCGAGGGTCTTGGAAATACGGGCCTAACACCTTGACCCCAATATGCCTTAATCACATGGAAACGGGGATTGATTTTACCTTTACCCTTTTACCTTACAGCTACAGGACATTAACTTCTTTACTTTCACAGATTACAATGTTATTCATTATCTTCATTGCCTTCTTTACCTTCACACAGTATTCTGCACTAGTTTGCCTTCTTTATTTCTCTACATTACTGTGCGTTACCTTCTTTAATTTCACACTTTGCCTTTCGATATCAAGCCATGTCTACTTTCACATCTCACCTCACTTTAAGCAGCTTTCTTTATTTTCGCGTCTTATTCAACACTACATGAATGTCAACCCCAGTGAATGTAAATACTTAAGACAACAAAATCCAAGAAGTAAAAGAATTCAAGTACCTTGGATGCATGTTCCCAGAAGATGGTAAGCTCGATAAAGAACTTGATGTTAGAGCACAAAGAGCCAATTCTGTTACATACCAGCTATCTCCCCTGCTTACATATTCCAACATCCCACTTTAAACTAAGAGAAAACTAGCATAATTCATATCAACACTGTGCTACCAATGCCAGACATATACACTTCCTAAGAACAACAGAATAAAATAACCACATATGAAATGAAATGTCTTAGAAAAGCAGAAAATGTCATCTGGTTGTACAAGCTAAGAAATGACACCGTAAGACAGGTGATAGGAACTACGTTATGTCCACGGCAAACAGAGAAGCAAAGAATCGAATGATTCGGCCACTTAATGCGAATGACATACTCACAGTCATCTGCGAAAGCCATCAACCAAAGAACTTACAGGACACAGATCAAGAGGGAGACCCAGAGAAAGAGAGAGAGATGAATAGATTATATTCTTCAAACACTCGCTAATTATGTCATGGCCATCACTGAGGACATCCATTTGGTTAAAAAAAAACGCCATGTGTGACTCCCCTCGATACTTCACTGTACAAGAGAAAGGATAAAGTAAGCAAATTGAGTACTCAGTAATACACTATCTTCTTTATTCATTACTCTATTACACGAGAGCTATTCCAAAGTCAACTTCTGATTGGCTGGTAAAAAAAGAATGTGAAAACTAGGAAAAAAATATGTTTTCCATACAAAACGAACATATATGTCAACATTATTTTCCAAAGGTCGCCAAGCAAATTTAGTCACTTGTCGTACCGAGGCATCAGTTCTTAGCATTCATCGTCAACGGCCACCGTCAAGGTATCTAGCCAATTGTTTACTCTATCCATGAGCTCCTCTTTGGGTTCGAAGATCTGGTTAGAAAGGCAGGCAGTCGTGCTGAAGAGATAGTAATCGCTTGGCGCCAAATCCAGGCTGGGGGGGGGGGGGGAGTGGGAAGGTTATTTTTAACACACATTCTGGTCAACATTTTGAAAGTGTTCAGCAGTCACATCTGAATGTCATTTTTGTCGTTCCTTGTTATACAATCACATCTATGAGTTCATTCCTGATTTTCCTGCACCAATCCCTGAATTTCCTCCACCATTCCCTGAATTTTCTGCACCAATCCCTCATACAACTGAGACTCATAACGCTATCACATTAAACATTAGCGATAATGCGTGTTACCCTGATTTTTGCGATGCGCCTTTTGGCTGGGTAACTCCGACTTCAGCACCTTTTTTACAAAAAACAGTGAAATTTATCCAAGAGACAGGACTGCAGATATAGACAGACAGTGCGAACGAAGAAGAAGAAGAAGACATTAAACATTATACAGTAGTGTGAATCTCGGCAGTGCTGTGTCCTTCCTGCAGAAAACGAGTGGCACCAAGGGCCTCACAGCTGGCGGGAATGACGATTATAGAGCCCAAGTTTACTCGGGCTTTGCTCGTACATAACTGAACAAAATGCATTGTCGTTTGGCATTTAGCAAGATAACGCTTTACTGGTTGTTACTGAAAATTAACTGCGTAGCTATGGCAACCTGTTTATTTTTACTGACTAATTGGAGACTGATTTTGGAGTTACCCACGTTTATTGCTTTACTTACTTTCACACTATACCCTGAGATACCATATCCTCTGTACATCAGAGTACTCTGCACATTCCTTTACTTTCACATCTTATCATGGAATATCCTACTTCCTTTACATCAAATCTTTTCTTGGAGTATCTTACTTCCTTTACTGTCACACCTTTCTCATGGAATATCCTACTTCCTTTACTGTCACACCTTATCATGGAGTATCCTACTTCCTTTACTGTCACACCTTATCCTGGGATTTCAAGCTTCATTTGCTTCATAGCTCACTTTAGGATACCCCCATCCTCTTTACTTTCACATCAATCTTCTTCAGTTTTCACACATTACTCTGAGATATTATACCTTCTTCACTTTCATACTTCTCTTTGAAATATTCTCCTTTCTTTCATTCCTTCCTCTAGTCCTAACTAAATGTTTTTTACTTATTGCCACTATTTGTACTCCCCCCCCTCTCTCTCTCTCTCTCTCTCTCTCTTATTTTCTGTTACTTTCTTTGTTAAAAGCATCTTTGTATGGTTTTATTTCTTAAAATACATGGTGATAAAGATATCACGGATGTTGCCAAGGAAAAAAGAAGAAAGAGGTTTTCTCTTCTGGTTTTTTTTTTTCAAAGTTGTAGGTCAAACATGTTTATCTTTAAAAGATGCTCGGGGAGTTCACAAACACAAATGGACAAACTGGAACGAGTTTCTATGTCGCTGCAGCCCGCGGGGGAACTAGGAGTAATTATGTTAAGAGCGTTTCTTTTTCGGGAATTATCTCAAATCCGACACAGCGTGTTGTTACTAAGTCGACTGTAACGAAGTGTCGCCTATACAACGCATTCCGCTGCAGCTACGACAGTTCATTAACCAGACACCGAGAAACTCCAAATTATGTAGAAGTGTGGATACCATTATTGGGCGCTGAATACCTTGCACGGGCACTTCTTTTCGCCCATGGCTGCAGCTCAAGGAAATCCAGGAAAAGAGTCCTCTGTCCCCCGTATACCTGGTATAATTCTTCAAATTAAACCGTCTTTCAATGACCATATTCAGCGCTTCAAATGTCATTTTAACCTGCTCTTTCAAGCCAGCAGAAAAGGAGACCCAGCCATGAAAGGACTGGAGAAGATAAGCACAAGTGGTGGAAATAAAAGCGGTAGACGGGGGGAAATTTTGTCCCAAAGCTGAAGCCGATATGGCCGTGCACGGCGTCCATAAGCTGGTCTATTGAAATGTGTGGTTTTAGAATTGTATTGCGTCGCGGGGGGACCGACATGCGTGCATAATTCTTCACTTTCAGTTCTGTGATTTTTTAAATGTTTATTTATTTCTTTGAAATTTCCTCGTCTAAGACTCTCAATCATATAAACTTATGTGCAGCACTTTCAAAAGACTGGCGCCTCCATGACCAGCAGCAGTGTAATGCTGACGGCGTTTTTGTTGACATTTTGGTAAGGTCAAATATTTACTACAAGAAAGCTGGCCAAGGTAAAGGATAAAATCCCCGTTTCCATGACATTAAAACATATTGGGGATACGGTGGTGGGCCTGTGTTTCTAAGTTATTGGGCACACGAAAGTGTGATGTGGTCAGTATGACGCTTGGTCGCACTATTTCTGGGACCCATTGTTAGATGCTGGGTGGACTTTGGGGCCTTTTTTATGTGGTACCAGAAAGGATTCCTAGCAATAGGATTTTTTTCTGCTACACATCCAAAACAAACAAACAAACAAAAAAAAAACAGGCCCCTGGGGTCGATCCAGCCCCTAAAAAAAGGGGTATCAGAGAAATCTTGGAAGGTATTGGCCACATCACACTTTCATGTGCCGAAGGTCAAGAAAAATACGGATCTGACACCGTATTCCCCAGCATGCCTTAATGACATGAAAACGGGAATTTTACCTTTTACCTTTACCAGAAAGAATTCCCACTGCTGGGGGTTGAACCCGGTACCACAGGATTAGTAGACTGAACGCCCAATCACCCAGTCAGCTAGGTCCCCTTTAGAGTATAGGCTACATCTTAATTAGTCGCTTCTGGACAACAAACAGTCTGGGATATACATTACTGGAAAATCAGATAGGATGATTAATCCATTTGGTTTCCAGACCCCTAAACTTGGTACCTGCACCCCATCATTTGGGTTACAAAAATCCTCATTAAAGAGATGAGAGTTAAATATCAAGTGAAGTCCCCCCTGGATAACACCTAAGATCTTGCAAGTCATGAGGGAAAAGGATCAAATCCATAAAAATAAGGAAGTCACTAGCTACCGATTACTTAGAAACAGAGTTCAATACTTAATTAGACAAGAAAAGAGAAATTACTTAAGGAACCTAATTCAGAATAAATCAGAAAGTAAATCTGTCTGGAAAGCAATTAACATTCTTGCAAACAAGAGAAAGCAGTCTGACTTATAATCAAGTGCCTGTTTGTGAAGAGTTCAGCAATCACTTCAGAGAAGAAGTCAACATTTTAAAGTCTTCACTACCGATCCTTACTTGTGACTTAAGCGAATTAAATACATTTATAAGTAGCAAATGTACAAATCTAAAGCAACCCAGTGTTCCTTTCATGTCAGTTAGTGAAGTTTACAATTATATTCCGTCTTTAAAGAACAATACAGCAGGACTTGATGAAATCAGCAATAAGATATTACACTACTCAACACCAGTAATTACAGATACATTAACATACATTTACAATCAGTGCACTGCACATTGTCATTTTCCTCAGGCTTTTAAACTTGCAAAAAACATATCCCCTTTTTAACTCTGGTTTGGAGAAAAATCCTTCAATCTATATGCCAATTTCCATTCTATCAGCTCTGTCAAAACCCCATAGAAAAACATACACACACACACACACACACACACAAACCTTACAACACATGCAAGAAAATGATTTGATTGTTGACTGCCAGTCAGGTTTTAGGCCAAAACATTCCTGCCATACAGCTCTCACAAAAATGACAGAATGTTGGTTATTTAATATAAACGATGATAAATTATGTTGTGTTGTCTTTGTTGACTTTAAAAAAGCATTTGACATGATTGATCATGAAATCCTAGTTAGAAAGCTTGAGACTTATAGATTACACCCTGACTTGACAAAATGTATTACATCTTTTCTTTACAACAGACAACAGGTAGTTTGCTTAAAAAACTCGAAATCAAATTCATCTGTGGTTGGTAATGGCGTTCCACAAGGATCTAATCTTGGTCCTCTCCTTTTCACCATCTATATCAATGATCTTCCACTTCATCTCGAGGAATTATCTTGTGATCTTTTTGCTGATGACTGCACAGTTTACATTAGTGACGATAACTATTATCCTTAAGTCAACTCTTCAAATTGAAATAAACAATCTAACTAACTGAAGCAATAACAACAGAATGCTTATATAAACACAAGCAAAACAAAATCAATGCTCATTATAAAAAGACAGAAATTAACAAATTCACCAACAAGAGCACTACAGTTCAACGCTGGAACTTGAAAAATAGAAAATGTTAGTGAACACAAAACTCTAGGCCTCATGACTGACCACCACCTCAGCTCGAATCATCATGTAGACAATCTAACCAAACTCATTGCACAAAAAGTTTACCAGTTTACTAAAATTAATCATTTTCTTGACATAGACACCAGAAAACTATACTACATATCACAGATGCAAACACACTTGGACTACTGTTCCACAGTCTGGGATGGTTGTTCCATGTCAGACATGAAAAGACTTTACTCACTTCAAAAACGAACAGTGAAGCTTATAGATGACAAACATGCAGCACATATTACAAATAAGGGCAAACATCTTGATATTCTACCCCTCAAGAAGAGATTTCTTTTCAACAAAGTCAAGTTAGTTCATAAAATTCTATTGCACAGTGCTCCAACCTATCTGTGGTTGTTCAAATCCAACCCAAAACACAGTCAACGCTTAAACAATTGTATTCTCCCAAAACCAAGGCTTGACATGTTTAAAAAAGCTTCTCTTACTCAGTTGCCACCTTTGGAATGCCCTACCAACTCATGTAAAACTTATAAGTAATATTCGTTCTTATAACTTCAAACTTTGTCAACATCTGTTTGATATGGACTATATGCCCCCCTAAGCATAGTCTAAAGTCGTTTAAAGTATGGCTAGATTGTTCTAATTTTTGTATATACCGCTTTTCTATAAATCTGTCAGTTATGAATGAATGTAAGAATGCAAGTTTATTTCATGCTGTTTCATAAATCAGAGTGTGGAGTGTATGGACAAGAGACAGGTTTATTATTTATTTACGTAATCGTTTAACTGTGTCTTCATGATTATTAACACATCCTGAATAACTGTGACTGAGTGAAAGCTGTATGATGAAAGGCAGAATGTTAGACGGGCCTTTGAAAATAAAGTATGTTCGTTCGTTCGTTCCCGAACCCTCATCATTTTGTTCCTACACCCCCACCAAATGGTGTCCTCGCACACCCGAAGGGTATGCACATCACCAGTTAAGATCCCTAAGTCTAGTACTAATAATATATAAAGCTACAGTCTGCCATGGAGGCACCAAGGACAGACGGTGTCAGTGTCCACGTTTTCCTTGACCTGTCCGCACTAGAGGGTGATGCGACCAGCCTGGCCGCCTTTCCTTCTCCAGCTCCAGAAGCAGCCGGGTCCCACCTGTACACCTGAGCGACTGGGACAATGGGACGCCTCTGGCCGGATTCGGACCACCGACCTTCGCCATAAGATGGCTGGTGCACTAACCACTTCGCCACTCAGATGTTCAGTGTTAATGAGAATGAAGACAGAGTAAAGACACACCGTCAGAGCCAGTGAAATACAGCTAGTCAAGACCCTGTCCTATGTCTTTTAGTGCTCACTTTCACAAGTTCATTCTGACAGGGTGGGCAAAGAGCGCTTTGATCCCCATATCGAGAAGCGTCCCACCTTCACCCTTTTCCCAAAACTGACTAGACACTTGTCCTTCAACATCTGTAATCTGTAATCATAGACTGGCATCTCCACGCTCCGGGCATTCCCCTATGTGCTCCGCCTCCCGTTCCAACACTCAGCGCCTGCTAATAAAACCACTTCGTTCAGAAAAAACGTCCACTTCTCCTCTCCTCCTCCAGTTCGATCATCTTCAGATATATCCTGTTCGCAGTTCTGCTGAGACAGAAAAAAAAAGAACAAAGAAGAACAAGCCTAACATGGAACACACGTCGCTGCTCATTTAGCTGTCCACACATCATTCACGTCCGCGGGCTTCATCATCATCATCGTCGTCGTCGTCGTCATCATCATCATCATCATCTGTCCTCTCTGCTGGCAGTGGAGCTTGAGGTACCGACAAAGGTTCTCCAGCCAGTCCTGTCTTGAGTTAGCCGGGATACCTCAAACCATGTCTTTCCCTCTTCCTTTATTTCTTCCTGTGCGTCTCCATGTCTCCAGCGGCCTGCAGTATAAGATTTATGAGGGGGAGGGGGGGGGGTAACACGATGTATGAACTAATAATTACCTGGATTAAACACTTTCAATACATAGATGCATAAAGTCATTGATGATCTGCAAATGAACGCATCAGCAGCAGGGCATCTTTCTTGCAACCGAGAGGCCTACAGGAGAGCTGTTAGGGAGGCAAAGTTTCTCAAGGAACATGCAAATGATTGACTGAGATACGTAAATAATCATCTCATTTTAGATACACAGTTTTAAGAAAAACATGACCTAGGGTTGGAGATCCACAACTGGATTGTCTAAGAAGATAATGGAGAAAAAAATGTTCCTGTATCTTATATATTTATAAATGGCTTCCTGGCAGTACACAATGGGTCCTTTTTCCCTGTCTGTAACGATCCGTACTTGCCCATGTAAATAGACACATGGCTCGTTTAGGTAGCTTTGGCGTGGACATGAGTACTTGTACAAAAGAGGCTCGAGAGGAAAGAGAAGATGAAGGCGAAAAATAAGGGAACGATAAAAGCAAACATTCGATGATTCGCTCAAGATCTTCATCATAATAAAATTAATAGTGGAACACAGGAATAATGCTAATAATAATAAAACATGATGATGATGATGATGATGATAGGCGTAGTAAAGAATAAAATTCTTTATCGACATATAATTTTAATATAATGTCTGTTTAAAGCAGTCTTTATATAATTAATGTCTGTTTAAAGTAGTATATATATATATAAAATATCTGTTTAATGTCGTCTTTATATATATATATATATATATATATATATATATATATATATATATATATATATATAATGTCTTTGTAAAGTAGTCTTTATAGATATAATGTCTGTTTAAAGTAATCTTGATAAATATAATGGCTGTTTATAGCAATCTTAGTAAATATAATGTGTATAAAATAATATTAGTAAATATAATGTATGTTTAAAGTAATCTTAGGAAATATAATGTCTGTTTAAAGTAATCTTAGTAAATATAATGTATGTTTAAAGTAATCTTAGTAAATATAATGTATGTTTAAAGTAATCTTAGTAAATATAATGTATGTTTAAAGTAATCTTAGTAAATATAATGTATGTTTAAAGTAATCTTAGTAAATATATACTAAATATAAGCTACCTCTACGCGGTTCGTCCATGCAGGATCAAATTAGTGTTATGGCCAAACATCATAAGTAGTGACCTCTTGTTATGTGAGACAGACATGACACCACTGTCAACAGTGACTGAAAGGAGAAGGTGGCAATGGATTGGTCACATTATGAGAATGGCAGACGAGTCCTTACCACGAACAGATTTGATGTAGATTTCACACAGTAAAAGAACTATGGGGCCACCCAAAGAGACATGGAGAGTGCAGAAGAAAAAATGCTGGTAGACAGGTGACTTACATGGAAGACAGCCAATAAGATAGCTAAGGACTGACAAAAGTGGAAATCTCTTGTTACCAGCATTCCCTTGTGTATTGGGCCCCGAGAGGAGAAGAAGAGAAGAGAAAGAGAAGAGGAGAGGAGAGAAGACAGAAGACAGAAAGAGAAGAGAAGAGAAAACAGAAGAGAAGAGAGAGAAGAGCAGAGCAAAGAAGAGAAAGAGAAGAGAAGAGAATTGAAGATAAAGAGGAGAGAAGAGTGAGAAGAGAAAGAGAAGAAAAAGAGAAGATAAAGAGAAGAGTAGAGAAGAGAAGAGAAAGAGAAGAGTTACCTGCTTCATATCGTAACACCTGGTAAAGATGTCTACTAATACATGGAATTTTATGGAGCATACTGTGTACCCAACACTGCACATCTAAGCCAGGGATAACTGATCATTCCTCACAGCTGATCAGAACTAAATCTCTTCTCTCCTGGACTCAAGATATACAGAAAACAGACCGAAGACCCAGTATTCATGGTGAATATGACAGCGGTCAGCGACCCATGGCTGATTGCCTACGTTAGAGTTTGTGAACCATGTCCAAACCTAATCTAACCCCCAGTGATGCCCCTGTTAATAGATGGAAATTGAACGAGTAAGCAGAAGGAAGGCGTACTCGGTCCTAAAAAATACACCGAGCCGAAGCTGGATGTGTCAAGCGTAACGGCAACACAAAGCAACTAACGACCCTTTTGAGGGCGAACACCGAAAGGAAGAATACGTCCTTACATAATGATACCAAATGTGGATTTCGCTGTGGCTGTAAAACAAGAAATTTGCTCAGAAACCAGTAAACAAAAGGGGATTATGTTGCATTTTATTTTACAGATAGCTGAATCAGATTTGTTCAGCTGTATGTCACGAACAAAGGCAGCGATCCCGAGTGACGGCATAGTTATCAATGCCGGCAAGCCAGGGCAAAATTCTGTCCCACCTCTCCCTTGATGCTCCTCGTAAAAACGGGTTAAGCCTGGTTAACAGGGCTCACATAGTCTCTCACTGGTGGTGGAGCTTATCGATAAACCTCTCTTCTTGGACCCACTCTTGTACTTCAAGTAAGACGCTTTTTTACCACTGTACCCGAAAAAAAATTTTTTTTTACTCAGTTTTCTTCCTAAGCAGCGCGCGCGCACACACACACACACACACACACACATACAAATCGTACCGAGCAATAAATTTTAAAAAGAACGTTGAATTGCTTCTTTCATTTTTTCAATTACCTGATTTTAGTCTGAGTTATAATAGTGCTGAAGAAAAGCATGATAGCGTTACATGTGTTTGTTTTTCAGATTTCTTCTATTTTTTCCCCCCTTTGAGAACGGAGAACTTTAATACTTCGTAATATGACGTTAGTACGCACATTTGCGCATTTTTTTTTTTCAGAATATATTTGCACTCGCGTTGTAAATTTTGCACACGAACCGCAAAACTTTAGAGGGCACATTGCTTTCAACCCTCTCTTTACAATGGCCGATAATTAGTGTACTTCAAGCGTGGAATGTCCTATTCAAAAGTACGTTCGTTAGAACAGGCATTTCCCTGCATAGTTTTGGTTTTCCAGGATTTGCCATAAGTTGCTATTGAACAAACGGAAGGAAAATGCATCACCAAAAAATGCAGTATATTCTTCAGTCTGTGGAAGACTGATCTTCTAGAACGCTGTTCCTTTAGTTGAGATATTCCAACATCTTAGTAACTGTAGTGTCTGTGTAAAGTAGTTTTGGTAAGTATAGTTTCTGCTTAGTGTAATTTTAGTAAATACAGTGTCTATTAAAAGTAATCTTAGTAAATGTAATGTCTGCTTAATGTAATCTTAGTAAATGCAGTGTCTGTTTAAAGTAATCTTAGTAAATATAATGGAAGCTTAAAGCAATCTTAGTAAAAAGAAGGTAATGTTTATTCACGTGTATTCTAGATGTTAAAAGAGAGATTCTCTCTGTCCACTGATTGTGATAAATCTAGTTATTGTCCAACGAAATCAATGAACTGGATAATCCTGCATATTTTCCTTTCTAAATTTCACATAGATAAGACATACTAATAACATACATTCCTGTTATCTTTTAAGAAAAAAAATAATATGTTTAATGTGACTTACTTTTAATTTAGCTTTAATTATTACAAGACGTCTATGAACTTTAGTGTCAAAATTTTAACTAAGATATTTGTGGCGTTAGGTGGCCTGGTTGGCTGAGTGGTCAGGCGCTTGGTCTACTAATCCGCTGGTTGTGAGTTCAAGTCCCAGCAGTGGGGATCTTTATATGGTACCATCACAGCAAAGAGACCCCCCCTCCCCCACCCCCATGGGGTCCACCCTGCCTCTAAATAATAGGTACCAGAGAAATCTGGGAAGGTAGATACGTCCAGGGCGTGACACTGACCACATCACACTTTCATATGCCGAAGGTCGTGGAAATACGGGCCTAACACCGTATCCCCAGTATCCCTTAATGGCACGGAAACGGGGATTTTTTTGTTCTTTACCTTTTATTCGTTGTTTAGCTTTTCGACATTGTGCTTTCCCGTACATTGCTTTCATGTATTTGTAATGACCAATAAATTTAATAGAAATTATTTGTATACAAGAGATTCTAAAATGAATCGACAGTAACTATTTTTATTAATAACAATCGGATAAACGCAAGATAGTTAAATGGTTAAAAGCAAAGAAAAAAATATGTTTATATATATATATATATATTATTAAGAGAGCCCAAATTAACAGGCATAAAATCCTTTGATGAGGTTGAAAGACTCTCCGAAGACAGGAAAAATTGGCGAACTACTTTGCGAGCCCTATGTGACGTTTAACGGCACGGGAAGGATATAAGATATAAGATATATATATATATATATATATATATATATATATTGTATATATAGTCATTTTACTCAGTCTGTTATTTATTAACACTTTCATTTGTGAATTAATTTCTATATCATGCTAGAATAAATTTTAGTCGAAAGAAACTGGAAGGAACCTGCTCTGTGATATAAAAACATGTGTAGGGCTAGAAATGTGCTAGTTTTCGTTTTATTTAGACTTCGCATACATTTCACTCTGAACACTGGTTGATATAGATGTACAAGATCAACCAACACTGCCAATGTGGTTGTGGATTTAAAGAGTTAAAGTAATTTAACACATGGTAGCGTTTCTTGTTCTGTTTCAAAATGTACTTTGTTGCTTTTGTTAATGGTCTTTGGAGGTAAACATTCTCTAACCAGTATCATTTCTTTTCATTGAGAGATTCCTGCTTCAGTATATATATATATATATATATATATATATATATATATATACTGTATATATATATAGTATATATAAGTATATATATATGTACACATATTATGTATACATATAACATTCCGCTCACCTTGAACACATCTTCGCTATCTCCATTTGAATAGTTCTTTTCCTGTTTCCGCCATTCTTTCGTCTTCAGTGTTATTCTTCCCTTTGAGCCCATTTTTTGCCTTCACATTTTTCCCCCCTCCTTGAACCGACGTAAAATTTAGTAGTGAAGTCCTAATAATGTTTGTTTTTTTTTTTGCAAGTATTTCTGAAATATCTGTCGGTATTCTGAATTACTTCCGCATGACAAAGAAATCTTAGTTACTGTGTGAAATTTGGAAGATACGTTCTAAAAATAAACTTTATTTAAACTTAACTCCACTAAAGTCTTACAAAGCAAGATACAAAACAAACCAAAAAAATGTTATTGTGTCTGGTTGAAGTTGTTTTCTCGCTATAACACTATTAACAAGAATAATAATAATAATCATAATCATAATAAATATTTTCATTAAATTCTGGACATAATTAGCTGTTAAATTCCAAAATGTAGAAATTTCTTTAACAATAATTTGGAAAATACTTGCTTCTCATTAGAAACACCATTATTTTATGAAAAAAAAGAGCTTTTTTTGTCAGCTTCACCGTAATTTGTAAAATGAACTTCACTTTACCGGCGAATGGAGAATCACCACTGCTCAGTGCTCTAGCCTCGCCGGATAAGATGAAGGGGCTTCAGCTGAAAAACAGGAGGAAAAAGATAACACAGAAAGTCAGAAGTCTACATCAACATCAAGAAGTCTGAAGTGTAAATCAACAAACAAAAAGTCGGAAGTAGAAGTTAGAAATACATTAAGTCTGAAATATAAATTAGCAAACAATAAATCAGAAGTATCAATTATCAAACAAGCCAGAAGTATAAATTAACAAACAAACAAGTCAGAAACATAAATTATCACACATCAAGTCAGAGCTATAAATTAGCATACATCAAGTCAGAGGTGTAAATTACCAAATATAAAGTCAGAAGTATAAATTAGCAAACATAAAATAAGAATTATAAATTAGAAAACAACTGTAGTATTTATTTATTTATACTGATATTTATATTTTATATTTGCTTTTTACTGACGTGAATTATTATTCAATCTTTTATTCTGTCTTGCCGCCGTCGTACAGAGTGGTGGAAGGCTGACTAGACCACACGTTCACACCTTACATGTAAATAACAGGAACACGAAACAACAATCCTTTTTTTTATAAAATCACGATCCTTGTATTTACAAAATTCTGATCCATAAGGCAACACAAATCAACGAATCCTATGCACATGATGTCCATATAATTATACATTTCCACACGCGTTATTGATTCATAAAAAAGATTCCTAGAATAATATGATTTCAATCCTGATTACAATGCACATACTAAAATATACACGTCAGCCTCCATCTATCGAATCATCCTTCGTCCACGACTGGTCACTGGACTTTTTACGTGCTCAACTTATCCGCCCTTTAAACTTCTCTCTTTTGTCTTATATACCTGGTCAGCGACGGACTCGAAGGTCTGGGGATTTTCCATTCACACGTGGCCGTCTCTGGCCAGTGGGATTTCCAATCAAACCGGGTCACTGCTTGCTTATTTTTCCACTCCTTACACAACACGTAAAAAATATAAATGAGGAAACAACAAGTTAGAAGTATAAATTAATGAACAACACATCAGACATATAAATTAGTGAACATCAAGTCAGAAGTATAAATTAGCAAACATCAATTCAGAGGTATAAATTAGCAACCATCAGGTCAGAGGTATAAATTAGCAAACATCAATATGCAAAGTAGAAAACAAGAAATAGATACAAAATACATAACAACAAACATGCAACAAAGAAGAAAGTACAAAACAGATATAAAGTATATAGTAACAAACAGATACAACGAATACAGCAAGCAGGTACAAATTTTACAACAACATACAGATACAAAATATAAAATACCAGAAACGAAATATAAAATAACAGATGTAAAGTATAAAATAGCAGATACAAAGCAGAAAACAACAAACAGAAGAAGCCGTAAAAAGCAAACAACAAACATATAAGAGGAGCCAGGAATTTTTAAAGAGTTCTTCCAAAAAAAAAAAACAACAACAAAAAAAGCTGAGAAATTTTTGCTACGGGCAACACAGCATTTCTAAAAATATTGAACCAGGCGAAATCATGAAAGCTAAAATGACAGTCATGGACGGTGCTGTCATTAGAGACTACGAACAAAATCTATTCACGGCCTAGGTATACTATATTCTATAGTCTTCGTGACCAGTTCTTTTACTACTCCAGCTTGTTTTATCGACGTGTTCGTAAAAGGTGTTGAAAAGGCAAAGACGTATTCATGTGTCTGTCAGAGAAGCACACACAAAAAATGTGTCACTACTTGCGTTTTTACATCTTTGTCACATAATCAGCAAGCGGAGAAAATGCGTATACATGCTGCAGTTGCATTAGACAAACAGTCGAATGTTTAAAATACAGAGAGTTGGCAATGATGCGCTCAAAACATTCTGAAGCCAATGAAGAGTAGCTTACCATCTCACCAGGATTGTTGTCGCTGCTGTTTGTTGTTCCTGTCACTGATGTATCTCATCCGAACGGCCAGAAGGATGTTCTTTGCGGCCAAAGCTGTGAAGATAATGAAAAATAAGCATCCTGTTGGATGAGGAGTAGGTTATGGTGTACAGCATGAAGAACTCGAATAGGTTATAAAAAAATTTTTTTTTTAATTCTTGGCAGAGTCCTTCCACCGCATGTGAACTCTATCCCGTTTGTACGGGTTGAGCTTGATACTAGGGAAGTCGGACACGGTTCCGTCTGTTTCAAAGACAACCTAGCAAAGAACTCCTTGTGGACAGAAAGAACTTTCTATATTGTCCTCAAGAATATAGAATCATAATTGACTTCCTCGAAGTATAATGGCCTTGGAACTAAAGGGGAACGAGGCCGGCCGAGGACAGTGTGAACAAAGAAAGTAGGAAATGACAAGAGAATAGGGAATAATTCTTGGAAATCTTGAAGCACAACAAAGTAACATTTGATGACTTTTGAATTCATTATGCTCAGGAAAAGTTCTTATTTCTTTCCATGAGTCACTTCACTGAAAACTGTTCTTTATTACTGTAAAGCTAGACTCTATGAATGATGTATACGTTTAATCCTCTAACAAATTCTTAGTGCTGTGTGCGCGTGAACTCTTTCACTCCTGAGCTAATTTCCGTGCTCTGCCAGTATAAATTTTGATGAGAAAATTTCCATAGAGAAAACTGGAAAGAAGTTTCTCTATAACTAAAGATACGGGCATGGTTAAAAAATATACCACTTTTC
The DNA here is from genome assembly GCA_009760885.1 of Achatina immaculata. Classification (NCBI taxonomy): domain Eukaryota; kingdom Metazoa; phylum Mollusca; class Gastropoda; order Stylommatophora; family Achatinidae; genus Lissachatina; species Lissachatina immaculata. The sequence goes on from CM019707.1 coordinate 10,976,413, forward strand.
ATTTTATTTAGACCTTGCCTGAATATCTCTCCGAATATCGATTAGAATTTGTGTGCAAGATCTACCAACCCTGCCAGTTTTGTTTTGAAATGAGTTAAAGGCTGTGACACGAGTTCTGTTGCATTTGTAACAGATTCCGTCCTATTGTTATTGGGCTGGTCATTTCTGGCACCTCCGATACTGAGAGAAGATACATAATAAGTGAATAAGAATCAATAATATTTGAGAAGCATTAGGCAAGTACTGGGCAAGCAATAACAAAAGCCGGAAAGAAGACAAGATAAAAGACTGATTGCTTCTTCGAGGATGATAGAACATGATGTGGATACCAAGAGCGATGAGAATATTTATATCAAGTTTTGAAGGCGTTTGGCGTGACACATGGATCCTGAAGGTTGTGTCCCTTTGTAGGACGTGCCAGACTGTCATATCATCAATTTCTGACTAGGATAATTAACAGAGTTATCCTTCCACGGTTATCAGAACAGGAAATGGAGCGGGTACAGATGTGTGCTAGATACTGTGAGCTATTTATCTATTGCTCTGTCGACTGACGTTGGCGATTATGCTTTCTCACAATTCTCTTCTCCGCATGCCGAATAAAATCTGTACTGCCGTTCTCTGTCCGTGCCATCTTGTTAGTCGCCCAGCATTCTCTCTCTCTCCCCTCTCTCTCTCCTCTCTCTCTCTCTCTCTCCTCTCTCTCTCTCTCTCTCTCTCTCTCTCTCTGTCTACCTTGATCTCTTCTGCTCTCCGTCTTTCCAGTTGTTACAATATATTTTAGTGTGCCTCACCGTAGAACGTGCCCTATGAATTTGGAGTGTCCTTTGTTTCTGGGTTTTGTTATTGCTCGCCTAATACTTGCCTAATGTCTGTCAAATACTGTGATATTGATTCTTAATACTAACTCACTTATTGTTGAGGTAAAATGCGTCACTACTGTATTAGCCATATATTAATTATATTGTTCTTGTGATATAGAACTCTATATAGTTCTCTTGAACTGTACAACCGCAATATTGGGCTATCAAATTATCCTTTCAGTACTCCTTATCTTTTGCTCCGCTTTCCCCCTCTTCCTTACCCATAATGCATTTCAGCTCCGACCTGTTTCCTTCCTTTATTAACACGCGCACAGCCTCGACATAAACCCAGAACAGACATCTCCTGTGTTTAGATAAGATACATTCATGGAGAAACTTGGTCTGATACCTCATGTCAACTATGCCTTCCCCACTGAGGAAGTCCTTTAGAAATAGTTTCAAACAGAATCTCTCTACCGCCCTGTCAATATGAATACATCTAATACAAATTGTGCTCTTTTTTAAAATCCTATTAAGTGGTACAAGAGCATGTCACGTGATCTCCGTGAACTGGTCGGAATCTTATCATCTTTTTTAGATTGGCGGTCTGTCTACCAGATGAGCTTAACTGAGGGCAAAGATGGTCGTTTTCTTTGCATGGCTGGCGAACTCACAGCTCACCGACGTCCTCCTATCCAACCTCTTCTTTTTCTTGCTCGTAGAAACAGACTGAGGGATTCCTTCGACCCGACTGAAGGGGTTGGACTCAGTGCACATCGCCCTTCAGCTCTTCCAGTGTTTACATCAACCAAGAACTATAATCCGGCTCAAGATTTTACAGACTTTAAGTCTTGAGTTTCCAGATTTTAACAACGCCAGCTGCGAAGAACCTGAATCTGGAACCATTGCGAGGGTCCTAGAACGAGAGTGAAGGAGTATGTGTGGCCTGGAAAAGATAGTTACACGGAGACTGCATCACGAGCTGGTATTACTTGGTGTCTAATGGCAAGAATATAAGGGACAGAATTACTGGTACGTTCTATTTACAAACATTATTTAAACATGGGAGAAGATCGTTCATTTATAAATGGTAAATCCTCTTACTTGGATAGTTCTACAATGGGCGAAATTCTACATTTTCGACGTTTGATAATGTCTTATGATTATTCTGTCAGGTCAACACGCTTCTTCTTCTTCTTCTTCTTCTTCTGTATGGAGCAGTGAAGATCCACTGAAGCCAATCTTCCAAGAAGAGACAACACAACATGATGATGATGATGATTATGATGATGATGATGATGAATGAATGAAAGAAAAAAAAAAAGAGAGAACATATGTTCTTCATCTCTGAAATTCCAAGATTTATATGTTTTTAATCATTATCATTATCACCACTTATTTCTAACACACACAAACACACACACACAGAGTTCCACGAAATATATATCATCCATATTAAACAGTTATTGTTTATTCTTTCACAGTATACAAAATAAATAGTTCCATTAGGTTTATTGTAAGGATTTGTTTACTCTCTGGATTTTGCAGGATTTAAAGCATTCTCTTTCGGAGGATAGAATAAGACCTGTTTTTTTTCTTTCTTTAAATAAATAAATAAACTTGTGAGTTTCCAATGATTATATTAGAATTTAGCAGTTTCAGTTCTGTCAAAATGTTCTCTGAGACCGCATCAGAATTCACCATCTGCTTCTCTCAGTTAAAAATGAGATCTCTATACAATGCAGCGTGGCCTACTTTGGTCCCGAGTCCAGATACTAAATGTTCTGATGTTCATTTTAGAGTTTGCCTGTCTTCGGTCATCAGGCGATACTTGTAGGGGGGGGGGATATAGCACATTCCTGGAGAAAATTAGAAATAAGGAGAGAAAACATTTAGCTTACATGCTTGCCTTTATCTATATGTATATGTGTACGCATACAAACATGAAGGATCGTGTACTCTGGAGAAGCATAATAGCCAACGCCAGTCGGCACGGCACTTGATGATGATGGTGATGATGATGATATACAAACATACAGATAACACAGACGTAAAGAATAAAATATGCATCTGCTTTAGATAACTTATGCGTTAGTGAAGAAAGGAGCTTATGAAAAAAAAAACACAGGTTCGTATTAATTACGTTGCATAATAAATATTTATAGCAGCTGAATAATACAGATGAATAATCAGTTTTGCTCACCATGTACATTCATAACTTTTGTTTAGCAGATGTCCCTGGTTCGATTCCGCACACAGGGGGAATTTCCATTGACCGACCGGCACCCAGCCTCAAAATGTGGGTACATGGGGGTTTTCTTAGGAAACCCAGCCTCAAATTGTGGGTGTATGGAGATTTCCCTAGGAAACCCAGCCTCAAATTGTAGGTGTATGGGGATTTCCCTAGGAAACCCAGCCTCAAAATGTAGATACATGGGGGTTTCCATAGGAAAACATGAGTCAGAGGTGACAGGCGCTGGCATCCCCCCTACCTCAAATGCTATAGTCGCTAAGAAATGTGAAGGCACTAACACTTCACAGCCCTACGACATGCAAACGCTACGGGACACAGATTTAAAATGAGAAAGTGCTTTGAATGTAGAATACATAATCCATATTTTGAAGCTCTTAGACAGAGTATATGTACAATAAACCATTGTCTCCCAATTGGTCTTTCATTGTCAGGTAAAGGTAAGCTAAAGGTAACCCTGTCATGCCTCAGAGCCACATGGGGATTCGGTGCTAGTGCACATATTTTCCTTGCTCTGTCGGCATGCTAGAGGGTGATGTGGACAGCATCACGCCTGGCCAGCCTTTTCTTTCTCAAGGCGGGTACCAGTTTCTACAGCTTCAGTGGCTGGGGCGCCTCGGGCCTGATTCGAACCCCCGACTTTCGCAATGAGAAACTAGAGCACTAACCACTTCGCCACTTATACGCCCCATTTTTATATATGAAGTATTTTATTAGTCGCATTCATGTAAAGTTTTAGCTCTTCTAAAGCAGTGGTTCTAAACTTTTTATATCCAAGAACCGCTAACTTAATTGCTTTTATTTAAAAGATGGCACGTAACACCACATGTTACTGTGTGTCAAAGGCTGGAACTGCTGCTCTAAGAAAGTAATATTTGAGAAAAGGAATAATCTTCGGTAACATAGAATCTTCATTACCTAAGAAAATAAAGAATCTTCATGACCTAAGAAAAATAATCTTCGTAGGTGTAAGATTTTTTTTTTAAGTAGTCTTCAGGACATAAGGGAAACAGTCTTCGAGATATAAGAAAATAGTCTTCGGGTTCAAAGAAAAATAGTAATAGCAATTCTATCACTAACTTCGATTGTTACTATTTGCTAGAACCTCGAAAGAAAGAAAGAAAGAAAGAAAGAAAGAAAGAAAGAGTGAGTTAACGTCACTTTGCTTGTGTCGAATTTAGACTTGGCGAGGCTCTAAGTTACAGTACCGGATTTAGACTTGATGTAGACCTAAGCAGATTACAAGACATGTTATAGAAACTCAACTGAACGAAGCACAATTTTGATACAGGAAAGGAAGAAGTTCCACTGATGCAATATTTGCGCTCTGACAAGCCTGTGAAAAAAGCCATTGAATATGATCAGGAACTTAATATTATCTTTGTGAACCAAGAACTTAACGTCATCTTTGTGGACCAAGAACTTAACGTCATCTTTGTGGACCAATGAAAAGTTTTTGACAGTGTTGACAGAAACTAGGTGTGGGCGGCATTAAAGGAAAATGGTGTACCCGGGCATCTATTAGAAAACATGACGTCATTGTACACAAATAGTCAAAGTGCATTAAGTACAAGAGCAGACACTACGGACTGGTTCAGTGTAACAGCGGGAGTCAGACAAGACTGGGTGCTGTCACCATTACTATTCATCATCTGTATGGACAGAATAACTAAAGAATCAAACCCAAACCCACTAGAACTGAACGAGCTAATGTTCGCAGGCGACCAGTGTATAGCACATAAGAACTGAATTGCTTACAAGATCATATGAGTAATCTCCATCAGAGCTGTAAACATTATGATATGAAAACCAGCTTTGCCAAAACAGAGACCATGAAACTTACCAGAATTCCAAAGCCCATTGAATGTACAGTATATATTGAAGACAGCAGCAAAACAAAAACAAAAAAAACAAAAAAACAAACAGGAAAAAGAATTCAAGTATCTTGGATGCATGTTCACAGTAGATGAGGCAGGACAGCTTCTAAAAGGAACTGATGTTAGAACACAAAGAGCCAATGCTGATGCATACCAGCTATCCCCGCTGCTTACACATTCCGATACCCCATTTGAAACAAAGAGAAAACTAACTAATAGCATAATGCATACCAACGCTGTGTTACCAATGCCAGACATGGACACTTACTAAGAAACAACAGAATAAAATAACCGCTTGTGAAATGAGATGTCTTAGGAAAGCAGCAAACGGCACCAGGTTTGACAAGCTAAGAAATGGCACTATAAGACAGGTGGTAGGAGCTACGTTATGTATACGATACATAGAGAAGCAAAGAATCAAGTAGTTCGGCCACTTAATGAGAATGACACACTCACAACCAGCCACGAGAACCTTCAGCCAAAGAACTTACAGGACACAGATCAAGAGGAAGACCCAGAAAGAGATGGGCAGATGGTATCAGAGAGACACTCGCTAGTTATGGCATGAACATCACAGAGGCCACCCTTTTGGCCCCAAAAAGCCACTTGCATCTCCCATCGACATTTCATGGTACAAGGATGCCCAAGCTACAATATCGGATTTAGACTTGATGTAGACCTAAGCTACAGTATCCTATTTAGTCTTGTTGGGAACTTAAGCTATTTTACTGAATTTATATTTGTTGGGGAACTAAGCTATAGTGCCGGATTTAGAGTTGGTGTGACCCTAATCCACAGTACCAGATTTAAACTTTGTAAGATTCTGAGCCACAGTACCGGATTTAGACTTGGTGAGACCTTAAGTCAGAGTACCGGATTTAGACTTTGTAAGACCTTAAGCCACAGTACCAGATTTAGACTTGGCGAGACCCTAAGTCAGAGTACCACATTTAAACTTTGTAAGACCCTAAGCCACAGTACCAGATTTAGACTTTGTAAGACCTAAGCTAAAGTACCGGATTTAGACTTTGTAAGACCCTAAGCCACAGTACCGGATTTAGACTTTGTAAGACCCTAAGCTAAAGTACCGGATTTAGACTTTGTAAGACCCTAAGCCACAGTACCGGATTTAGACTTTGTAAGACCCTAAGCCACAGTACCGGATTTAGACTTTGTAAGTCCCTAAGCCACAGTACCGGATTTAGACTTTGTAAGACCCTTAGCCACAGTACCGGATTTAGATTTGGTGAGACCTTAAGTCAGAGTACCACATTTAAACTTTGTAAGACCCTAAGCCACAGTACCGGATTTAGAATTGTTGAGACCCTAAGCCACAGTACCGGATTTAGACTTGGTGAGACCCTAAGCCACAGTACCAGATTTAGACTTTGTAAGACCCTAAGCCACAGTACCAGATTTAGACTTAGTGAGACCCTAATGGGTGCGACAAGGATGTGTACTATCTCCAGACCTTTTTTCTCTGTATAGCGAAAATATTCTAAGAACGATCATCACAGAACCATGCATAAAAATTGGAGGATACAATATTAACAACCTTCGGTATGCTGACGACACAGTGCTGATAGCTGAGAATCAACAAGACCTGCAAAATCTTTTAGATAATGTCGTCAAAGAAAGTGAACAGAAAGGCCTTACTTTGAACATCAAAAAGACAGAGTTATATCAAAGAAACAGAATCCACCAACATGCAGTATAAAATTAAGAGGAACTATTCTAAAGCAGGTGCAGAAATTCAAATACCTTGGAGCAGTAGTAACTTCAGATGGGAAATGCAGAACAGAAATTAGGAACAGAATAGGCCAAGCAAAGACCGCATTTCAGAGAATGAGAAACATATTGTGCAACACATCCTTATCAAAGAATGTTAGAAAACGAATCCTAAAATGCTCTATTGAACCTATCTTGTTATATGGAAGTGAATCATGGACAATAGGCAAGTCTGCACAAAAATCTTTGGAAGCAGTAGAAATGTGGTTTATTAGAAGAATGTTGCGAATTCCCTGGACAGCAAAAATAACTAACGAAGAATGTATGAGAAGAGCTGGAGAGACCAAAAAAATCTTGTCAAAAAGTTAAAACAGAGACAATGTACTTTCATAGGACATGCAAGGAGAAGAGGGGGCATTGAAAGTTTTACAACAACAGGAAAAATAGAAGGAAGAAGATCAAGAGAAATGATACTGGACAGTCTAACGGGATGGTGTGAGAGGAGATCACCAACTAAGCTGATGGCCTGCATGAAGGATCGTGTACTCTGGAGAAGCATAATAACCAACGCCAGTCAGCACGGCACCTGATGATGACGATGATGATGATGATGATGCCCTAAGCCACAGTACCGGATTTAGACTTAGTGAGACCCTAAGCTAAAGTACGTGATTTAGACTTGAGAATCCTCAAGCAACACTGCCTGGTGTATATTTGGTAGAAACCTCAGCTACATAAAACTTGAAGTCTATTTTCTATAATAATAATAATAATAATAATAATAACATTGTATGTTGTGAGAGGTCCTAAGCTGCAGCTTGCTATCTTCTTCCAAAATCTGGCGCTGCACTGAGACTGAGATTCTGTGCAGACTGATTTTTCATCTTCTCTGATTTGTAGAAAATTAAATTTTTTAAAATTTGTATAAAACGAACCTTGACTTGTTCAGATATATGTAAAAAAAAATTATCCTTCAAAATAAGCTGCAACAGAATCAAAACGTTAGCCTGTTATAAAGCTCTTAAACGGCTGCAGGTACAAATTGTTCACGTATGAAACAGCGAGGGCTTGTCGCAGTGAAGTGATTTAGCTTACAGCTGTATGGCTATCCTTCGGAAAATAGTAGACAAAGAGACTTTCGACGTGAGAGAAGGAAAAAGACCAAGAGAAAAACGTAGATATAAGATGGCCAAGTCGACTAAGCGGACTATGTTATCGTAGCTACGCGGTTGCTTGTCCTGCTGGAGTCCATGGTTCAAATCCCAGGTAATTCCCCTTGTCATTTTTTCTTTCTCTCACGTCTAAAGTATTTTGTCTACGATGTTTTTGGAGACTAACAATACAGCACTCTGATCTATCACTTTATTATAAATAGCCGAAGTTACAAGGAACATCTACCTCTCACCCAGCGGGGATGCACTGATATCCTAAACACTTCGAGGTCTTCCGGTGAGAACGTCCGACTAAACTGGTGCAACGAAAACCACGGTGTCACGCAATCCGCTTCAGAGACCCACCAAGAATACAGGCTAAAGCCCTGTGATACTCTGAACCCCTTGTGGTCCTTTCGGGGATCTCGTATGGTCCCTTTTGGGGACCACACAGGAGACCACGGGACCTAACGAGGACCACAGGCGTAAATTCAGTAGGATCACAGTGCGGTCTTGGTGGTAGAAGCGAACGAAGAAGAAGAAGAAGAAGAAGACAAGGAACATGAATGAATGAATCAGATTTTCCATATTAGTTTTCGGCACCTGAAACGTATCATGCACTTTCTAGACGTTAAAAACTTTGACCGTGTCTAACTAGTGGTCGGTTTGTCAGAATCTCTATATTTCCTTCCTGTTTTAATCATGAATATTTACTCAATAATCGATGTGTAGTCTTATTTAAGATCATTTGTTGACTTCACTCACAGAAGCAAAATATAATCAGCTTATATCCTATTGAAAGTCAGCATTATATGGATAATATTTTTTAAAAATAATATCGTCTGATTAGGATGTAACAAGAGTAAAGTCTGACTGAAATATTAGACTTCATCATTTACTGAAAATAGTTTGTTTTTTTTTCTATTGCAGATTTCGTACAGTGTAGTTATGTTTGTGTGTGTGTTTTTTTTTTCTGATTTTTAAGCCTTAACTCCTTTGATTTTAGCTATTTAAGCATTATTTCTTGTGAAATTGGTTATTTAACCATAAAGTCTTGATAATGTGGCTGTTTAACCATTAACCCTTGTGAAAATGATTATTTAACCGTTAACTCTTGTGAAATTGGCTAGCTAACAATTAACTCTTGTGAATTTAATTATTTAACCCTTAACTTTTTGTGAATATGATTATTTAACCATTAACTCGTATGAATTTGGTTATTTAATCCTTAACTCTTGTTGCATTTTTTTTAAAAAAAGCTACTTTTAAGTGTTGTAGCTAGAGCACTAGCCTGCCAATCAGAAGCTCCCAGGTTCTATTTGGCACTCTGGCGAAATTTTTCGGACCGACCAGCTTGGAGTCAGGCCAGCCTAAAAGAAAAAAAAAATGGATAGCTGGGGTTTCGCTAGGAAAACAAAGGCAGTGAGGACAGGTGCTTGTATCCCTGCCTCAAATGCTATAGTCGCTAAGAAGTGCGAAAGCACTGACACTTCACACCCCTTACGGCATGCAAATAATACGACACAGATTTTTTTTTAAACTTCATTTCTAAACAGTCTTCAGCAGTATTAAACAAAGAAGTGAAAGGTTAAAACACAAATTTATCTTTTATACTGCATCACTTATTATAAATATGAAGATTGGAAATATTTTTTTTAAACGAAATGGCATGTGTCAAACGCAGATCGTGAAACTTCAACAAAACAGAAAAAAAAATATTACCAATTATGTCCCTTTGAAAATGAAACCAGGAAGTACGGCAAGGCAGGAGTAAGAAAAGAAATGGTCTTTAAACTTCACTCTGCGCGAGATACTGAAATTCTGAAACAGCTCCATGTCGTAATCCAGTCCTGTCCATACGAAAGCTGCACGAGGTCCCGGGCATTTAAGAAATGGCGGAATAAAATAATAAAAAAAAAAAAAGCACAAGAGATCTTTGTTTTTAATGCACATATTAATTATGGCCGACATCTACTGTGAAGTCCTACAGGTTTGCATGAATATTTTGTTTGTTTGGGTTTAGGTTCCTCCAGTTTGTGATAAGCTGAGCATGTACGAATGCTAGCAGTAATGGCGGCGAAGTGTAAGCGTAATAGCTAATTTATATTATGTTTCTGGAGTTAGCGCATAATTAAACCGAGCAGTCTAAATGCTCTGCGAGGAAGGTATGGATTGAAGGGCATTGGGGATGCGAACTAACCACCCTTTCGTTCCCCTCCCCCTCCCCCTTCCACCCCCCCCCCCCACCCGTACTTCTACCAGCACAATGTAAGCCAATCGTGAGTGGAAAATAATTTGTCACCGAAATATGAGATACGATATTTAGGTGGTTCTCAAGTCAAAACGTCGGTACAGACTCCGTCTCGTCTTTTTGTCCGCTTTAAAGATTTTCATTAGGAAGAGCAGAAAGGATTCTCAACAAATATCTACTTTATTGCTGCCTCCTCTATTGTAAGCCCGCGCGTTAAATAAAAATAGTTTTTCAGTCCATAAAGGATTAATCCGGCGACTTTGACATTTCTTGTAATGTTCCCTATTCGAGGCCGGCGCCAGCAGTTCTCCCTACACTCAATGGGGTCTCGAGGAAAGGACATACGAGTTGTATAGAACAGCCACTCGGCTGGGTGGACCCCCTGGAAGGAAGCTATCTCAGCCCTGCCGACCACGCTTCGGTGAACAATTTAAACCTTTTGCACGGGCTCACTCTTTGAAGAAGGAAAACGGAGATCGTTGTGTGTTGTTGAAGAAGAAGGAGAAGAAGAAACAAGAATGAGGAGGAGGGTAAAAAAAAAAAAAATCGCATTATTCAAGGGCTGGACTTTCATGCGGGGTTTGTTCTGCATGTTATGTTGCTGTGATATCCCTGCGTGCTGAATTTATTGCCAGGAAATGATTGTTGTTGCACGTCGCGTCCCTTGTCACTCCGGGAGACGTGTTTTGGGGGAGGAGCCTGACAAATCAGGGGCTGTATTTATCTCATAGACTCGCCCACTCCAGCTCTCCGAGGGAAGTACATTACGCATACCAAGACGCCATTGTGCGTGATCGGAGTGCTGCAAACGCGTGCTATTTCAGATGAGCCGCGGACACCATTCCCACTCCAGCACTAATCACTGTTATTTTTTCCTGTCACCGAAGCCCGTAAATAGGGCCCATGATAAATGTTGGATGTGCCCCCAGGTCGGCCAGGTAAAGGCCCTAAATAAACGCCACCAAAAAAAAAAACTTAAATCGGTTATGACCAGCGGCTAAGGTTCAGAACATGGTTGCCACAAAGTGCATCTCTCCCCCCCCCAGAACATGGTTGCCACAAAGTGCATCTCTCCCCCCCCCCAGAACATGGTTGCCACAAAGTGCATCTCTCCCCCCCCCAGAACATGGTTGCCACAAAGTGCATCTCTCCGCCCCCCAGAACATGGTTGCCACAAAGTGCATCTCTCCCCCCCCCAGAACATGGTTGAAACAAAGTGCATCTCTCCCCCCCCCAGAACATGGTTGCCACAAAGTGCATCTCCCCCCCCCCAGAACATGGTTGCCACAAAGTGCATCTCCCCCCCCCCAGAACATGGTTGCCACAAAGTGCATCTCCCCCCCAGAACATGGTTGCCACAAAGTGCATCCCCCCCCAGAACATGGTTGCCACAAAGTGCATCTCTTCCCCCCCCCCAGAACATGGTTGCCACAAAGTGCATCTCTCCCCCCCCCCAGAACATGGTTGCCACAAAGTGCATCTCTCCCCCCCCCAGAACATGGTTGCCACAAAGTGCATCTCCCCCCCCCCCAGAACATGGTTGCCACAAAGTGCATCTCCCCCCTCCCCCCAGAACATGGTTGCCACAAAGTGCATCTCCCCCCCCCCCCCCCCGCAGAACATGGTTGCCACAAAGTGCATCTTCCCCCCCCAGAACATGGTTGCCACAAAGTGCATCTCCCCCCCCCCCCCCCCCCCACATGCAATTGTTTCTTTGTTACCGCAACATTGCAGGCAGCAATATACTGTTTCTGTGTTTGAAGGAATCAACCCTGTAATTGTAAATTTGCTGATGCAGCAGTGAAGATCTTGAAATAAAAACACGATATGGGAATGGAAGTGGGTTAAAGTGAGCATTTTTTACGAGTTATATATTACTTATTTTTTTTCTACTACCTATTTTCATATGAGGGGCCGAGTTCGTTGCTTGAACTGGCTGTAAGCAGATGTAAGAAATGGGCGTCAAGGAGAAATAAGACTAGTTCGTCACTTCTGATGTACTGAGAGCGAAGAAGGACTACTCAAGCTGAATGAGATAACCGTCAGAGACCAATAGATCACTGCTTGAGAACCACTGCCTGTCAGGATCTTCCTCTACCTCCCAATGAAGCCCATTGAAACAGGCAGTGTATAGGGATCGCAGTGGAAAGACAATCTTGATCCTAGAATTGCGTCGAAGCTGTTGGGAGAGAAAGACTGTAACCAACACTGTTGTGACGAGGAAGAAGAAGAAGGAGGAGCAGGAGGAGCAGGAGAAAAAGAAGAAGAAGAAAATTGTAACAGATAATCACAAATAAAAATAAGAAATAAATGATCGGGAGACTGAAAAGATGATAGATAGATAGATAGATAGATAGATAGATAGATAGATAGATAGATAGATAGATAGATAGATAGATAGATAGATAGATAGATAGATAGATAGATAGATATCAGTAACAGACATTCTCTAAATTACAATTTCTCAGAGGGACTGAGGGTGAGTCTAAGCAATCTGTTGCGGGAACGAGGCAGCGCTGAGTGTTCCTCTAAGGAAGAGTACTATACTGAAATCTCGGGGGAGAAGCTTTGAGCAGCCTTGCCAGAGAAGAAACCAGGAGTTGCTGTAAGGTGAAGTCTTGACTTGTCCTGCGAGAAGTCTTAAGCTCCTATGTGGAGAATACATCAATCACCATAGCAGAAGTCTTGAGCTGCTACATGGAGAAGACTTCAGCCACCTGGTAGAAGTCTTGAGCTGCTATGTGGAGAAGAATTCAGTCACCCTAGGAGACGTCTTGAGTTGCTATGTGGAAGATTTCAATCACCCTAGTCTTGAACTATGTGGAGAAGACTTCAGTCAGTCTAGCAGAAGTCTTGGGCGGCTATGTGGAGAAGACTTCAGTCACTGTGGTAGAAGTTTTGAGCTGCCACGTGGAGAAGACTTCAGTCACACCGTGAAACGTCTTGAGCTGCCCAGAGAGGTAGTCTTGAGCACCGTGGGAGAAGTCTTGAGCTGCCATGTGGATAAGACTTTAGTCGCTCTGGGAGAAGTCTTAATTGCAGTTATTAGAGGTATTGGGTTACACAGGGAGATGTATTGAGTCACCCTGTGAGATGTCTTAAGCTTCCCTAAGAAGAAGTATTGATTCACCCTTTGAGAAGTCTTAAGCTGCCATGGGAAGGAGTATTGATTCACCCTGGGAGAAGTCTTAAGCTGCCCGAAGAAGAAGTATTGATTCATCCTGTGAGAAGTCTTGAGCTGGTATGTAAAGAAGACTTCAGTGATCCTGGGAGAATTCTTGAGCTGCCATGTGGAGAAGACTTCAGTCGTCCTGGCAGAAGTCTTGAACTGCTATGTGAAGAAGATTTCAGTCACACTAGGAGAAATTTTGAGCTGCCATGTGGAGAAGACCAGTCGCTCTGGGAGAAGTCTTGAGCCGCAGTTAGGAGAGGTCTTAAGTCACACTAGGAGAATTCTTGAGCTGCCTTAAGAAGAAATATTGAATCACCCTGGGAGAAGTCTTGAGCTGCTGTGTGGAGAAGACTTCAGTCACCCTGGCAGAAGTCTTGAGCTGCTAATTAGAGAAGACTTCAGTCACCCTGGCATAAGTCTTGAACTGCTATGTGGAGAAGATTTCAGTCACCCTGGCAGAAGTCTTGAGCTGCTATGTGGAGAAGATTTCAGTCACCCTGGCAGAAGTCTTGAACTGCTATGTGGTAAAGACTTCAATCACCCTAGCAGAAGTCTTGAGCTATGTGGAGACGTCTTCAGTTAGTCTAGCAGACGTCTTGAGTTACTATGTGGAGAAGACTTCAGTCAATGTGGTAGAAGTTTTGAGCTGCCATGTGGAGAAGACTTCAGTCACCCTGGCAGAAGTCTTGAGCTGCTATGTGGAGAAGACTTCAGTCACCCTGGGTAAAGTCCAGAGCTGCCCAGAGAAGCAATATTGAGCACCATAAAGAAGTCTTGAGAAGTCTTTAGTCGCTCTGGGAGAAGTCTTGAGTTGCAGTTGTTAGAGGTATTGAGTCACACTTGGAGAAGTCTTAAGCTTCCCTAAGAAGTACTGATTCATCCTGGGAGAAATCTTAAGCTACCCTGGGAAGGAGTACGGATTCACTCTGTGAGAAGTCTTAAGCTGCCCTAAGAACAAATACTGATTCATCCTGAGAGAGATCTTGAGCGGCCATGTGGAGAAGACTTCAGTAATCCTGGGAGAAGTCTTGAGCTGCCATGTGGAGAAGACTTCAGTCGCTCTGGAAGAAGTCTTGAACTGCTATGTGGTAAAGACTTCAATCACCCTAGCAGAAGTCTTGAGCTATGTGGAGACGTCTTCAGTTAGTCTAGCAGACGTCTTGAGTTACTATGTGGAGAAGACTTCAGTCAATGTGGTAGAAGTTTTGAGCTGCCATGTGGAGAAGACTTCAGTCACCCTGGCAGAAGTCTTGAGCTGCTATGTGGAGAAGACTTCAGTCACCCTGGGTAAAGTCCAGAGCTGCCCAGAGAAGCAATATTGAGCACCATAAAGAAGTCTTGAGAAGTCTTTAGTCGCTCTGGGAGAAGTCTTGAGTTGCAGTTGTTAGAGGTATTGAGTCACACTTGGAGAAGTCTTAAGCTTCCCTAAGAAGTACTGATTCATCCTGGGAGAAATCTTAAGCTACCCTGGGAAGGAGTACGGATTCACTCTGTGAGAAGTCTTAAGCTGCCCTAAGAACAAATACTGATTCATCCTGAGAGAGATCTTGAGCGGCCATGTGGAGAAGACTTCAGTAATCCTGGGAGAAGTCTTGAGCTGCCATGTGGAGAAGACTTCAGTCGCTCTGGAAGAAGTCTTAAGCCGCAGTTAGGAGAGGCCATAAGTCACACTAGGAGAAGTCTTTAGCTCCCCTAAGAATACATTTTGAGTCACCCTGGGAGAAGTCTTGAGTTGCTATGTGGAGAAGACTTATTTTACCCTAGCAGACGTATTGAGCTGCTATATGGAGAAGACTTCAGTCACCGTGGTAGAAGTCTTGAGACGCCACGTGGAGAAGACTTCAGTCACCCTGGCACAAGTCTTGAGCTGCTATGTGGAGAAGACTTCAGTCAAACTGGGAAAAGTCTTGAGCTGCCCAGAGAAGAAAGTCTTGAGCTGTCATGTGGAGAGGACTTTAGTCACTCTGGGAGAAGTCTTGTGTTGCATTATGAGAGGTATTGAGTTACACAAGGAGAAATATTGAGTCACTCTGTGAGAAGTCTTAAGCTGATCTATGAAGAAGTACTGATTCACCCAGGGAGAAGTCTTAAGCTGCCCGAAGAAGAAGTATTGATTCATCCTGGGAGAAGTCTCAAGCTGCCCTGGGAAGGAGTATTGATTCATCTTGTGAGAAGTCTTAAGCTGCCCTAAGAAGAAGTACTGATTCATCCTGTGAGAAGTCTTAAGCTGCTATGTGGAGAAGACTTCAATGACCCTAGGAGAAATCTTGAGCTGCCTTGTGGGGAAGACTTCAGTCGCCCTGGTAAAAGTCTTGAGCCGCAGTTAGGAGAGGTCTTAAGTCACACTAGGAGAAGTCTTGAGCTGCCCTACGAAGAAATATTGAGTCACCCTGGTAGAAGTCTTGAGCTGTCATGTGGAGAAGACTTCAACCACCCTCGGAGAAGTCTTGAACTGCCGTTAGGAGAAGTCTTGAGTAAAAGTGGGAGAAGTCTTGAACTGCCCCCCTGGGAAGAAATCGTGGGTCACTCTCGAGTGGGAGAAATCTTGAGATGCCCGGGAGAGGAGGGAAAAGTCTTGAGTCACTCTGAGAGAAGACTAATGAGACTACTGCCACATACAGTCACTGAGGCCGTCACGAAATGATGAAAAAATGTCTGATATTAAAATTAAAATTTATTTAAAAAACTGATATTCAGGCAACTTGCATCCCAGACGTCCATTAACCTGGTTAGGATTCTTTCTTTAAAAAGTAGTATGTTATTATTATTATATTATTATTATTATTATTATTATTATTATTATTAGTAGTAGTAGTAGTAGTAGTAGTAGTAGTAGTAGTATGTTAATAATAAAGACCATCTTAATTAGGAAACGGGAGCCAGTCAATATCAAGCAGTGCACTTGGGTAGCGAAGTGCTTGGTGAACTCACCTCTCGTGCCAAAGATAGTACGTGCAGCTGTGAGCACAACTGTAGGAACCGAAACCTTGATTCTTCTAGAGCTAGGGGAGGAAGGGCGACCGTGTCTGATAACGACCACGTGATCCTCTAGTGCGGTGGATCTCAGCCTGTGATCCTCGGAGCATGATCAGGTAGTCTGCGCATGCGTTGTAGATTTAGTATTAAGTGTTATCTATCGGTCTGGAAAACTCTTAAGGATCATTGACATTGTTGATATTATATATTAGCTGTTGGTCTGCAGCTTACATTTATTTTGGAAAATTGGTCTTTCGATGTGAAAATGTTGAGAACTTTTGCTTCAGTGTGCCGACAGGCCAATGAAAACATGAGTACTAACACCCATGTTCCTTCTGTTGCCTCATTGGCTTGACACGGAGCAAATTTTGCAGATCTTTACCTGTATTAAAACACAGGTTAAAAAATTAGGTTATGGGCAGAGAACTATCGAAGTATAGGGAAAAGATGTAACTTTTTATTTAAACGACAGCAATTACTGAAGAAAGACGCTGGCGATGGTTGGGACATGTGTTCCCAATCACTGACAACTCCTTACCAAAAATAGCACAAAGATGGACACCACAAGGGAATAAAAGTAAGGGTAGATCAAAAGAGACATGGAGAAGAACAACAGAAAGGATGTTGAGCAATAGACGTCTCACCTGGGCAAGAGCAGAAAAAAGGCAAAGGACAGGCATTTGTGGAAAACCCTTGCGGAAGCCCCATGTGCCCTGGGCACTTAAGGTTCATCCTTCCCTTGGCGTTAAACTTCATGTAGGGCTCACATAGTTGTTTGCCAAGTTTTCCTATTATCGGTGAATCTTTCAACTTCATCATGGGATGTTATGCCCACTAAACTGGCTTCTCTTAACAATGTCCTCTTTAGAGTTTCACGTGGTCGACCTATTTTTCTTCGGCCTGTTGTGCTCCACTTGATAGCATGTTTCTGTATTCTCTGATTATTTCTTCTCATCATATAGCTTACATATGTCCATTTTCTTTTTCTGATCAGGTTGTTTGCTGATCTGTCTTATTTCTGTGTTGTTCTTAAATTCGTTCCACTTTATACCAAATATTTTCCTGAGGCATATGTAGGAAACACTCTACCGTAGAGAGCGGAACAACAACACAACTCCTTCAGATCATCAGAGGAAGTACCCCCCCCCCCCTCAGACAAGTGTTTCGGCCCTTTAAACTCTTGACACTCTAAGGGGGGTGGGCCCCTCTGGGTCATGACTCCCAGAGGTCTTGTGAGTTGTTGCTTTTTTTTTCCAGTCCCAGGATTGAACCCATGATCTTCCAGTTGCCACTGCACTTTTTTTGAAGTGTGTCTTTAGCGATCCAGCCATGTCTTTAGCGATCCAGCCACGGAGGACTGGTATTGGTTGTGGCAAATGAAATTACTTATATTCCCAATGCTTGTTTCGCATACTCCACAGCCAGCATGAGCCCTTTTCTGCTGTTTCTGAAAGGCTTCTCAATACCCTTGCTCTTGCTTGTCCCGTTATGCCCAGTTGCTTATATAGGTCATATGCTGATGTTGCTACGAATCCTCTTGCTCCCACTTCTACAGCTACCACTTTTGCCCTGATTCCTGCCCCCTTCCTCAGTTGCTTGACCAGATCATTTGTTTTCAAAAGAGTCTAATTTCTTTTCTATTTCTTTAGTTGATTTCCAGCTTTTCCATGCATAAATAAGGGTGGATATCACATTTGAATTGATTATTCTTAACTTGGTTTTTGTGCTTATAACTTTTGAATTCCATTTGTTCTCAAGATTTTTGAAGGAGAATGCTGCATTTGCAATTCTAATTATAACTTCCTTCCTGGCGTTATCATCCTGGTCTATGTAGCTGCCAGAGTATGCAAATTGGTTTACTTCATCAACAGCTGTTCCTTCTACATATATTTTTCTTTCTTGATTAATGAGAAGTTTGATTATTTTTGCTTTGTCTTTTTAATTTCAAGACCTATTTTACTAGCCAAGGAAGACAGAGAATCTGTTTTTTCCTGCATCGATTTCACACTGTCACTGATAAGAGTTATGTCATCTACAAATCAAGGTCTTCTATGTGGGTCCCATATACCCAATCAATGCCGGTTTTACTTGTACAACATCTCTTCATTATAAAGTCTATGACAATTCCAAAAAGCAAGGGAGATGATATACATCCTTGTTTCACAAGGTATATATATATATACACTCACACATACATACAGTCAGATATAATGAATATATAATTCCGATAGCACCGGATCAGTCCCAGCTGTGGGGATTTTGTTCTGATACCACCACACCATTAACGCCCGGGGTTCACCCAGCCTCTAAAAATGGGTACCAGAGAAATCTGGGAAGGTAAATGCGGCCGAGCGTGACACTGACCACATCAGACTTTCATGTGCCGATGGTCTTGGAAACATGAGCCTAACACCGTACCAGAATTATGCCTTAATGACACGGAAACTGGGATTTTCCCTTTAATGTTTGCCTTATCTAAATGGAGTGGATGTGCAAGTGTAAAGATAAAACCAAAGATAGGAAAGAGTTGTAACTACCGGAGGCGGACTGCTTTTTCAGGCTGGTTAGGCTAATGTTAATGCTAGAGGCCTGGTGTCAAGGAAAGGACCAAAAAAAAAACTATTTTCAAATTCTTCTTCTTTTTTGTCGTTTGCTCAGACATCGACAGTAACCTCACTCACAGGTGCTGTAGTTTGTCTGAGGTCTTCAGCATCACCGAAGAGAAAAGATGACCATGGAGTGTCACGGCACGTGCATCAGTGAACAAAGATGACCATGGAGTGTCACGACACGTGCATCAGTGAACAAAGATGACCATGGAGTGTCACGGCACGTGCATCAGTGAACAAAGATGACCATGGAGTGTCACGGTGTACGTATCAGTGAGCAAAGATGACCATGGAGTGTCACGGCACGTGTATCAGTGAACAACGATGACCTTGAAATGTCACGGTGTACGTATCAGTGAGCACAGAAGATCATGAAATGTCACGGAGTATGTTTCAGTGAGCAAAGATGACCATGAAATGTCACAGCGTGTATATCAGTGAGCAAAGATGACCACGAAATGTCACAGCGTGTATATCAGTGAGCAAAGATGACCACGAAATGTCACAGCGTGTATATCAGTGAGCAAAGATGACCATGGAATGCCACGGCGTATGTATCAATGAGCAAAGATGACCATGAAGTGTCACGGGGTGCGTTTCAGTGAGCAAAGATGATCATGAAACGTCACTGCGTATGTATTAGGGAGCAATAAATGCATGGAGTGATGCAAAGGTAGATATCACGGAGAAAAGATGAACACAGAAAACCACAACACGGCTATCAGAATCTAAGAATGATAACACCCTTAAACCCTGTCCCATCTTTTCTTCTTCTTCTTCTTCGTCGAAACAAGATCAGCCCAGAAAACTAGTCAAGGCGGAGTCTGCAGAGACATTGGTCGGTTTCTGGGTCTCATAACAAGCTACTCTAACAAATTCAAAGTCCACTCACTTATGTTGCGATATCTTCGCTGTAAATCTAGAGAAGAACACAACAAACCACGATTTTTAGTCTTCAAACAGGACAATGCAGACTGCAAGCCCATCGACACAAACGGAAGGCCAGTCAGGTTCCAATATGGTGTCAGTTTGGTCTCCAGACCCCCAAAACACGTTCTGCTAACCTGCACTGTCTACAGAAATCTAAGACCTCAAACCTGGCCCCAGGACAAGAAAATGGTTGAAGAACTGTGTGGAACATATGAAGAACTGTGTGGAACACACGGAGAACTCTATGGAACAGATGGTAAAGTAAGATAACAAATTTTGTAGGATTAGACCTCGAAAAAGTAGTAGACAAAGCACTTTAGTGAGACGTGAGAGAAAGAAAAATCACTAGAGAATTACCTGGGATTCGAACCACGGACTCAGGTAGGACGAGCAGCCGTCTAGCCATGAGAGAACAGCGTGCTATCGACTTAGCCAAATAGCACAGTCCTACCGGAGTCCGTGTTCGAATCCCAGGTAATTCTCTTGTGATTTTTCTTTCTCTCACGTCTCACTAAAATTGTTTTGTCTGCGATTTTTTCGAGGTCTAAGCCTACAAAATTTGTTCTCTTACTTTACTGTACGAAAGCCTCGTAGTTTCTTATTTATATAAAAAAATTTTTCCTATGGGACCGATGAAGAACTTGTGGAACATATGAATAACTGGGTGTAATATATGAAGAAATGTGTGGAACATATGAAGAATTGTGTGGATCATATGAAGAACTGTGTGGAACATATGAAGAACTGCGTGGAACATATGAAGAACTGCGTGGAACATATGAAGAACTCTTGCTGACTGTGACATTCATGGAAGAGATATGCCTCCGAGCAAATATAACTGAGTGTATGAAACTCAACGAGTAAGAAGAAGAACAACAACATCAACAACAACAACAACAACAACAAGAACGAGGTCAAGAACACCAAGAACGAGAACAAGAACGAGAACAAGAATAAGAAGAACGAGAACAATAACAATAATAACAAGAACAAGAACATAGTTAGTTCTATCTCGTGTCAAGTACATGCCAAATAGCACATCCATTGACATGGTTAGTTCTAATTTGTGTCAAGTGCTTGCAAATAACACATCCAATGACATGGTTAATTCCAGTATCTGTCAAGGACTTACCAAATAACACATCCAGTGACATGGTTAATTCAAGCTGTTGTCACGTGCTTACCAAATAACACACCCAGTGACATGGTTGTTTCTAGTTTTTTTCCAAGTGCTTACCAAATAACACACCCAGTGACATGGTTGTTTCTAGTTTTTTTCCAAGTGCTTACCAAATAACACACCCAGTGACATGGTTGTTTCTAGTTTTTTTCCAAGTGCTTGCCAAATAACACACCCAGTGACATGGTTGTTTCTAATTTTTGTCAAGTGCTTGCCAAATAACACATCCAGTGACGTGGTTAATTCTAGTTTTTGTGAAATGCTCGCCAGCTAACGCATACAGTGACACATTTCTATTCTCCACATAACCACCACATAACCGCCTGCCACTTTTCTTTCCTTTTCCAAATTATCTTTTCCACTGTTATGTGTCTTTCTTCATTGTTTTCTTAAAAAAAAAAACCTCCTTTCCAACCCTTGTCATTTAGGTTAAAACACTCGAAACTTGACTTTTGGGTATTGTTACTAAACTATTATCTTTCCTTGAACGATACACCGAACAATGAGAGAAGAAACATGAAAGAGAGTGAGCATAATTACTTCCCACAAAAATAATATTCAAAGAGTTAACAAAAAAAAAACTAATTATATCAAGAGGAGCACTTTTGATTTCTCTGCAGGACAGCTCTTACGGCCAAGATATCGGGAGGAGCCCTTTTTTCTGAGGGGCTTTTGGGTGGGAGAGAGATCTTGAACACGGCAGGTAGCTATTCTTTCCCTGACTGCTTGTCACATGAGTCAGAGGCTCGTCGCAGGAGTCAGAGAGGAGTCAGAGAGGAGTCAGAGTCTAGACTTTGTCTGGAGGAGAGGGCTAAATAACTTCTGTCAAGGTGGGGAAAAAAAAAGAGAAAGGAAAAGAAGAAAAAAAAAAGGGCACAGAATTAGGAAATTAAAATCTGTTCATTGAGTTTGTTATCTGGACAAAAAGCGGTTCCCTGACGCCTGCAGTGGAACTATGTTTAACTTGAGGCGTTTTGGATTTTAAAAATACGGAATGTTGTTGTTGCTGCTGGTGCTGTTATTGTTGTCAATGTTGTTGTTGTTACTGCTGCTGCTGCTGTTATTGTTTTTGTTATTGCTGCTGCTGTTGCTGTTATTATTGTTGTTATTGTCGCTGTTATTATTGCTGTTGCTGTTATTTCTGTTGTTGCTGCTGTTGGTGTTGCTGCTGTTACTGTTGTTGTTGTTGTTGTTGTTGCCGTTGTTCTTGACGCTGCTGTTGTTGTTGCTGCTGCTGTTGTTGGTATTGCTGCTGATGTTTATGCTGCTGTTGTTGTTGCTGTTGTTATTGTTGCTTTTTCCTGTTGCTGCTGCTGTTGTTGTTGTTTCTGTTGCTGCTGTTGTTGATGCTGCTGTTGTTGTTGCTGTTATTGCTGTTGTTGTTGATATTGTTGCTTTTCCTGATGTTGTTATTGTTACTGCTGTTGCTTCTATTGTTGTTGCTCCTGCTGTTGTTCTTGTTCCTGCTGTTATTTTTGGTGTTGCTGCTTGCTGTTGCTGTTGTTGTTATTGCTGTTGTTCCTGCTAATCGTATTTTTGCTTCTGCTGCTGCTGTTAATATTGTTGCTCTTCCTGATATTGTTATTGTTGCTGCTATTGCTTCTGTTGTTGTTCCTGTTATTGTTGTTTCGTTGCTGCTGTTATTGTTGCAGCTATTTCTGTTGCTGCTCTTGTTGTTGCTGCTGTTGTTGTTGCTGCTGTTGTTTTTTTTCATATTGTTGTTTTTGTTGCTACTGCTTTTGTTGCTGCTGCTGTTGTGTTATTGCTGTTGTCATTGTTATTGTTGCCGTTACTACTGTTGTTCTTGTTGCTGTTGTTGTTATTGCTATTATTATTACTATTGCTGTTGTTGCTGCTGTTATTGTTATTACTGTTGTTATTGCTATTACTGTTGTTGTTCCTGCTGCCTTTGTTGTTATTGCTATTGTTTTTGTTGTTACTATTGTTGATGTTTCTGCTGCTGTTGTTGTTGCTGCTGCTGTTGTTGTCATTGGTGCTGTTGTTACTGGTGCTGCTGTTGTTTTTTATGTTGCTATTGCTGTTGCTACTGTTGTTGTTATTATTATCTGTAATATGTTTTTAGAACTGCTAAAACGATGGTGCAAGCTGCCGGTGTTGTGGATTTGTTGTTGCATATACTGATTTAATGAAGACCACACTTGAAGGGAGTCTGAGTGGCGAAGTGGTTAGTGCAGTGGTCTCTCATGGCGAAGGTCGGGGGTTCGAATCCGTCCGGAGGCACCCCAGTCACACAACAGAAGCAATTGGTACCCGACTTCTTCTGGAGTCGGGGAAGGAAAGGCGGCCAGGCGTGATACTGACCATATCATCCTCTAGTGTGCTGCCCTTTTGGCTAAGATCGAAGATTTAGCCTTTTGGCTAAGATCAAAGTGTAGTTCTGCGCTCTGTAGAATGTACACTTTGTTATTTTGGAACAAACCAGATCCTTGAGGCCTGCTGTGCACATTGAATGCCGGGGGTAAGGTCCACATCTCGTTACGAGTGGGCCTGCTTTGCAGTACCACCGGGTCACGGCCTGTTCTTTTCGTCGTCTCAAAAAAAAAAAAAAGACATGTCAAGGAAAATATGGGCACTAACACCATATCCCTGTGTGCCTCTAAGGCATGACCATCAATCAATCAAGTGCGTGCCAGGTGGCGTAGGCGATCATTTCTCTCCACAATTCCCTGTCTTTAGACTTGATTATGAGATCCGCCGGTGACTTTCTTCCTAGCCACACTGACAGCCCATCCAGTAACTTCTCTCTCTGTCTTCCTCTGTCTCTTCTTCCCTCTATTTTTCCAGTTGCCACAATGTGTTCCAATGTTCCTCTTCTCAGAAAATGTCCTACAAATCTCACTTGTCTGCCTCTGATCTTTGCTGTAATTTGCTTTTTAACTCCTGCCTCTCTTAAGACTTCTTCGTTGGTTTTCTTGGCTGTCCATGGTACCTTCAACATCTTTCTTATGAACCACATTGCCATGGCCTCCATTTCCTCTTCTTAGAAAATGAAACAAGTCTGTCTTGTCTGCCTTTGATTTTAGATGTAATTTGCTTTTTTACTTTTTTTATTTTTTACACATGAAGGAAAGGTGAACGAAAAAAAAGAGCGAGAGGCAGACAGAGATGTAGATGGGAAGATTACACGAGAGAGAGAGAGAGAGAAAGAGAGAGAGAGAAAGAGAGAGAGAGAGAAAGAGAGAGAGAACGAGAGAAAGAGAGAGAAAGAAAGAGAGAGAGAGAAAGAGAGAAAGAAAGAGAGAGAAAGAGAGAGAGAGAGAGAGAGAGAGAGAAAGGACAACAGGATACAGCCTGCCTGAGTGCACCATCAAGGCGAGGAAAGGAGAGATTCAAAACCGCTAACCTTCCTACTAAAGACAGCAGATGATGATGATAAAGATGATGAATCCTGATGCAAGCGATCATCTACTGACCGACAGCAACTACTATCTCACGAAGCAGTGCGTCTACATACCTCACTATCTTGTTTATTACTAGGTACTCACGTATAAGATAACTGAATTTCTGAGACGATTCTCGATGCAGTTACTTCCCCTGAAATAACTGTGACCAACGAAATATAGATTCTTTGCCAGACAGGTCATGATCAGTGTTTTCCCGAAATGGGCGATAACGCCCCCCCCCCCCCCCCCACTGTGGGCGTTTGAAAGGACCGGGTTGAGGCGGTAGAAGAAAAGGGGGGGGGTAGGGGCGTCGTTAAGAGAAAGCGAAGCAACAGACAGGGAGCAGTAAATACCTTCCTTCTTAGCACTTTTCAACGTGATACCGAGAAACATGTGTCCCTACATGAACCTCATCCATTATCTTAAAAGCTGAGAAAATAACGCAGTAGCCAGGTTATAAATGTACTCTTTCGTATTTGTAAAAAAACTAGTTTGCTTGCTGAAGTTTTTTAGTTGTGTAACGCATACCCTAGCTTAACAAGTAAGTATTGGGGATAGTACACAACGGGAGGGTGGGGGAGGGGTAGTGATGTGGGGGGGGGGGTGTGAGGTAGGATGTGGTCTGGGAGAAAAAGGGGCGCGGCAACCTGAACACGCCTGGAAAACGCTGATTTAAAACACAAAGAGTAAAAGGTGTCATATTCCTTATCAGTTCAACCCCTCGATCGCTGACCGCACAGTTGCACTGGCTGGGCCTTTGTAGCCAGTGTTTTCTTATTTCATCGAGAAGCTAATCTTTCATCCAGAGGCACGGGGCAGATAGCAGTGTAATAGTCTGCATTGTCTGTAGCGTTCTGAAAAAAACCTACTGTCGTAGTTTTTATCTTGTCATCTCAGCTGGCTCCATAGCCCAGACATGCGCTACAGTCTCCATATGTCATCATCATCACACGCCAGCAGCCGCGGGAACCCTTATCTCGGTATCTTGAAATACATTTTTATAATGGTTTGCTTGCGTTGTTAGCAAAATGATAGCTGTTTATGAATGTACTTAGCTTTTATATGGATGAGAAATCTGTAGAAGAAGACTCAATTAGCGGAGTTCATGAGGGGAAATCTGGTGTCAAAATAGTAAGACTTGTGGACACCGGGAAAACGAAAGAGAGGGCCAAATGTATTGTTCAGAATTAAGTTGTGGTGGATGCTACAGCGGAGACATGGTACCTAAGAGGAATGATGAGATTACAGTGGGCAGACAAGAAAACAAGTGAAGAGGTTCTAAGTGAGGCTGGGCAAAGGGAGAGAAATTATGACAAAATTCAGAACACGACAGTCCAGATTTGTAGGTCACGTCTTGAGAAGAGGCACACTGGAACATGACAGTCCAGATTTGTAGGTCACGTCTTGAGAAGAGGCACACTGGAACATGACAGTCCAGATTTGTAGGTCACGTCTTGAGAAGAGGCACACTGGAACATGCCAGTCCAGATTTGTAGGTCACGTCTTGAGAAGAGGCACACTGGAACATGACAGTCCAGATTTGAGGTCACGTCTTGAGAAGAGGCACACTGGAACATGACAGTCCAGATTTGTAGGTCACGTCTTGAGAAGAGGCTCACTGGAACACCTAGTGACATCTGGGAAAATGTAGGGAGAAAAAAAGGGACAGAGCAAGACAAAGAAACAAGATACGTGAAGGAGTAAATGAGTGGCACAGATTGCGGTCCAACACACATTTTGTAGAAAGAGCAAAGGATAGATGGTGACCAACCCCTTACAGGCATGGACCTGAGAGGTAGAGAGGGGGGAGGAAGGAGGGGAACGAGGGAGGGAAGAAGGAGGGAGGAAAAGGAGGGAGGAAGGAAGGGAAGGAGGGAGGGAAGGAAGGAGAGAGGGAAGGAGAGAAGGAAGAAAGGAAGGAGAGAGAGAATGGGGAGAAGGAGGGAGAGAAGGAAGGAAGGAGGGAGGGAAGAAGGATGGGGAAGGAAGGAGGGAGGAAATGGTACAGAGTTGGAGGGAAAGTATGAAGCATGGAATGGTATTTGTAGTACACCCTGATACGGTACATAATATAACAGACTCTTCTTACTGTGCATTCCAAAGTTCTAGCCTCAGGTGACTGATATTATTGTCTGGATAAACTGTGCAGTCTTTTGAAGGGGGGGGGGGGGGTCATGCATTGCACCCCAGAGTTTGTCTTCCAATGTGGCTTCCCTGTGTCCTGAGCTGAGTATTGAAATCTTGGTAGAGTATGCAGAACACAGTCCGCTTCTTAAGCTCCATGCAGGGACTGCCATGACCCACTCCCAAGCCGACACGATGCTGTGCCTCGACATCCTCACAGCCTCCGCCGCACAGAACACAGCTCGCAGTTCTAGGGAGAAAGAAGACAAGACAAGACCTTATTATTTAAGCTTTCTTACGAAAACATATAGCAATCGTTACACTATCAATTATCCTAACAGTTCTTCTAGCGGACTCATTTCCATCTTCAAGTTGACCGACAAATGCCAGTCAAAGTTCATTCGTCTGCCACCATAAAAAAATGTCAAGAACGCAAAAAAAAAAAAATTATAATAGAGTTGCCCTTTAAAAAAAAAAACCTCGAGAAATGGTCAAAGACCTAATAGTTCAAGTATGTGTGTTTGAATTTGCAAACCTATTGTGAAAAACAAATCGGAATGGACTTAATATTTGTATGCAATTTTTAAAAAAATTATTTTTACAACGTCATTTAAGTGGCTCATTTCATAACAGAAGTGTTAACATTCCAGGAACCCATCTCCTAGTACGATCTTCCCAGATTGTACAGAATGACCAGAAAAGAAAAAAAAAAAAAACGCGTGAGACGCCGGATGTGCTGCCCGCAAGAGGCGGAGGGATTTGACAGCCCGGCTTGGAAAATAGTGCCATGTTTTTCCAGAAAACTAAAAATGTCGGCAGACAATACAATAACATTATGATGGCATTTCACCGAAATCCGGCTTTTCTTGAAGTCACAGTTCCTCCCGTTTTGTTAAGTGATCATTGCATACTGTGTTTACGCAAACTGGGTGTTAGCTGTTCTGTTTTGCAGAATGTTTGAACAGATTAGCTTGGCTTCTTCTCCATTCTTATGTGTCACTTAAATATAATACTTTCCACTAGTGAGTGTTGACTTAGCAACTATTATTCCTGTTGCCACTATTGTGATATTTCTACTACTACTACTACTACTACTACTACTACTACTACTACTATTACTACTACTACTACTATTACTACTACTACTATTACTACTACTACAAATACAACTACCACTACTACTACTACTACTACCAGTACTACTACAATAACAACTACTACTACTACTACTACTACTAAAATTGCTTCTGTTGGTTCTGCTACTACAATTACTGTTATTGCTGCCAGAACCAGTATTATTACAGCCACTAAAATTATCATTAATCTTACAGCAACAAGAACTTCTACAACAACAACAACAACAGCAACTACTACTACTACTACTACTACTACTATTACTACTAATACTAGTACTACAACTATGATTATGATTATTATTACTACTAGCACTTACAAATGTTGTCCCTACTACTACTACTTACTACTACTTCTACATTTGCTGCTACTACTGCTGCTCTTATTGATTCTGCTACTTCCACTATTGCTACTACTGTTACACTTGCTGCTATTACGATTACTACTGCTGCTGGTACTACTACTACTACTACTACTGCTACTGCTACTACAACTACTACTGCTGCTGGTACTACTACTACTACTACTACTACTACTACTGCTGGTACTACTACTACTACTACTACTACTACTACTGCTGCTGGTACTACTACTACTACTACTACTACTGCTACTGCTACTACTACTACTACTACTACTGCTACTACTACTACTACTACTACTACTACTACTACTACAACTACCACTACTACTACTAACGACTGCTACAAGTACTACTACTAATACCACTACTGCTATTACTACTACTTTAACGATAGTTAATTATCATTTCTTTTCTATCCAGTATTTTCTTCTAGGACAGTTGCTTTTATTGCTCTTACCTCTATTCTCATTTCAAACCTCCCCTTCCTCTCTCTCTCTCTCTCTCTCTCTCTCTCTCTCTCTCTCTCTCTCTCTCTCTCTCTCACTCACTCTCATTTTTACCCTGTTAAAGCTCACTGTCACAAATGCAATCTGTCTCCTTTCGTCTCTTTCTCTCTCTCCAGTTATTTATTTCCAAGATCTCGTAGTTCTTCTTCGAAGTTTTTTTTTTTACTTTTTATTGTATTTGTTGTTGTTGTTGTTGTTGCCCATTTTGTCTTGTTTCTTCAGTCAAATAACCGATTACTAACTGTGCGTTTAACAGGTTTACACCTAGAGGGTCTGCAGAAACAGGGGGTTCAATATCTTAGGGAAAAATATGAGAATATAGATTATTGTTTTAAGGGTTCTATGGCAGGATCCACAGGGGTATGCCACAGGAGACATGAAGAAAGGATGTTGAGCAATAGAGGGCTCACCTGGGCAAAAGCGGAAAAAAAAGCAAAGAACAGGCATTTGTGGAAAACCCTTGCGGAAGCCCTATGTGCCTTGGACACTTAAGGTTCATATATATATATATATATATATATATATATATATATATATATATATATAAGGGGTTTGAATTGTGCAGATCGGCAGGGTGTCCCGTTCTAAGTTAGACTAGGGCCCTGGGTAGTAGTAGTTAATCCGGTGCTGCTAAAGTGACTTGTATATATATATACACCAGTGTGGTTTTATGGTCTTCTTTCATTCTTTCCACATGACCAGGTCATATCAGCCTGTTAGCTTTCAAGAAGGAAGTGATTCCTGAATCTTTTGTACAGACTATACATTCTTCTTCTTCTTCTTCTTCTTTGAGCAACTGCTGAATTCAGCAGCTTTCCAGGCCACAGAGGCTCATTACGGCAGGCAAGGTACGACTCCATTCCCCTCTGTTCTTGACCTTTTCTTGCCAACTGTCGATTTCAAGAGAGCGTATATCTTCTTCTAGGTTGTCTCGCCACCGTTGTCTAGGTCGACCTCTTGGTCTATCCCTTCTTGTTACTTCTGTATAGACCATCTTTGTCTACCCTCCTCGATTCTCTCTAAATGCCCGAGCCATTTCAGTTTGTTTTGTTGTTGTTGTTGGTTTTTTTTTTCATAATAATGGCTGTAATAAGCAGTTTTTTAATGCGTAGAATTCGTTATTTCTTATCTCCCCTTGTTTTGATATAGGGTGTCTCAGTGGTCCATAAATTCTTCTCAGGATTCTATTCTCAAATGTTTGTATTTGTTTTCCTTCATGTTTTACTCCATGTTTCTGACGAAGTAGTAAAGGTAATCCTGTCATGCTTTAGAGGCACATAGGGGATATGGTGTTAGTGCCCATATGTTCCTTTACATGACAGCAGCACACTAGAGGATGATATGGTTAGCACCAAGGACTGGCCGTCTTTCCTTCCCCAACTCCAAAAGAAGTCAGGTACCCATTTCTACAGCTGGGTGACTGAGGCGCCACCGGCCGGATTCGAACCCCCGACCTTCTTCATGAGAGACTAGTGCACTAACCACTTCGCTACACAGCCGCCCAGGCCATATACTACAACTGATATAACCTGCGTGTTATATATGAAACTATGCACACGTTGTATGCTAGTATTACATAAGCATAACACAATAAAGAGTTAGCCAGTAGGCAGGTTACTCTTAGCGTTAAAGAATCCTTCCTTGTTTCAATTCTCAGTTTTTTTTTTTTTTCTTCACCATTTCAAACTTTTAGTTTATGTCTTCGAGTTATCACCAAATTTCACCTACCTCCATGTTTTGGAGGTCATCCAGGGGGGAAATAACTCTGCCGACATAAATCTTCCACTAGGGGGCGGCCTAAGTCAAGCTGGTACCATATCAACTAGGCGCCTGAGCATGGGACTGATTCCGTTCGTTGGAGGCTTCATTGCCTCTTGCTTAGGTAAATTGATACTGGATGAGCCTGTAAAGATGATTTGACTCTCATAAAAGGGTTTATGAGTCGCTTTACGTTTTCGATTACCACGTGACCTTTCTGTCGTGAGTTCAGATTTAAGAACCTAAGTGTAGGAGCTTTAAAAGTGAACTTTATGCTGCGGAGATAAGAGATATGTCGACTGTGGTAAAACTGGTTCTAGTAATACTGCGGAGATAAGAGAAATGGGTAAATTTTGTTCTAGCAATACCGCAGAGATAAGAGAAATGGGTTAAACCTGGTTCTAGTAATACTGCAGAGATAAAAGAAATGGGTAAACCCGATTCTAGTAATACTGCAGAGATAAAATAAATGGTTAAACCTGGTTCTAGTAATACTGCAGAGATAAAATAAATGGTTAAACCTGGTTCTAGTAATACTGCAGAGATAAAAGAAATGGTTAAACCTGGTTCTAGTAATACTGCAGAGATAAAAGAAATGGGTAAACCCGATTCTAGTAATACTGCAGAGATAAAATAAATGGTTAAACCTGGTTCTAGTAATACTGCAGAGATAAAATAAATGGTTAAACCTGGTTCTAGTAATAGTGCAGAGATAAAAGAAATGGTTAAACCTGGTTCTAGTAATACTGCAGAGATAAAATAAATGGGTAAACCTGGTTCTAGTAATAGTGCAGAGATAAAAGAAATGTGTAAATCTGGTTCTAGTAATACTGCAGAGATAAAAGAAATGGGTAAAACTGGTTCTAGTAATACTGCAGAGATAAGAGAAATGTGTAAAACTGGTTCTAGTAATACTACAGAGATAAAAGAAATGTGTAAATCTGGTTCTAGTAATACTGCAGAGATAAAAGAAATGGGTAAAACTGGTTCTAGTAATACTGCAGAGATAAGAGAAATGTGTAAAACTGGTTCTAGTAATACTACAGAGATAAGAAAAATGTGCAAAACTGGTTCTAGTAATACTGCAGAGATAAGGGAAATGGTAAACCTTGTTCTGGTAATACTACATTGAGTTATATAAGTTTTATTATTGATGACTGCTTTTTTCTGTCAGAAAAAGTGTGCCTATCCAATACTTTTCTCCCTTCATAATCTCGTTCTTCTTCTGTCTTACTGATTTTGTCCCCTTATCATCATCATCATCATCATCATCATCATCATCGGTGGCAACAGCAGTACTATCTCGTCAATAATCATCAGTAGCTGCAGCAGTATCGCACTCTTCATTTTCCTGATCATCATCGTCTTCTTTCCTTTATTACTTTTTTTATCCTCTTCTTCCTTTTTGGCTTTTATTAAAAAGAATTTGCTAACTTATCTTCATCTTTCTTATTATAAATCTTCCAAAATCGGGACCAAGAATCTGTTGTCCCATGCATAAAGCGCCAGCAGAAAATTGGAAAGATTTTATATTAAAACATGTCATCTCTCTCTCTCTCTCTCTCTCTCTCTCTCTCTCTCTCTGGACCTTATGTCCCAAGGCACATGGTGCTTTCGCAAGGGTTTTCTATAAACGCCCTTGCCCAGGTGAGCCCTCTATTGCTCAGTATCCTCTCTGTTGTTCTTCTTCATGTCTCCTTTGGTCTATCCTTACTTGTGGTGTCCATCTTAGTGCTATTTTCGGTAGTGAGTTGTCAGTCATTTGGAACACATGTCCCAACTATCGCCAGCGTATTTCCTCCACAGTCGTATGACTTTATAATGTTCATAAACCATATGCTTTATGTGTTCTTTACCAAAAAAATCTACTTATGGTTCACTCTACGGCGATCTACTTTTGGAGTTCCGTATAGCTGTCTGCTTCTAATAGTCTCTACAATCTATACAACTGTCTACCTTTTATGCTATCTACAATAATCAGCTTCTGGGAGTATACGATTATTCTCTTTTAGAGTTATCTACTATTGTCTGTTTTGTGGAAGTCTCTGCAACCGCCGTCTTTTTTGGAATTCTCATTGAATTTTCGCTTAGAATTGTGTACATCCGTCGTATTTTTGGAATTCTCATTGAATTTTCGCTTAGAATTGTGTTTTATTAGAAGAATGCTGTGAATTCCATGGGCACCAAATATAACTGATGTAGGATGCATGAGAAGAGCTGAAGAGACAAAAAAAAAGTCTTGTTAAAAAAAAATAATAAACATATATGTACATTCATTTGACAAGAGAGGGCACTGAAAATATTGTAACAACAGGAAAAAATAGAGGGAAGAAGATCCAGAAGAAGACCAAGAGAAATGTTACTGCATGCACAGTCTGACGAGATGGTGTGAGAGGAGATCACTCACTGAGCTAATGGCCAGCATAAAGGGTTGGGTACTCTGGAGAAGCATAATAGCCAACGCCAGTCTGGATGGCACCTGATGATGATGAATTTTTTTTTTTTAATAAAGCAACGCCTCTTGACGATTTTAAAGGACTAATGTGAAAAATTTTCCTTCCGTAATAATGCACTCAGTGATATCATTTGTATCGCGCCGTGAGCACATCACTTTATATTAAGAGAGCACTTGGTGCGACATCCTACAATCCTGCTCGTGTAATGAAGCAAAACGATTAAATTTACCCCAACTCTTACAGCGAGAGCTACACGCCGAATCCATAAACTCAGAAGGTCAAGAAACGAACATAAATTCTCTGTATCTGCTTAACAATAATGACCCCACTGAACGACCATCTCAGAGAATGTCTCATTTTTTATCACATTTATGCCTTCGCACTATCAGTCCTTTATGAGGTTTGATAAGTTCCAAGATTTCCCTCGCTCCAGACTAGGAACGTACAAACGCTTTCATTGCATTTTTTCAAGCGAAGAGAATTTTCTTGACAAAAGATTCGCCTACAACTTTGTTGAAAAACTACAAAGCTCATCGTTTTTATTTATAATTTCTCTTTCTCTCTCTCTTTTATCTCTCTCTCTCTCTCTCTCTCTCTCTCTCTCTCTCTCTCTCTCTCTCTCTCTCTCTCTTAGAAAACAAGTAGCTTTAGAAACAAAATTTCTGACTCCTCTATGGTTGATATTGATATTCCTCAAGGCTCCATTCTTGGTCCTCTTCTCTTTGCTACCTTTATTAACGACTTACCACTACATTTAAAGCACTCTTCATGTGATCTTTTTGCTGATGATTGTACTGTTTACAATAGTGACTGAGACATCAATAACCTACAGACAACGCTCCAAAATGATATAAACAGTTTGATTAAATGGAGTAATAAAAATGGTATGTTGATAAACACCAACAAAACAAAATCCATGCTCATCACTACAAGACAGAAACTGCAGAATGCAACAAAAACTTCATTACAGCTTTGTGCTGGGACTAAGGCAACAGAAAATGTTCATGAATATAAAACTCTAGGACTCATCACAGATCAGCATTTAACTTGGAATTCTCACGTACAAAACATAAGAAACTTGATTGCACAGAAAGTTTATCAACTAGCCAAAATTAAACACTTTATCGACAAAGACACAAGAAAGATAAACTACATATCACACATACAAACACACTTAGATTACTGTTCCACAATCTGGGATGGATGCTCGGTCTCAAACAAAAAAAAGGTTCCACTCACTTCAGAAACGAGCATTAAATCTGATTTGTGACACATACCAAGTACAGACTGTAGTTCAGCACAAACAACTCAAAATTCTACCCCTCAAATACAGAGTCATTTTTAACAAAGTTAAGTTTGTTCACAGAATTTTTTTTTTGTCGCACAATGTTCTGCCTTACTTGTGGTCATTGTTTACGTATAACACTAGACATAGCCAGCCTTTAAAAAAAAACTGTCTTCTTCCTAAACCCAGGATTAATCTGTACAAGATAAGCCTTGCATACTCTGTAGTACAGATCTGGAACACTCTCCCCTACTATTTAAAATCCATTGGTAATACTTCATCCTTTAACTCAAACTTATTTCATTA
The DNA here is from genome assembly GCA_009760885.1 of Achatina immaculata. Taxonomy (NCBI): domain Eukaryota; kingdom Metazoa; phylum Mollusca; class Gastropoda; order Stylommatophora; family Achatinidae; genus Lissachatina; species Lissachatina immaculata. Next base: position 11,010,678 of record CM019707.1, read on the forward strand.
TTTACCTGCTTGTAATTATATGCCGCCATAGAATAACCAGCAATCTCTCAACCTCTTGACTCGCCAACCATCAAGTACTAAAATGATATAATTCGAAAAATAACTTGTTAGCTGTTGTTAGAAATTATTTTAATGTTTGTTAAAAACATATGTTAGAAGATCTGTATTTACAATGTATTTTTGTATATGTCTGTGTGTGTATGAGTGTGAGAGCTATTTTATTAGGTTAATTATTTCTTCTCTGTTACTTTGAATGTAATCTTACACTCTTTTGATATGTTTTTTCCCTAATTTAATTTGTATATTTGTATTAAATCGAGTGTGGGGGAAGAATGAAAGATGAAATGATGAAGGGAAAAATGTAAGACGGGCCTGCGTGCCCATTTCTTTACCCTTTAAAAATAACGATTATTCATTCATTCATTCATTCATTATCTCTGTTATTCTTTTTCTTATCTTGTATATCGTCTTTCCCATTGGCCGCTGATTGTCTTTAGTGATTATTTGTATCCCAAAGGATATTTATCTCTCGTCGTTTATTCTCACAGATGTTACACATAAAGAATCATTTATCTGTTTTCTGGTTCTTGTGAGGGAGCGAAGAGGCTTTCGAACTGGCAATCAGCAGTTCATATCTGACCATAAGCTAGCACCATGTATGGCAAACCATAGCTGACCAAGACTATGTCCCATCTCTCTGGTGGGTCACCAGTATTAGGTCTAGTCTGACTAACGAGGCAGGGATTCTCCACAGTCGCCCATGTTGGTGGAGTCTGCTAAAGAAGTACTGCAAAATCCCAGTTTTTTAGCTCCCCTGAGGGACTGAAAAAAATTAGCCCTGTAATCCACTCGTAATCCCAATCCGAACGATGCTGTGTCTCAACATCTTCACTGCATTGGCTGCAAAGAATATCAAGCTCACAGTTCCGGGGAGATAGAAGAAGAAGAAGAAGAAGAAACACAGACAGTCAACTAATTCTTCTATGTGTTCATCTATAACTATTTTGTTTCTTAATATATATTTCAAACCTTTCTTCTGATCTTTTTTCTTAACATACTAATCATTTGTTTTTCAGCACTTTTTCTTTTTTTTCTGACTCTATTTTAGGATACCAAAGGAGACATATGAAGACACGCTGTCCAAGCATATAAAGCCACGCTGTCCAAGCATATAAAGCCAAGCTGTCCAAGCATATGAAGCCACGCTGTCCAAGCGGCAATGGATAAGTTAAACATATACAATATTGGAAATTACATTCAAAACGAAAGGGAAAAAATGGACCAGATTGAACAATCATTTTTATCGACACAGGAACTATTCGTAGCGATATCATAATAATTCAGTTCTGAAAGATTTTGTTCTAGCATTGCTCATTTCTTCCAATATGCTACATGCTTGACTTTGTAAACAAATTTACAGATAAAATACAGTAGTAATGGTTTTGCGAATAAACGTAAGAAAAAACAACAACAAAAAAAAACAATACATACAAGGTTCCTGTGAAAGAATAGAAGAACATCAGAAGTGTGGAAGAGATAGTGAAATGTTTAAAGAAATGAAAACATTGACAAGAAATGTCACACCTAAGCTAAATGTAATTTGTTACGAGATGGGGAATACCTTGATAGAGACAGAGGAAATTCTAGAAAGATAGAAGGAATATTGCAGAAGAATGTATGAAACAACTGACTGTGAAAGCAGAAATCAACAGTGTGAATTATTATTGGAGGAGAAAGAACCCGAACCGATGATAGAAGAAGCTCAATGGGCAATAAAGAATCTGAAAAATGGTAAATCACCAGGATGTGATGAGATAACAGCTGAATTTATTAAAGCAGGAGGAAAGGAATGTGCAACAATCTGTCATGCACTATGTAAGAAGATATGGCATTCAGGTATTTGGCCAAAAGAATGGAAAAGAACTGTATTCATACCACTGCCAAAAAAAAAAAAAAGTGTAACTTGAAACTATGCACAAACTACAGAACTGTTGCCCTAATTAGTCACGGCAGTAAAATTCTATTAAAAATCATAATTGACAGACTTCGTAAGAAAGTAGAAGAAAAAGTCAATATGGTCCAAGCTGATTTCCGGCAAGGAAGAGAATCAAGAGATCATATATTCAATATAAGATTAATAATAGAGAAATGAAGAGAGTTTAATGTGAATCTATATTTATCCTTTATAGACTACTCGAAGACGTTTGATTGTGTACAACACCAGAAACTGTGGGAAATAATGGAAAAAATGGGATTTCCAACACATTTGATATAATTAACATCACTGCTGTATCTAGACCAACAAACAGCAGTAAGAATAAATGGAGAAACAACAACTTGGTTTGACATAAAACAAGGAGTCCGTCAGGGTTGCATATTGTGACCTTACTTATTTAACTTGTATACTTAAATTATAATGAGGAATGTTAGAGAAGATGTAGACAAAGAATATTATGATGCCATAACAATTGGAGGTTATGAAATACCAGAGATTAGATATGCTGATGACACAGTATTACTGTCCACAACACAAAAAGGAATGGAAAAACTAATTACGTCAGTCTGTAAGAACAGCAAAGAACAAAATCTCTATCTTAATATGAAGAAAACTAAATTGATGACAAATGACAAAACAAACAAGGCAGTTGAAATATGTATCACCGAGGAAAACTGGAAGAAGTGAAGATTTTTTAATATCTTGGATAACTCATTCATTCATTTGCATGTCCCTTGCGAAACTTTGCCTTCCTAACAGCACTCCTGTAGGCCTATCGGTTGTGAGCAAGATGGCCTGCAACTGATGCATCCATTTGCAGATCATCAGCAATGTCTTGCAGTCATCTTCGCCTTGATCTTCCTCTCTTTCTTTTTCCCATTATGTACCCTTCCAAGACGGTTCTCTCTAGATTGTCATGACGTTTAATGTGTCCAAAATATTTAAGTTTTCTTTGTTTAATCCTTTGTACTAGCCAGCATTTTTCAAAATTAAGTTCTTGTAGTATGAATATATTTGTTCTTTTTTATATCCATGATATTTAAAGAACTCTTCTGTAGCATTTACATTCAAAGGGATTTATTTCTTTCTCAGCTGTTTTATTAACTGTCCACGTCTCACAGGCATATGTCGCGATGGGAAAGATGCACGCCCTTAAAAATCTTATTTTTGTAGCTCTGTCTGTTCCTCTCCACAGATTCTTTGTTTGTTTTACTTTCTGAAGAGCGATAGATGTCCTCCTTTTAATTTCCCTCATTGTAGCTCCATTATTATTTTCTAGTGATCCAAGATATTCAAAACTCTCCACTTCTTCCAGTTTTTCCTCATTGATACATATATCAGCTGCCTTGTTTGTTTTGTCAGTTATCATCAATTTAGTTTTCTTTGCATTAAGATAGAGGTTTTGCTCTTCACTATTCTTACGGACTGACATAATTAGTTTTTCCATTCCTTTTTCTGTTGTGGACAGCAATACTGTGTCATCAGCATATCTAATCTCTGGTATTTCATAACCTCCGATTCTTATGGCATCGTAATATTCTTTGTATACATCTTCTCTAACATCTTTCCCATCGCAACATATGCCTGTGAGACCTGGACATTTAACAAAACAGCTGAGAAACACATAAATGTCTTTGAATAGAAATGCTACAGAAGAGTTCTTCAAATATCATGGACACAAAAAAGAACAAATATATTCATACTAAATACAAAAATAATGAAAATTCCTCTCAATCACAATGGAAAAATACACATAGAAGGGACAGATATTGAAGAAGTCAATCATTTTGCATACCTTGCCAGCTACATAGACCAGGATGGTGACACTAGAAAGGAAGTTAGGATCAGAATTGCAAAAACAGCATCAATCTTCAAGAATCTTGAGAACATATGGAATTCAAAAGTTATAAGCACAAAAACCAAGTTAAGACTATTCAATTCAAATGTAATATCCACCCTCATTTATGCATGCGAAAGCTGGAAAACAACTAAAGAAATAGAAAAGAAATTAGACTCTTCTAAAAACAAATGCCTAAGGAAAATACTCGGCCATCAAGTGGAACGAATTCAAGAACAATGCAGAGATAAGACAGATGACTGAACAACAACCAGTCTCATGGGTGATCAGGAAAAGGAGATGGACATATGTTGGTCACTTGATGAGAAGAAATGATCAGAGAATCCCAAAACAAGCTATCAAGTGGAACACAACAGGCCGAAGAAAAAGAGGCAGACCGCGTGAAACTCTGAAGAGGACATTATTAAGAGAGGTCAAATTAACAGGCATAAAATCCTTTGATGAAGTTGAAAGACTCGCTGAAGACAGGAAAAATTGGCGAACTACTTTGAGAGCCCTGTGTGACGTTTAACGGCACGGGAAGGATATAAGATATAAGATATTCATACTACCAAAACTTAATTTTGAAAAATGCTAGCTAGTACAAAGGATTAAACAAAGAAAACTTAAATATTTTGGACACATTAAACGTTATGATAATATAAAGAAGACATTGGAAGGGTACATAATGGGAAAAAGAAAGAGAGGAAGACCAAGGCGAAGATGACTGCAAGACATCGTTGATGATCTGCAAATGGATGCATCAGCTGCATGCCATCTTGCTCACAACCGATAGGCCTACAGGAGTGCTGTTAGGAAGGCAAAATTCCGCAAGGGACATGCAAATGAATGAAATGAATGGTTTGTTAAGATATTTGGAGAATAAAATTTTAAACTGTTGGAATTTTCTTTTAAGCTTAAAAGCGGTCACATGTTTTTTACTGTTTAAATAATAAAAACATAGCGTATACGCTCATTACATATAATCCCAAAACAAGCTATCAAGTGGAACACAACAGGCCGAAGAAAAAGGGGCAGACCGCGTGAAACTCTAAAAAGGACATTATTAAGAGAGGCCAAATTAACAGGCATAAAATCCTTTGATGAGGTTGAAAGACTCGCCGAAGACAGGAAAAATTGGCGAACTAATTTACGAGACATATGTGACGTTTAACGGCACGGGAAGGATATAAGATATAAGAAGATATATATATATATATATATATATAGTATGGACTTTAATGTGTGTATGTGTGTGCGCGCATTTGTATAAGAGATGTGTTTCGACCGATCTTCCTATAAGAACAAGAAGACACTGGAAACTTCAATTGACAACTGCGTCCGTTTCCATTTCCTCGTACGTTTATTGACGCTACATGGTTTTCTCTCATGAAGACCCAAGTCGAAATGCTACTTTATGTTTTTGTTAACATGTAAACTTGTGTGAGTTTTTTTCTGTTTTTTTTTTTTGTGTTTTTTGTTTGTGTTTGTGTATGTGTGTATTTTTTTTTTGAGGGGGGGGGGGAGGGTGGTTCTGTCCAGCTATTACAAGATAACAACAAAAATGGAGTCTTACATTCTAACTGCAGAAACCTAAACAGACATGTTAAAATGCTGGTTTATAACGAGCAAACAAAGTTGTCATTTGAATGAAATATTGTAACAGCTTTTCCCTTGTTTCAGCCGTCTCCTTTTTTTTCCCCTACATTAGATTTTGATGAATGGAAGTTTACCTGCTTTTTACTCAGCCGTATTTTGATGAATGGCTTCTACAGCTTGTTCTGTTTCGTCGCGGCGTCTCTAAGCTCATTCTCCAAACTGGTCCTGTCTTCCACAATATACTCCGAGTGTAACAATGAACTACTTTCTGTGGAAAAAGAGATCTCGAGCCACTCGGAAGGATGCGTTATGCCGGCTACGTGATGTCGGGGGACCCGAATTATGTACATCAACACTAAGAGATGGGGTTTCTTGGAGAAGGAGGAGGAGGCTTTCATTATGACCTCTTAATGATCTGTCCCGCTTAAAGTTTAAGATGGCGGCGATAGATTTATGTATTTTATTATATCTTAAATTAATGTATAAATCTTATATCTTATATAAATATAGCTTAAATGATATTAAATATAAAAAATATAATTATATTGAGATGTAAAGACAGCATAGAAGAGGATATGAAAGAAGTTTTTGTCACCAACTGGAGAGAGAAGATTAGGAGTAGACAGGAACGGAGGCGCAGTTTATCTGCAGCAATGAGCCTTAATGGCTAGGAAAGTTGAAGAAGAAGAAGACATATATATATATATATATATATATGTATATATACACATATATGTAACGTATTATCCCAGTGGAACTAGGTGACGTAAGAGAGTGAGTAGACCTGGTTCGGTTTCCAAATTGAAGATCTAGTTTTATCTGTAGTAAGGCTTTTTTTCCCTTGATTTGATGAAGAGAATCTTGGACCTCTGACCTAGTCTAAGAGTAGGGAGACTAACTATAAAGACTCGAGGTTATTACGGATTTATCCAGAAAAAAAGCTATGCAGGAAGTTCCGGGGTCTATTTTTAAACACAGGGTCAGTAATTGCTAAACGCGGCAAAACATCATTTGGCAACTAAATCCAGCAGTGGCAATCAATTATATTAATCCTTATCATACTTTGCTGTTGCGTATTAAAAGTAATATATATGTTTGTTTGCTGACTATTCACTGTATTGAATGCACGCCCAAACATTGGGGTTAATGAAGTGCTCACTTCAATTTATGACTCTCCATATTACGTTTCGAATCCTGATAGAAGGGTGCGTGTAGGGAAATAATTTGAGACATGAGGAAGGCGGGAATAGAGTTTGGAGAAAACTGGGTAATATAATAGAACCATGTAAAGAGAATTAGAAACTGTGCAGACAGACGTGAAGTAAAAAGTGAAGTTAATGTTCGTTTGCCAATGAGACGATGATATCATATATACAACAACATGGTTACACTTTCTGAGTATATTACCTAGAAGTGTTTTGCAGAGTTTGGAAAGAGAGACATGGCAGTGCTGATATTTCAGAGATATTTTTTTTTAACATTAAATTATCAGTATTTTTTTTTTATTATTTGCGCAGAACCGAGTCAGATAATCGCCGTGTTCGAAGTCATGACGTAGTCGTCAGAGTTATCTGCCCGTCCTGCACATGATGACGCCGCTGGCTGGAGATATGATGGAGAGGTTTTCAGTTCAGGGGCGTTGAAGATTTCCAAGCTAAGCTGGAAATGGATTGGAGGAGGGCGCGGAAAGTTGGAGTGGGGGGGGGGGAGAGATTGTTGAGCTGTGTAGTGAAGTGGCTTGCTCTTCTTCCCAGCGATGGTGAGGAAAGATTACGATAGGAGCTGATACTGATGACTTGCCTCGGATTTCAGGGTTGCTTTGGGTAGACTGTACTGTTATTTTCACAAGGAGATACTCTACGTTACTCTCACTTAGCTCAGCAAGTCAGAGAACAGTCGTGATACTCTACGTTACTCTCACTTAGCTCAGCAAGTCAGAAAACAGTCGTGATACTCTACGTTACTCTCACTTAGCTCAGCAAGTCAGAGAACAGTCGTTCCCCTTCTTCTTCTCTCAGTTTGCTACTTAGCCATGTAGACAAGGATACGGCACGCTTCCATGAACTCCTTTGTCAAAAGGGGAGTTCTTCATGGGTCTTGCATGTAAACAAGAGGACTGTTCTCTTTCCATAAACTCCTTTGTCAGCAGGTCTTCGTGTGTCTAATAGTTTTCCATCCAGATCTGAGCTGTTCTGAAAGTGTGACGACAGCAGACCAGATCGATTTCCCCTTAATCCAGACCCTTTCGAAGCAGTTCAAAGGGGCGCTCCAGTTTAATCAGTTGTAAAAACTGTTACTATTCACATGTAGAACTATATACTGAGGAACCGGAGCATACCGGCCTGCAGGTTAAGTCATGGCACAGCACGCTATATTACACGAAACTGTATATCAGGCATAATCAATCTCTCGTGAAAGGGGACGAACCCGCTGTTGAGAACTCAGCTTGAATGAGATAGCGGTCAACGACCTATTTATGATTGCCTGTGTCAGGGTAGGCGAACAACAGCTGACTAAGACTATTCTGCTTCCTAATGGTGCACCTAGAAACAGACATCTGTCTGGATCAAGTGAATAGGGACCATACCCGGATCAGCCCTAAAATTGAGCCCAGCCGAAGTAGGGTACGTTGGGCCGAACAATCATAACCGCAACACAATTAACACCTTTTTTTAGTCGAGCTTCGAAGAAGAAGAAAAAGAAGGAGGAGGAGGATGAGGAGGAGGATAATGAAAAAAAGAAATGCATATAAGTTCACTCGCTATGTCCTCAGTGCCGTGGACCTTTTGTATGTGTAAATGCTGTTCCTACTTTTTTTTTTCCCAGTTTATATCTTTTGTGTGTACAGACCTGGACAATAGATATAGAACAGATTGTGGCAGTATACTATCTAAGGGATATAATACATGATAATTTTAGTGCCTTCATCAAATGATTAAAGCCCTTACTTAATTATGACGTGGAGGGTCAGGAAAAGGTCAGTTAGGGAACCTTGGAAAAATCACAAGGAATCATGAACTTTATCCTGACATGTTTTATGAAAGTTAAATTTGGAATGTCCAGTTAGTTTTTCATTGAAGGTCACTTTTGGACGTTGACATACCGAGATTTTGATGACTTTTATTGAACTTTCTCTGGTCATGTTTTTATAGCTAGCTAAATTTAGGGTGTTTTTGAGAGACTAGTCCAAGGTATGTAAACAGCCGATTTCATGAAGTTTAGACTTTCTCGTGAAGGAATGTTCACGAACAAAGGAAAGTACAAATGGTAGATGATATTTACGCTCTAGACTTTTAGGTAGGGGCCATTATTAGAAGGATTATTAGAATGAGGATTATTAGAGATAGAGGCAAGTTAGAGAGTCATGTAGAAGTTGTGTTTGAGTTTTTTCTAGAAGTCGGTGTTGAGTAGAAGTTTTCTAGTCATGCTTTAGATTCATTGCTATAGTAATTGTCCCGTAGGACAAAGTTTTGTTAGCAGGAATGTAGTCAGTTTAGTAATATTGTTATTGACTAGACTGAAAGTGTTACAGTGGTTCTCACCTTTATGAGGATGTGTGGTATTGTGGATGATTTTTTGGAATTTCATAAAATTGTAAGTTGTGTCTTCATTTGTAACTACTCTAATGTTGGTTATTATTTCCTTCCCCGTGGCATTGGCCTCATGCCCGGGAAGTACAATGTACTTTTTGTGATCACCCTGCCATGTTAGCAGCTCTTTGTTTTGCCTCATCAACATACTTCTTCTTCTGCGTTCGAGGTTGTTGGTCACATCAGATCTTGATCCCTGTTGACATGACAAAGCCCGCAGTCCTCTCCAAATCGTGATAGGAGCCCCAACGCTTTTGCCCCAAGCTTGTGTCTTCTGGCCATGCCTCACGCATCAGGTCTGCATGGTTTGGGCACTCTTGTAGGATATGTTCTGGAGTCTGGACTCCACTGCCACATGAACACTCGTCTGTGTGAGACATTTTACGTCGATGTAGGTGGCTTAGTAGTCTGCAGTGGCCTGTCCTTAAGCAGAAGAGGGTGGTTTGCTGATGTCTTTGTAGTTGGTGTATTGGATCTGGGTTCATTGTTGCATTTCAGTTGCTTTTTCCATTCAGATCTGCACTAGTTACGGATTATAGTTTTCGTTTCTTGGTAGTTTACTGGATGAATTGTTTGATCTTGATTGCTGCCAGCTTTGGATAGGCTGTCAGCTATTTCACTGCCAGCTATTCCACAGGGTACCATTGTAGGGCCACGGTTGTTGACAGTGTTAGGTGCTTCAGTTCTGTTGTGATTTCCTGTATGTTTGTATGTGGGTTGTGTGTTGTTTTTAGTGATTCTAGAAGTCCCCTGCAGTCTGTGAAGAAGGCTATTTTGTGTGGTTGGTGCTGGTTTTCTGTTTTAAGTGTTCTGAGGGCTTCAAAGAGGGCTGTTGTTTCTGCCCTGTAAGTTGGAGGAAATCTTTCCTGTCGCGAAGGCCTTTTTGGTTTATCTCCCATCTGTGTATCTTATGTAGACGCCCCCACCTCCATTTTTTACTGCTTTTTCTGCAGACCCATCTGTGTATACATGTGTCCATTCAGCTGGGTTGTATTTGCTGTCAATCAGCTCCTGGGTCAGTGTCTTCATCTGAAGTGTTGTTAGGTAGTCCTTTTTGTGTATGCCTGGTGCCTCTGTGAGGACTGTTGTCTTTTCACAGTGACTGTGCTCCTCCACAATTTGGAGTGGTTCAATTTCTTTATGAGAGGTGGGAAGGAGGTCTTTATAGTGCTGTTGCAGTTGTGTTGTCAGATGGTTGAAGCTGATTCTTTTCAGTCTGTCTATTTATTTATTTTTTTTTTTTTTTGTAGACTCATGAATTTTTTTGTTCACAGGGTGGGTTGTCAGGCGCATTAACGTTTGTTTGTGGATCATTAGTTTTTCCTTGCGCCTGACTTCAAGAGGTTGAATTTTCGTGTATTTCTCCATCTCTCTGATGAGAGTGCTCTTCATTCCTACTGTGATCAGCCGCAGGCCCGTGTTTTGCACTTTTGCTAGGCGAACAGTGTTTGTTGTTGGAGGCTGTGGCCCAGGCTGTCATGCCATATTCAAGTGTTGGCCTTATGGTGCCCACATATGCTTTTTTTTTAGTATGTTGCTGCTGGTTCTCCAGGTTGTGCCTGCCAGCTTTTTGACCACAGCTTTTTAACTGCTTTGTTTTCTGGGTCCAGCAGGTGTGGCTTCTAGGTTAGCCTCTTGTCCAGTTTCGCTCCAAGTTATGTTGGCTGTTCTGTCTGTGTAAGCTCTTTTCCTTGTATTTCTAGTTTAAAGTTTTCTATCTTATAGGACAATGAGAAGCAGGTGGCTGTGGACTTTGTGGGGTTTATCATCACTCCCCATTTTTTGGCCCAGTCTCCTATGGTATTTAGTGCATCCTGTACTCTGTGGGTTGCTGTTGATGTTTTTTTTTCCGCAGCATTCCACACAGTGAGATCATCTGTCTGTGATGTCATTTATGTATACCAGGAACAGAGTGGGAGGAATAACTCCTCCCTGTGGAACACCTTGGCTCAGGGTGACCCTGTGGCTTAGTTTTCTATTCATCTTGACCCTGGCTGTTCTGTATCTCAAGAAATCTTGTATCCACCAAAACATTGTTCCTTCAACCTTGTTGTTGAGTAGTTTCAAGTGCAGACCTTTTTTTCCATACTTTGTCAAATGCTTGTGTTAGATCTACAAAGGTGGCCAGAACTTTTTCCTTCTCCTGGAAAGAGTTTTATATTTATTGGGTTAGGTAGATGAACTGGTCTTCTGTGCTGTGATGTTTCCTGTATGCTGACTGTGAATTGTTTATCAGGTGATTTTTTTTTCTAGGTATTGTATGCGTCTTGTGTTGACCATCCTTTCCTTCACTTTGCCCAGGCAGTTTAGGAAGCTGATAAGTCTGTGGCTGGATGTGTTATTTTTTTACCCTTTTTTCCTGATGGGAGTGATGATTGCCTCTCTCCAACTGTCGGGAAATCTTCTGAAGCTCCAGGACTGGTTGTAGATGTGAAGGAGGGATGGTTTTGCTGCTGGTCCCAGGTTTTATCATTTCATTTCTTATTCCATCTTTTCCTGGTGATTTCTTATCTTTTAGTTTTTGTGTAGCTGTATTTGGATACGAAGAAGAAGAAGACGTGTAGCCGTACTGAGTTCTTCCACGGTGAATGTTGCCATCATGCACTGGTCTGGATTTTGCTGTTTAATCCTTTCTTTGAATTCTGCTTTTACTTCCTGCATGTGTATTTCGGAGATTGTTGTGATGAGATAACAGCTGAATTTATTAAAGCAGGAGGAAAGGAATGTGCAACAATCTATCATGCACTATGTAAAAGGATATTGCATTCAGGTATTTGGCCAAAAGAATGGAAAAGAACTGTATTCATACCACTGCCAAAAAAAGGATAACCTTAAATTATGCACAAACTACAGAACTGTTGCCCTAATTAGTCACGCCAGTAAAATTCTGTTAAAAATCATAATGGATAGTCTTCGTAAGAAATTAGAAAAAGAAGTCAATATCGTCCAAGCTGGTTTCAGGCAAGGAAGAGAATCAAGAGATCATATATTCAGTATAAGATTAATAATAGAGAAATGAAGAGAGTTTAATGTGAATCTATATTTATCCTTTATAGTCTACTCAAAGGCATTTGATTGTGTACAGCACCAGAAACTGTGGGAAATAATGGAAAAAATGGGATTTCCAACACATTTGATATAATTAACATCACTGCTGTATTTAGACCAACAAGAAGCAGTAAGAATAAATGGAGAAACAACAACTTAGTTTGACATAAAACAAGGGGCCCGTCAAGGGTGCATATTGCCACCTTACGTATTTAACTTGTATACTGAAAATATAATGAGGAATGTTAGAGAAGATGTAGACAAAGAATATTACGATGCCATAACAATTGGAGGTTATGAAATACCAGAGATTGGATATGCTGATGACACAGTATTACTGTCCACAACACAAAAAGGAATGGAAAAACTAATTATGTCAGTCTGTAAGAACAGCGAAGAGCAGAACCTCTATCTTAATGCGAAGAAAACTAAATTGATGACAACTGACAAAACAAACAAGGTGACTGAAATATGTATCAATGAGGAAAACTGGAAGAAGTGGAGAGTTTTGAATATCTTGTATCACTACTAACTACTAATGGAGATACAATGAGGGAAATTAAAAGGAGGATATCTATTGCCTTTCAGAAAGTAAAACAACTACAGAATCTGTGGAGAGGAACAGACAGAACTACAAAAATAAGATTTTTAAGGGCATGCATCTTAGATGGCAACATATGCCTGTGAGACCTGGACATTTAACAAAACAGCTGAGAAACACATAAATGCCTTTGAATGTAAATGCTACAGAGAGTTCTTCAAATATCATATACACAAAAGGAACAAATCTATCCATACTACAAGAACTTAATATTGAATAAGGCTGGCTAGTAAAGAGGTTTAAACAAAGAAAATTTAAATATTTTGGACATATTAAACGTTTTTAAAAGATGACTGCAAGGCATCGGTGATGATCTGCAAATGGATGCATCAGTAGCAGGCCATCTTGCTCACAACCGAGAGGCCTACAGGAGTGAGGTTAGGGAGGCAAAGTTCCGCAAGGGACATGCAAATGAATGAATGAATGAATGAATGAATGAATGTGACCTTTGGGGATTGTTGTGATGCTCTCATCTCTGAGAGTGATCTGCCAGGATGTTTGCTGGCATTTTCCCACCGTGATATTTTCCAGCTTCTTCTATGACTGTGTTGGGCTGGCTTGGTGATTTGTCTTCGTTTATGATTCTGATCATGTTCCACAGTTTGTTAGTGTCTTTGTCCAGGCTCATGGAACTAATTTTTCATTCCATGCTCTTTGACATTCAACTATCTTCCTATTGTTGAAGGCTTCTTTAGTGTTACTGTGTGTTTTGATGTTCTCAGTGGTTGGGTTGCACTCCATTTTTTCTCTGGCCTCAGATAGGACATTGTGCAGCTTCTCCAGTTCTCTGCTCCAGTAGGGTTTGTAGTTGTTTCTTCTCCATCTAGCTATGTACCTCTTGGCAGCTTCCAGGATTATGTTTGTTAGGACTGTCACAATGTGATTTATGTTGCTGGTCAGAGTGATCTGTAGGCACTGCTGGTGTGTTTGTTCTCTGTATTGGTCTCATCCACATAATTCATCCAACAATCTATTCATTCAATAAATGTTGACTTTGTAATGTAACTTGAACTCTTGCTACCTTCATGAGTTCAAATGTGAGTCTAGTCGTGTGTGTGGAAAGTATTGTGACACTCTGTGGTTATTGTAAAGTTGGTGAACCTAGTTTTGTTGTTGAGTCACGTAGTGTATAATAATGTGACAATCTGCCGCTTGGTTTAACAACAAGTATCAAGCTTATGGCAACAACAACATGTAATGATTCAGTACAGTAGTTTTCAAATCTTTAATAGCAACAGACCACTCTATATTAATGTCACCTTTTCACACCCGTATTCTCCTAGTAGCTGCGCTCTAGATAGAGACAGAAATACTATTTGCAGTTGATGATAAAATATTCCACAGTTAACTGAAGAGAAACAAATACTGGTTTAGAGACCTTTGAGGAATAAATGGATAAACTGTCCTCGTTTCTCTAAATCAGGTGTTTTCAACCTGTGGGGAAGTCTCCCCCTTCCCATTGTGGCAGAATTTAATGGCTTCGAATACAGGGAACTAGATACAAAGACTCAGACTATCGGAATGCTGATCTACATTGTAGAAAGATCAATGTTTCCACAAGTTTAATTTTGTCAAAATGTGGTTCCATCTATCCACCACCCAACCCTAAAATTAACTCGGAGATGATGGTCTTCACTGTTTGAGCACCTCTGATCTAAAACTCTTTTATATGTATAGAACCATAAAAGAATGTAGAATATACTTGTCCAATGATGACCGTTTCTGTAATTTACTAAAAAGGATGACAAGATAAGGGGGAGGAGGGGTGGGGGGGGGGGGGAGGGTTGAAAAACTTTCATTAAAATTCATAAATCGGTAAACAAAGGGAACCAGCATGCCCCCATTTTCTCACGTCTAGAAAGTTCTCACGGGATTATGGTGGTGAGATGTGGAGTAATGAAACTCTCTTCCAATCAGTGTCTTCGCTAGTCTCGCTTGGGCCCGCCGTATTCCTTCAAGTGGGTTCGGAATTAGCCCAATGCGTTGTGATGCTTATACAGAGATAAGCTCCTCCACTTGAGGCAACAGGTATCTGAAGAGAAGCCAGGCTCACGGAGAGTTCTTGGATGCTTGGTTTAAAAAAAAACGGGGAGAGAGAAAGAAAGGAGGGAAGAGAGAGGAGAGAGAGCGGAGAGAAAGAGAGGAGAGAAAAGAGAGAGAGGAGAAAGTGAGAGGGAGAGAGAGAGGAGAGAGATGAAGAAGAGAGAGAAAGAGAGATAAGGAGAGAGAAAGAGAGAAGGACAGGTAAAGAGAGGAAGAGAAAGAGAGAGAGAGAGAGAGAGAACGGGAGGAGACATGTAAATATAGTGTAACAAAATAAGTAGAAAGTATTCGAAAAATCAGTTTTAAAAAAGTAATCTTCTTGTATTCGAAATACTAAAATTTCTAGAAACAGAGATAAGAAAACAGTCTTACTGTACTTGATTCTTATAGCGTCAACGATTGACGATGAGAGAGAGAGAGAGAGAGAGAGAGAGAGAGATACTACCGAATTCTTAGTATTTAATAACTGTTTGACGTATAATATATTTGAATATTCTTTTAAAACAGCGATAATTTGTAACACTTCTCAATCAAAACTCAAAATATGTAGCTGGTACATCTTCAAAACAGACGCTAACAAAATAACAACAAATATTTCAAATAAGCGGCCTACAACACGGACAAATGAACAATACTCGTGTCAAGGAGACAAAACAAAAAAGCAGAGGGAACAAGAAACAAGAACCAGGTTTTTGGGTTAAGTTTTTTTTCTTTTTTCAAATTTCATCAACGTTTCAAGAAACAGCCTAACAAGTATCAACTAAGATAAAACATTTATATCTCTCTTCCTTCTGCTTTCTTTGAATCACCTTCACTGAGCAGTCGTATACTCAACGCCTGTTGTGACAGTTTTACACACACGCATATGCAGACAACTCCCTACTTTTTATTGGCTGCTGTTTTCGTGTAAAAGTGATATTTGCCATAGAACTTCAAGTCTTTACAGACAAATATAATCTGTTATGTCGGAACATAGATACAAGGTATAGTTCAAAATCTCTACAAACAGCCATAAAACAGTGGACATGCGCACTTCTGTGGCCTACGAAAATTTCCGGTGTCCAAAGTGGATAATCAAGACTTACTCCCCTGTGATGACTTTTCCGGTCCTGGACTTTTCTTCCAAAGAACTGCCGCCTGCGGTCAATATTTAACTTATTAAATAAACCTGTATTTTTCCTTGTGTCAGCCATGAGATCAAGTACAGACTTCTTAATGAGATACTTCATTGTCTTTGTACTTTATTTTTATTTTTTAAAATATTAAAATTTGCATTATTTTGTTCTTGATCTCTTTTACTAACTGTTGTCTCTGACGAAGACGCAAGACGAAATGTTACCCGAGGCTGTTTGACTGTTAAATAACTTTATTCCTTTCACAACTGCCAGAATACAAAGTCATCACAGTCATTCCATGATTAAGAAAAATCGTGTCTTAAAAAGTACGCTGGACAGAAACATGAACAGTTCTGTACTACGCGGGCCCATTCTTTGAGTAAATTTCTTTATATTTCTTGAGTATGTATTCAGATAAACTATTGAAATATGTAGCAAGTGTGATTATCTGTTGCTGTAAAAAAATATAATTATCTGCTTGTGCAGCAAATATAATTGTCTGTACATGTAGAAGATTTAATTATCTATATATGTAGCAGCAGATGTAGTTATCTGTATATGTAGCTGATGTAATTATCTGTACATGTATAAAGTGTAGTCATCTATATGTAGCAGATATAATTATATGTATATGTAGCAAACGTTTTTATCTCTATATTTAGCAAGTGTAATTACACACACACACATATATATATATATATATATATATATATAGCAGATATAATTGTCTGTATATGTATCAAAAATAACTATCTGTATATGAAGCACATGTACTTGTCTGTATATGTACCAAGTATAATTATCTGTATATAAAGCAAACGTGATTATCTGCATGTACATTAGTTATATAACAATTTGTATATGTGGCAAATTATGACCATATCTGTAGTGCAGGACAAACGTATAATATCTCTCTCTTTCTCTCTCTCTCTCTCTTTCTCTCTCTCTCTGAACCTTAAGTGCCCAGGGCACATGGAGCTTCCGCAAGGGTTTTCCACAAATGCCTGCCCTTTGCCTTTTTTCTGCTATTGTCCAGGTGAGCCCTCTATTGCTCAACATCCTTTCTGTTGTTCTTCTCCATGTCTCTTTTGGTCTACCCTTACTTCTGTTCTCCTGTGGTGTCCATCTTAGTGCTATTTTCGGTAGTGAGTTGTCAGTCATTCGGAGCACATGTCCCAACCATCGCCAGCGTCTTTCCTCAATAATTGATGTCAGTGGCTTCATCTCCATTTCTGCCAACAAGATGTTATTTCTTATGGTGTTTGGCCAAAATATTTTTCTAATTCTTCGTAAACATTTAGTCTGTAAAGAATTCAACTTGTTTTCTATTGTTTTGGTGATTTTCCAGTATTCACTTCCATAGAATAGTACACTTAGAACATTACTCTTAAATATCCTGATTTTCGTATTTATGCTTAGTTTTTTTAGATTTCCATGTAGTCTACAGCATTGCAAAACCCTGGTTTGCTCTAGTAAGTCTGCTGTTGATGTCCTCTGTGCTGTCTCCGTTTTCTACTACTCTACTGCCAAGAAATACAAATTCGTTGACCTCCTCCACTAACTTGCTGTCTACTCTGAGTACATTTCTGTTGTTCACGTTTTGCTTCATTAACTTTGTCTTTCCCACGTTGATCTTTAGACCTATGTTGCTTGCATTCTGAGTTAGCTTGTTTATTTTATCTTGCATATCTTTGTGACTGCTTGATAGTAGACAAATGTCGTCCGCAAAGTCAAGGTCCTCCAGCACTGTGTCAAGGGTCCATTGTAATCCTCTGCGTTTGTCTGATGTTGCCTCCTTCATTAACCAGTCTATTGCCAAGACAAATAATGTTGGTGATAGTAAACGTATAATATACGTTAATCTAAATAAGAAAGTTATCTCGTTCACTGGTTCTAAGGACTGCAAATGCGCCTCAAACAGCCTCTGGCAGTCAAGTCCAGCTCATGGCCTTCCCGTGGCAGAACTGTTTAAACTGACAGGAGAAGGGGCGAAGGCGAATATCTGGCGCCTGAAAACCAGTTACTTAGGGTAGATGAGTGGCACGTTTGGTAGCTCATCTGCCGCTGTTGGCGAGATTTTTCAGCTGCCGTGCGTGGAGCGGTGCTCTTCCCGGCCAATGAAGAAAGGTACAAATGAGGTTGCTGCGCAGCATCACTGCGGAAAAGGTGGTAGAAAGGATAAAGCGAAGCAAACAGTCAAATCATGGCACCTCTGGTCTGGAGGTCTGCCACGTCCTGAGCGCAGTCATGTCGGGTGAAATGCATGAACCGGCTTGTCTCACTGCTGGTGAGACTCTTCAAATGCTGTGCGTGGAGTGAAGCTCCTCCCGGTTAAGGAAGTAAATGCGGAAAAGAAATAAAGGTTGCTGTGCGGAGCCGATGGGAAAAGGTGGTGGAAAGTGAAGTTTAACTGGTATGTCCAGTAGTATCGCTACGAGAGCTATACCACGGCACCTCTGCTCTAGAGGCCGCCCTCGTCCGAAATACACCTACACTGGTGAAATATGCCTAAACCGGCACACACCAGGGGTGGAACTTGATGGCTAGACATGTCATGCCACCTCCGCTCTAGAGGTCGGTAACGCCTGATAAACACCCATACTGGTGAATTTTGCCTAAACCGGCTCATACCAGGGGTGAATCTTGAAGGCTATGCATGTCACAGTACTTCTGCTCTAGAAGTCGGTCCCGTCCCAAACACGCCCATACTGGGATAATGCCTAAACCGGCTCAACCCAGGGGTAGAAGTCACTAGTGGCGAGGATTCGTCCTCCTGGACAAAAGCTCCATTCTGGTCACAACTAGGAAGGGTAGCGGCCACGACCGCAAAATGCTGAAGTCGGAGACACTGG
Organism: Achatina immaculata; assembly: GCA_009760885.1. Taxonomy (NCBI): domain Eukaryota; kingdom Metazoa; phylum Mollusca; class Gastropoda; order Stylommatophora; family Achatinidae; genus Lissachatina; species Lissachatina immaculata. The sequence goes on from CM019707.1 coordinate 11,029,359, forward strand.
ACCAGGGAAGTCTAGATAGGCAACCACCTCTCACCCGGCGGGGATGTTTGCGTATCCTAATCACGCTGAGGTTTTCCGGTGAGAAAGTCCAACCCTGGACTGGATGGGCAACCACCTCTCACCCGGCGGTGATACACGGGTATCTCAAAACACGTCGAGGTTTTCCGGTGAGAAAGTCCAACTCTGGCCTGGATGGGCTAACGCCTCTCACCCAGCGGGGATGCACTGATATCCTAAACACGTCGAGGTCTTCCGGTGAGAAAGTCCAACCCTAGACTAAACTGGTGCAATGAAAACCACGGTGTCACGCAATCCCGCTTCCGAGACCCACCAAGAATACAGGCTAAAGCACTGTGACACTCTGAATCTCTTGTGGTCCTTTCGTGGATCTCGTGTGGTCTATTTTGGACCACACAGGGGACCATGGGACCTAACGAGGACCACAGTCATGAATTCAGTAGGTTCACAGTGCGGTTTTTGGTGGTAGAAGTGAACGAAGAAGAAGATCTCGTTCACTGAAGATTTTCCTGTACAGTTCCATGAATTTTGTAAATATATACATACATGGTGTGTGTGTGTGTTTGTGTGTGTGTGTGAGAGAGAGAGAGAGAGAGAGAGAGAGAGAGAGAGCAACAGCTAAGACATTTTCATACAGAATTGTTAACACGTTGTGACCGAGATAACTAAGACACCTTCATACAGAATTCTTAACACGTTGTGACCGACATAACTAAGACGCCTTCATACAGAACTGTTAACACGTTGTGACCGCGACTACACTATCTTTCTCCCTTGTCGTTTTTTATTTACGATTGTATTACCACATCTTCTTTTTGTTGACCTGGACATTTCAGAATGTCACTACGCGTGATACTATATAGTTCACCACAAGACTGAAATCTTAACAAACATAATCACTATAAAATTCAAATGGTTCGTTCTTGAATCAAATTATAGTTCGTCTTTAATGTTCACCAAATGAAATTCACAAGGGTCAAATTAAGGCATTCCCGGAAGCATTTTACGCAAAGTTTCAAATATCAAATCTTCTACATTTCTCACGCAGTACTAATAATCACTTTCTAACTTGAAACACATCTTCCATCTGTCCTAAACTTCTTCTGGTTCTAAACTGTTTCTCTATCCCCTGAATATTTATTGCTATACCTGTCCATATGTTCTATCTGTCGCTGCTCTCATATCTATCATTCTGTTCTTCTTTTTCTGTGACTACACAGTTTACACTACTGGCAAGGGCTGTATTAACCTTGAGTTAACTCTTTAAATTGAAATAAACAGTCTAATTAACTGGAGCAACAACAACAGAATGCTAATAAACACCAGCAAAACAAAATCCATGCTCATTACAACAAGACAGAAATCAACAAATTCACCAACAACAACACTACAGTTCCATGCTGGAACTTCACAGATAAGAGAATGTTAGTGAACATAAAACTCTAGGTCTCATGATTGACCACCACCTCAGGTCGAATCATCATGTAGACAATATAACCAAACTCACTGCACAAAAAGTTTACCAATTTAAGCATTGTCTTGACATAGACACCAGAAAACTATACTACATATCACAGATGCAAACACACTTGGACTACTGCTCCACAGTATGGGATGGTTGTTCCATGTCAAACATGAAAAGACTTTACTCACTTCAAAAAGGAGCAGTAAAGCTTATAGATGACACATTTGCAGCACGTATTACAAATAAGGACAAACATCTTGATATTATACCCCTCACGAAAAGATTTCTTTTCAGCAAGGCCAAATTAATTCATAAAATTCTATCGCACAATGCTCCACCCTATTTGTGGTCGTTGTTCAAATCCAACCCAAAACACAGTAAACGCTTAAACAATTGTATTCTCCCAAAACCAAGGCTTGACATGTTTAAAAAAGCTTCTCTTACTCAGCTGCCCACGTGTGGAATGCCCTACCAATTCACGTAAAACTTATAAGTAATATTCGTTTTTATAACTTTAAACTTTGTCAACATCTGTTTGATAAGGACTGTATGCCTCCCTAAGCACAGTTTAAAGTAGTTTAAAATGTTTGAGTGTTGTAATTTTTTTAAAATATTGCTTTTCTATAAATTTGTTAGTTTTGAATTAATGTAAGAATGCAAGTTTATTTCATGATGTTGCATAAATCAGAGTGTAGAGTGTATGGAAATGAGATAAATGTATTATTTATTTATGTAATCATTTAACGTGCCTTCATGATTATTATGCTCATTAACAAATGCTGACTGACTGTGACTGAATGAAAGCTGTATGATGAAGGACAGAATGTCAGACGGGCCTGCGTGCCCAATTCTTAACCCTTTGAAAATAAAGTATGTTCGTTATCGTTCATTCGTTCGTTCTGGCTTCCCTTCTTTTTTTTTCTTCAAAACTGCATGCCTAGCTTATATATCTTAAGTCAGTTGTCCAAAAGGACACACCTCTAGATCTTTCTGTTGGTCAGCTAGTTGACTACATACTGATTGGACTTCGGGATAAGTCGGCATACTCCTTTTGGTCATCTTATTGGTCCGCTGGACTATTCATGTGTGCAAATTGCGTCCTAAGATTAGCAAATATGCCTCACCCGTCAGTAAGTCTATTGCGTCAAATCCGTCTATTTAATTTTCTGGCGTGGGTAAACTCCTCTTGTTTAGTATCAGGTGTTCGCGATGCCTGTAGGGGATATCTATTTATACAGTGGCCGTCTGCTTGTCTCCATATTGTTGATTTTAACCATTCAGTTTAGTCGTGTCAGGACTATTATAATCTGGGTGTATCTCTTTAATCTGCCTTTCCCACTGATTCATTATGTCTAGCATTTCTAAGTATCTACTTAATTCTGTCGTAATAGTGTATGCAGGAAACTCTCTACTGTAGAGAGCGGAACAACAACACAACTCCTTCAGATTATCAGGCCCCACCCCCTTACAAAGGAAGTTCTATGCTGATGCAGAAAACCCTGAGATGAACTGGCACATTTATCAGAGAGTTCGACGCCGATGTCTGAGCCAACAACAGAGAAGACTGGACAGAAGAAGGAAGCATTCATGGACTTGTTATCTAGGGCAAGAGAAGAATTCTTACCCGTGTAGCAAAACTCTTGTTTATATTTCTCTCTCTCTCTCTCTCTCTCTCTCTCTCTCTCTCTCTCTCTCTCTCTTTCTCTCTGAACCTTAAGTGCCCAGGGCACATGGGGCTTCCGCAAGGGTTTTCCACAAATGCCTGTCCTTCGCCTTTTTTTTCTGCTCTTGCCCAGGTGAGCCCTCTATTGCTCAACATCCTTTCTGTTGTTCTTCTCCATGTCTCTTCTTCTTCTCCATGTCTACCCTTACTTCTGCTCCCCTGTGGTGTCCATCTTAGTGCTATTTTTGGTAGTGAGTTGTCAGTCATTCGGAGCACATGTCCCAACCATCGCCAGCGTCTTTCCTCAATAATTGTTGTCAGTGGTTTCATCTGCATTTCTGCTAATAAGATGTTATTTCTTATGGTGTTTGGCCAAAATATTTTTCTAATTCTTCGTAAACATTTAGTCTGTAAAGAATTCAACTTGTTTTCTATTGTTTTGGTGATTTTCCAGCATTCAGTTCCATAGAGTAATACACTTAGAACATTACTCTTAATTATCCTGATTTTCATATTTATGCTTAGTTTTTTTTTTATTTCCATATAGTCTGCAGCATTGCAAAAGCCTGGTTTGCTCTAGTAAGTCTCTTGTTTATATTTAAGAAAAAAAAATAGTTTCAAGATTCACGGGCCACCAGGCCAGAAGACTTCGGGACAGGCCGTTAGATTATTTCAAGTGCTGGAACTACTCGACGATAGTTGAACTCGTAGGTTAATGTTCTCGTCTTCTCCGATACAACCCACAGCCATAAGTTTCAGTAGATTCTCCTTGAGGTTGGAATGTATTTTACAGTGTAGGGGAGATAACCTATAGATGATTCAGAACTACAAACATTTTGAGTGGAACTTTGTTCGACGTTGTCTATGCTACTAACGGACTAAACAGATACTAGTGTAAATACTCCTTAATGAATACGAGAAAGGGGGCACTAAAGGAGGGTGTGAGATGGTCGAGTGGACAGTTCGCTGTTTATCGTGGCTAGTCCGTGGTTAGAGTCTTACTTGATTCTCTTGTCATTTTTATTTCTTTCACGTCTAAAGTGCATTGTCTACCATTTTTTAAAAATACTAATCGAAGAAAAATCTGCTAAATCATGTTACTGGTACAGACAGAACTGGTGAAATTTATGTACGCACAAGAAATGAAGGAAACTAGACCAAGTGGTAGACCAAGACAGAGACGGAAAGACAACATAGAAGAGGATATAAAATAAATTGGTGTCACCAATTTGAGAGAGAAGATTAGAAATAGAGAGGAATGGAGGCGAACTTTATCTGCAGCAGTGAGCCTTAATGGCTAGGAAAGCTGAAGAAGAAGATAGAACTGGTGATGATCATGATTTCAGCCCTTTGTGGACAAGGATATGGGGATATATTTAGCAATCTATTATAGGGTCTTTTATCCTCAAGAGATTAAAAGTTCATGTTCTCTCTCTCCCTCCCTCCCTCTCTCTCTCTCTCTCCCTCCCTTTCTCTCTCTGGAGCTCTAGGTGCCACAGGCACATAGGGCTTCCGCAAGAGTTTTCCACAATCGCCTGTCCTTAGCCTTTGTTTTTTTCTGCTGTTGCCCAGGTGAGCTATCTACTCAACATCCTCTCTGTTGTTCTTCTCCAAGTCTCATTTGATCTGCCCTTATTCAATTTCAGTGCTTTTTTGTTTGTAGTGAGTTATCAGTCATCCGGAGTACATACGTTAGCCATCACCATCGTCTTTCCTCAGTAATCGAAGTCAGTCGCTTCATCTATCATCAAGGTGTTATCTCGTATGGCATTTGGCCAAAATGTTCGTCTAATCATGCGTGAACATAGTCTGGAAGGAATTCAGTTTGTTTTCTATAGTTCTCCGCAGTCTAACTTGAAATAAAACTGAGCATTTATAAAAATCATAGTACTGAACGTGAACGAGAAGATTCATAACAGCAACATCATACAACTTGTGTAAGCAAATGGACATAAGCGGGTAATGAAGGCCACGGCAAAGGTAAACGGTAAAATTCCCTTTTCATGCCATTAAGGCATATTTGGGACACGTTGTTAGGTCCCTATTTCCAAGACCATCGGCACATGGAAGTGTGATGTGGTCAGTATCACGCCTGGTGTAATGAATGTTTTCATTGTACACGAATTACAATGAATGAAGTGGCTTCGTTTTCAGCCACACATGAAGGATAATGAAGGAAACTATTTGTCCGGTTCTTTCTGAATTTACTGTCATTTTGATGGATATTCACCCCCACTGAATATGAAGTGAACTGCTTGTATAGGGGCGGCGTATTTCTCAGTTCATCATTCCCGCAAAGATTCACAGACTTTTATAAAACATTTCATTTTAGTCTCACGCTAAGCATGTGTTTAGTTTCATTGCTTTTTTTTTTTTATCAATCAAAAGTAACATAATCAAAATGAACAATTAAGACCATAAAAGAGCATTTTCTTCTTTTGTGCTGAAAATTATGGCAATATTTCTATAACTGACATCCCCGTGAGCTGGTTAATAGATTGTCTGCCTTTTATTGGGAGGGGGAGGGGGGAGAGAAGAAAAAGATAGAATACATTCACAGTAAAGGGGATAACAAGGGAGATTACTCGGGGATTGGCAGGGATTGCCGGGGGATTACTTCTGGCATTCTGAGAGCGAGAAAGTAACGTGGGACAGAGGGTTAACAATTCGCTCTGTGGGTGTTTGGAAACAGTAGGGAGATATATATACAGGGCGTTTCAAAAATTGCTTTACACTTTCCTGATACCACTGTAGGTGTCCCCCTATATCACTTGATGTGACTTTTTTTTCTGTGGTGCAACATTTTGAACAATGTTTACATCTTTAGATAATGTTTACGTACTCCCCCTTCCACGGGGTTTGAACATTCTCTATCAGCCAATCACAGACTTCATTGCATTTGTTACTCCGGGTATGTTACGTGAAGCCTGGCAGGATATCGATTATCGCATTGACGTGTGCCGAGTCAAAGGGAGGATTGATTGATTGATTGATTGATTGACTGACTGATTGATCTTTATTTCAAAAGGGTTAAGAATTGGGGGCTCAGGCCCGTCTGACATTCTGGCCTTTATCATACAACTTTCACTCTGTTCCAGACATTCTACAAATATGCTGCTCATATAACAAACATAAATTAATAATAAAGTAACTACATACACATAAAAATGGCTAACTACATACACATATAAATGACTAACTATATACAGTTAAAATGAATGAGTATATACACATATAAATTACTAACTACGTACACATATAAATGACTAACTATATACACATATAAATGACTAACCACATAAACATATAAATGGCTATCTACCAAACAAAAATTTCATTACTATTCAGAATAATGAGTTCGGTGTCTGTAAGAGCAGTCTAAATAACTTTTTAAGTTTTACGATTCATGGAGGCATGTAGTCGACATCAAATAGATATTGGAAAAGTTTGTAGTTGTAGGAAGGAGTGTAGTTTATATTTTTTTTTATACAGGATGGGAGAGTATTCCAAAGATGAGCAGCATAATAACTAAAGGTAAAGGTCAAGTCTAGGTTTTGGAAGACTTATGTTGTTCAAGCGTTGGCTGCACTTTGGGTTAAATTTAAACAGGTTCCATAGATAAGGCGGGGCATGCCGTGAAAGAATTTGATGTACCAACTTGGCTTTGTTGAAGAGGAACCTGTTTTTAAGAGGCAGTATTTTGATACGTTTGTGCTGGTTAGTTTTTTGTGCTTGATCTTTGTCACTAATAAGCTTTACTGCTCGCTTTTGAAGCGAGTTTAGCCTCTGTGTATTTGCCACTGAGCAACCATCCCAAATTGTTGTGCAATAATCTAAATGTGTTTGCATGTGTGATATGTAGTATATCTTCCTCGTGTCTTGATTGATGAAGTGCTTGATTTTGGCTAACTGGTATACTTTTTTTGTGCGATGAGTTTTGTTAGACCTTGCATATGAGAGTTCCAGGTCAGATGTTGGTCAGTAATAAGACCTAGTGTTTTGTGCTCGCTAACTTTTTCTATCTGTGATGTTTCAGTACAGTGCCGAAGTGTTGTTTTTGTCGCGTTTTGTAGTTTCTGTCTTGTTGTTATGAGCATTGATTTTGTTTTATCAGTAATTATAATCATGCCATTGTTGTTGCTCCATCTAATTAGATTGTTTAACTGGACCTGAAGAGTTGATTCAAGGTTAATACAGTCGCAGTCACTGGTGTAGACTGTGTAATCATCAGCAGAAAGGTCACAAGAAGGTCACAAGGAGGAAGGGGAGGAGGGAGGGGCTTACACTGAGTCCCTGGAAATGTGTCTACAACTTTGAGAGTTTTTCCACAAATAACACACACTTTCTCCATATAGCTGCATCTGTCTTCCTATTTTGTGGCCTGTGAAAATTGTACAGGAATTTTTGGAACACCCTGTATACAAACAGAGATATACGGAAAAAAGAGAACGAAGAGCAAGAAGCAGAAGACTGATATACAGACACCATCGTACTGACAGAAAGAGTGAACGAACAAACGAATAAACTTAATAATTTTCAAAACGAGACGAACTGGTCAAGGAAGACTGTCCAACATTCCGCCTTTTCTTATTTTCAAGCCCAATCATTCTACATCAGTTTAGTACTAACATTACAAACGTGTAGAGTTAATACTAAACATGAAGTGAACACTATTACATGTAACCTCTTACCCAACAATATATTCTCATTATACATGAGATAAAGTTACTTAATATATTCAAACATTATCATCATCATCATCATCAGGTGCCGTCCTGACTGGCGTTGGCTATTATGCTTCTCCAGAGTACCCGATCCTTCATGCAGACCATCAACTCAGTTGCTGATCTCCTCTCACACCATCCCGTCAGACTGTCCAGTATCATTTCTCTTGGTCTTCCTCTTGATCTTCTTCCTTCTATTTTTCCTGTTGCTATAATATTTTCTATGCCCCCTCTTCTCATTGCATGTCCTATGAAAGTACATTGTCTCTCTCTTATTTTTTTTTACAAGATTTGTTGTCTCTTCAGCTCTTCTCATACATTCTTCATTAGTTATTTTTGCTGTCAAGGGGATTCGCAACATTCTTCTAATAAACCACATTCAAACTTTAACAACAGCAAAACTGCTAAACATTCCGCGTACAGAGAGTTATTTCTCCCGTTTAGTATACATTGAATGCTGAATAAAGTTCTAATGAAAAACACAGACAGACAGACAGATAATATACTTATATACTGGGGTTAGTATGTAGACATAACGAATCTGATTTATTGTAAAGTCACGATGTCTGCTTGTAAATAACTCTTACATAATTAGCTGAATATTTGTTTTGGGGAAGGGGAGAAAATCGGGAAATATTAATTCTTCCAGTTAGTTAAATTAATTTCCTGCCTGGGGAAGAGTCGACTTAAGAAGAAGAAGAAAGAAAGAAAGAAAGAAAGAAGACGCAGAAAGAAAGAAAGAAGAAGCAGAAAGAAAGAAAGAAAGAAGAAGAAAGAAAGAAAGAAAGAAGGAAGAAGAAGAAGAAGAAGAAAGAAGAAGAAGAAGAAGAAGAAGAAGAAGAAGAAGAAGAAGAAGAAGAAGAAGAAAGAAAGAAAGAAGAAGAAGAAGAAGAAACAGAAGAAGAAGAAGGCAACCACTGTTGGTTATCATAGATTAATACGCAAAGTTACACCGGATAACATCAGAATCTGGGCCTCCGAATATCACGTTTCTAGCCACGACGGAGCAAAGTAGAGAAAATCTTGTCGGATTTAAGGGATTCTGACATCTCAAAGATGTAGTGATCTTCCGGGCTCATAGTTTAACCTAAATCAGGTCCAGGGGCTCGTATTTCGCTTTCTGTTACGCCAGTATTCTCTTAATGAAAGAAACCTGTTGTCAACATTTCCAGTTTTTTTTTTTATTAACTGACAGTCAGGCATAGTGAAAGTAGGGGGTCCAGTCAGTGACAGGAGGGCTTCCTTGTATTAAGCAGGGGCCAGGATGGTTCCCATGTTTTAAAGATGGGACCCGTAGAGGATGACGGCCTGGTTGCCTGAGTCGTTAAACGCTCGGCCTACTAATCCCGTGGTACCGGGTTCAAGTCCCAGCAGCGAGAATTCTTTTGGTACCTCAACATCAAACAGGGCTCGGGGCCCACCCAGCCTCTAAAAATGGTTCCCAGAGAAATCTGGGAAGGGAACTTCCATCAGGCTTGATACTGACCACAAACACACTTTCATGCGCCGATGTTCTTGGAAATACGGGGCCTAACATAATATCCTCAATGTACCTTAGTGGCACGGAAATGAGGATTTTACCTTTAACCATAGAATAGTAGATTCGCTATGTCTATATATTAACCCCAGCACGTAAATGTGTACGTAGAATCTATCTATCTATCTATCTATCTATCTATCTATCTATCTATCTATCTATCTATCTATCTATCTATCTATCTATCTATCTATCTATCTATCTATCTATCTATCTATCTATCTATCTATCTGCCTGTCTATCCATCCATCCATCCATCCATCCATTTATCTATCTATCTATCTATCTATCTATCTATCTATCTATCTATCTATCTATCTATCTATCTATCTATCTATCTGTCTGTCTGTCTGTCTGTCTGTCTATCTACCTAATGGCTAATCAACAGAACAACCAAAGGAGGAGGGAGAGGCAGGGGAAAAAAAGAGAGTGAGGAATACATCTCTGCGCACTTGAACTCCTCATCAGAGGTGTGCCTGCATCTTCAGGTTATTTCTCTGTAACTGTTTGTGATCCTCACTTCTAAGTACTTCATTGAAACTGTCGGTAGCGGAGAGAAAGTTCAGGAGGGCAAGCACAAATTTCGGAGCGGAAGCGCTAGTCTTACTACTACTACTATTATCACTACTACTAACGCTACAACTACTACCATTACTACTACTACAACTACCACTACTACTACTACTATTACTACTATTACTATTACTACCACTACCATTACTACTACTACTACTACAACTACCACTACTACTAGTACTACTATTACTACCACTACTACTACTATTACCACTATTACTACCACTACTACTACTATTACTACTACTACCACCACTACTATTACTACTACTACTATTACTACCACTACCATTACTACTACTACTACTACAACTACCACTACTACTACTACTACTATTACTACCACTACTACTACTATTACTACTACTACCACTATTACTATCACTACTACTACTATTACTACTACTACCACCACTACTACTACTATTACTACTACTACCACCACTACTACTACTATTACTACTACTACTACTACTACTACTATTACTACTACTACAAATAATAATACAAGGGACGTTCAGAAAGTAATGCACCACATCGGTTTTTTCAGCTAATAATGAAGATAGAAGCATGAACTTTTGCACACTTTAAATATGGCATGTGCCGATTGTGTGAACTAAACTGCATCGCAACAAGCCAAAGAATATGGTTGCCCTAACTACTGAAATGGACCGTGTTAGCATCTAGCGGTATAAGCAGCGAATTGTGATAGAATTTCTCGTTGCAGAGAAGGAAACTGTTGTGAACATTCATAAGCGTCTATGTGATGTGTATGGAAGCTTTGCAATCGACAGGAGTACAGTCAGTCGCTGGGTTCAGAGAATCAAAGGATCAATAAGTGGAGATAAGGAGTAGCATGACCGGCCGCGCTATGGACGTCTTGCCACAGCCACCAAGGCAGAAACGTTGAAATGCGCTAAGGGCGTTACTCTTACTTATAGGCATATCCCTACTCAACAAATGACCTTAAAGCTGTCAGTCAGTAATGGTAGTGCAAATGCAGTTATAAAAACTCTCGGATTTTCTAATGTTTGCGCAAAATGGGTTCCTCGAAGTCTCACAAATGACCATAGATTGCAAAGGAAAGCAATTTCTTCTGAACTGTTGGAACGCTACATTGCTGAGGGAGAGAACTTTTTGGCTAAGATCGTAACAGGTGACGTCTTCTTCTTCTTCTTCTTCTTCTTCATTCGCATTGTCTGTCTATATCTGCAGTCCTGTCTCTTGGATAAATTTCACCTAACAGGTGACGAAATCTGGGCTCATCGTTTTGAACCTGAGACAAAAAGACAGACAATGGAGTGGCATCATCCGCAATCACTACGAAGAAAGGAATTCAAGACAACTCCTTAAGCTTTAAAGGTCATGATCACTGTCTTTTGGGACATTGAAGGTGCGATTCTTGTGGATGGTATGTCAAGAGGGGAGACAATCAGTTTGCAAGCTTACATTAAGACATTGAAAAAAACTCAGTCAACGTTTTTGCAGAGTTCGGCAGCACAAGAATCCAACAGACCTGCTTCTCCTTCACGACAATGCGCGCCCTCACACAAATCTGGCAACACGCGAAGCAATCACCAAATTGTGTTGGACTGTACTATCCCATCCACCCTATGGTCCCGATTTGGCACCCTCTGATTTCCATCTGTTTGGTCCACTTAAAGATGCACTCCGAGGGGTAAGATTTGAAGATGACGAAGGAGTGATTCATGCAGCAAAGAAATGGCTACATAATCAAGAGAAAATCTGGTATGGGCTAGGAATATATCCACTTGTTTCGCGCCGGCGTAAAGCTGTACAAGTTGATGGGGATTATGTTGAATAATACCAATGTTTACAAGACATATCCATGTATATTGTGTATAAATTCTATGCTTTTTGAATAAACAGCTCCTGAGAAAAACGATGTAGTGCATTACTTTCTGAACGCCCCTCGTAATAATTATTGTTGTTTGCTTCTATTAGAACTTTCGATACCTACTACTATTACTACTACTGCTGCTGCCACTACTTCCACTAATACTACGATTACTACGACTACTACTGCTATTGCAACTACTACAGCCACTACGACTACTATTATTACTGCAACCACCACCACCACCACCACCACTACTACTATTACTACTACTACTATAATATTACTACTGCTGCTACTACTACTACTACTACTACTACTATTACTAATACAGCTACTACTATTACGACTACCACGACTACTACTATTACTACTACTACTATAACTACTGATACTACTACTATAACTACTATTATTATTACTACTACTACTACTACTATTACTAATACAGCTACTACTATTACGACTACCACGACTACTACTATTACTACTACTACTATAACTACTGATACTACTACTATAACTACTATTATTATTACTACTACTACTACTACTACTACTACTACTACTACTACTACTACTGCTGCTGCTGCTGCTACTACTACTACTAATACCACATCCACCAAAACTACTGCTGTTACTAACGTAAGTGCTACGACTGACTGTTCCTGCTGCTATTACTACTACTATTACTACTACAACTGCAGAGAATTAATATTACTTATATCACTACTACACTTACCAAAACTGGTATTGTTATCTCCTGTATTAGTACTAACTTGTCACTGTTGCTGTTGTTAATAATAATAATAATAATAATAATAATGTTACTTCTCTTTAAATACATTCAAAATCTCTCATGCATTTTCGTTATAAGAGACATCATTTAACATTCGCCCATATTATCTTGCGCCACCTCCCACCCCCACCCCCCCCCCCTGTTGCGTCAGTAGTGACTCCATTCGCTATTTCTTAATTACTTTGAGTCATCATTTTAATACCGTACATATAGATTTTAAAAGAAATATATATGTCGAAAACTTGCAATATAATATTGTTTTTCCATGGCAAATGTTTTCAACTTTCTTAAACGTATCATTTTTTTTAAAGTGGTATTTTTAGAGCGTATTACATATTACATTTATGGTGGTACCTGCTTCAAGTCTTGGCAGTGGATATTTTTTTTTTAATACCCCTATACCAAGAAAGGCCCCAGGAGTCCACCCAGCCTCTGAAAACGGGTACCAGAGAAATCTGGGAAAGTACACGCGGCCAGGCGTGATACTGACAACATCAGACTTTCATGTGCCGACGTTTTTGGAAATACTGGCCGTACACTGTGTCCCCCCAATATGCTTTAATAGAATGAAAATCGGGATTTTACCATGCATTACCTAGACTAAGGAATACAGACTAGTTCTTCTCTTTTCTCAAATGAAAGTAAGAAGAATACGGATTAGTTCTTCTCTTTTCTCAAATGAAAGTAAGAAGAATACGGACTAGTTCTTCAATTTTTTCTCAAATGAAAGTAAGAAGAATACGGACTAGTTCTTCAATTTTTTCTCAAATGAAAGTGAGAAGAATACGGACTAGTTCTTCTCTTTTTCTCAAATGAAAGTAAGAAGAATACGGACTAGTTCTTCTCTCTTTTTTTTTCAAATGAAAGTAAGAAGATTATTTGATAATCCTGTACGAGAATAATTAAGAACTTACCATGTGAATGATTGCATTGTACCCCCACAACTTTATGGGTAGTTCTGCATCTGATAAATTTCTTAGAACCCTGAACTGCAGCCACGTGAAGGGGTCTATCATTTTCAGGGTGGTCCTGTCAAAAAATGTCGCATAAGACGATGTCCCTGAGTGACAGATGACTTCCATGGAGTACGGAACTAGCATTTAAACTGTAATCTTCATTTTAAAGCCTCATCATCATCCCAGACGAGATGGTCAGGTCTGGTGCATTGCTATAAACTCACACAGATAATGAAAAAAAAAACCCTTCCCTTCCCCCCCCCCCTCTACCCTCGGGGGTTCCTCGTTGCCACAGCCAATATTCACTGATCTTCTCTCTTCGTTGCTATAAACACATGAATACTTCTGTTTGACGACTTCCTGACATGCGCAGAGCGAGTAATCCGTCCAGTATCTGTACCCCATCCTGCGCCGTAATAACCATGCTCCGCGTGAGCGCTCCGAGTGCTCAAATGGGGTCACGGATCATCAAGGGAGAGTTTCCATTCTGGCTGCCGCGAGGGTCCGATATAAGGAGATTGACGAATGTAAAAAAAGAAAAAAAAAACTGAAGAGATAAAATTTGTTTTGTTTCGTAGAGAAAAAGAAAACATTCGACTTTTTAAATATGTTTAACTCTCTAAGTACTGAAAATAGATTCTGGTTGGTCAAGCTCTAAGGATCAGAGGATAAGGACGGATTACAACAGAGTGCTGCCCCTTTCTGATTGGTTCTGAGTCTTAGCGCGAATAATTAGGACAACATCCATGAACTTACTGATGTTTGCACAACGAGAAAAAGAAGAACATCTTTGAAGAGAGTTTATAACGCTCGCACAGTGTGAACATTGAAGACGACATTCGTTTCATACTATGTGAACACTGAAAACGACATTCGTTTCATACTAAGTGAACACTGAGAACGACATTCGCTTCACACAATGTGACCGTTTCACTTCAGATGATCTGAACATTGAAAACGATATTCATGAACTTGTGGATGTCGCATGAACTTGTAGATGTCGCATGAACTTGTAGATGTCGCATGAACTTGTAGATGTCGCATGAACTTGTAGATGTCGCATGAACTTGTAGATGTCGCATGAACTTGTGGATGTCCCATGAACTTGTGGGTGTCGCATTTTTAGATAAATATGGTTCATTTATCAATTTCAAATACGCCAATGGAAGGCATTTAAAGGCCTAGTCAGTGCACACTAGGTCAAGACTATCACTCTCTGACTGTGCTGTGCTCTAACACACAAACAACTATCATTGTGGGATAGCAATATCCCTTCTTTTGTAGCACTCATATCTGTGAATAACGTGTCCTGATATTAACTGGTACTTTTCCTAGAGGGCAGTGCACTATCCAGTAGAACATCTCTCACGCTAGCCGGTTGCTCGTTCGACCGAGGTTGTGTGATTTTGGGTCAGTGTTATTTTCATTTTCTTCTTCTTTCATTTACGCCAAAATTGTCGTATTTTTCGACCATTCCAGCACTGGGTCTCTCTCACTGAGAATAGTCCGAGCTGAAGAAAAGAAGAAATCTTGCTTCGATGTGTGATAAGCTGCAACCGTGAACAAAGGAACTTGAGTGACAATAGTGGCGATGTATTTCTTAGTTCATCATTCACGCAAAATTGCCTACCTTGTAATCTCACTCTTCTTTTGGATGTTTCTCGATCTTTAACCAACGATTTCTCCATTCACGCGACGCCTATGCCGAAAACTTCGCCTCTTCAAGATGTCCTCCCTGCTACTTTCTGTTATACAGTTGCCCCGTCTTCTTGACTCTCCACAATCATGCCCGGCCACTTTGCAGATCTAACTGTCCTCATTCTCACATCCTCTTCATTTTCCGGTTGACTTCTTCCAGTGTTCGGAAGATCTTGTTCTTAACATGACCTTCAGCATACTATGTAAAACGCTAACGTCGCATTCTCCGAGGACCGTCCTGCTGTGATTCCCTCTTGTGTTTCACGGTCCTCTTGCAGAGAGACTTGTGTTTTCATACGGTCTCCCTCGCGGTGTCCAAATCTGTTAATCCTGCAACGGACTTCAGTGTTAATAGTGTTCTCTACTTGCCGTATCAACCACGGACAACAAGAGAACTTCTCAACAACAAAAGAGAGTCACAAAATTGAAATAGGGGTCGCTTTTTATTTTGTATTATTAGTAATTTTTTCATCTCATTTGTCGACTTCTTTCACTCAGTCCAGCTCCACTTCCATATCACACTAGGGGGTCTTGAACATAACGTCCCACAAAGGGCACAGCTAGCACTTGGGATGTCCTGACAATGGAAAATGTCCGTTCCATCATGGGACAGGTACACAATTGACTTGCCCACTCCTTGCCCTCTCTCCTGTTCTCACTATCCAAATAAAGGCCAGCCATCACGTGGGATTACTGGACTACTTCCAGAACCAAGCTTCTCATATACACCGAATCCCCCGCTTTACGAATGGAACGAGTTACGAGAATTCGTGATATAAACGAGTCTACATTGTTTGTAATGTAATCCTGATACCAGGGAAATTCATCAAACCATCGCATTAGGATCGGCGCCGGTTGTTGGTTCTATATTTTCTGGCTGTCATTTCTAAAATTTCGTTTAAATACAATTTATTTTTAACGTGTAATATTTTTATCGTTTACTGAGAAAAAAAATGCATCAGAACTGAAATAAAACGAGCATTGTACAACACAGTCTTCCTCCCAACTCTATGCTATCAATGTCAAAACATGGACACTAACAGCAAGACGCAAAAGGAAAATCATCACGACAGAAATGAGATGTTTAAGGAGAATACTAAATGTGACAAGATGAGACTAAATAAGAAATGACACCATCAGGGCAAAGGTTGGAGTAACACCAATATTACACTATATCCAGAAACAGCGAGTCAAATGGTTTGGCCATGTTACACGGTTACCACCAGACAGTATATCACAGACAACATTCACACTAAGATTTATAGTTAACAGAGAAAGAGACCATGCATGCAAGAGATGGAGAGAAAAAAATTACAGAACCTTAAATATCCCAGTATATGTAAAAAATTGCCGGCCCCATACGAGACAGGCACACTGAAAGGTACATGCAATAGGAGACAAGTAATATTTTTATACTATCTTTGTATATATTGTTATTATTTATAAAGCCTAATAATTCAGAATTCGTGTTATTGATTTGTTTGGACTCTAATAACTGTTATAAATGGAAAATATCTTTCTTATAAATAATTCCTCTTACGAGTTTTTGTCTCACGAGTTGTTTTTTTTGTTTTGTTTTTGTGCCCATAATGTTAGACTGAAATGAACTGAATTCATAAATCGAGGGTTAAATATACGTGTTTTCTGGTTTACTAATTAAACATGTCCATTCTGGTATATGAACGAGGAGGTCTGGGAAAGGGCAGGACAAGAAATTATGAACCTACAAATCATGTCTAGGAAGTGGAGGTGGATTGGCCACACTCAGAGGAAACTCAACACTAGCATAGCAAGACCAGGCACTGACATGGAATCCTCAAGGAAATAGAAAACGAGAAAAGTTCTAGACTTACTTGGAGAAGAGAAATTATGACAGTGCTCAGAGACAAGGGATACACATGGAAGGAAGCAGAGAATAGTTCCAAGAACAGGAATGACTGGATAGCCTTTATCCGTGGCTTATGCTCTCAAGGGAGTGGAAGAAGAAGAAGAAGAAGATGATGATGATGATGATGATGATTCTGGTATATCTTTTATGTTTAATAAAATGTTACTGTTGCAGAGCCTCCGTATGAATCATAAACATCGTATCGGATGAGGAGTGGGCTACAGTAACTTTCTTAAATTCTCGGATGCGGAGGAAAGAAGCAGGTTTCTGCAACAAGAAGATGTTGCCCACTGTCCAGATTGAAAGACAGAAATAAGATGGTTTACTTCTATCTTTCGTCTCTACTTATCGGCACGGAACATGATGATGAAGATAAATGAATGAAAAAGTTCATTCTCTTACCAGTTCCCAATACTCGTTCAAAATCCCTCCTCCTCCAACCCCTTTTTTAACCAGAAGATCTTTCTTCTCCTACACCCCATCCCACCCCACCCCCTCTCCTCCAAACCCTTTTTTTCAAATCCTGGCCGTGACGTCACACCCAGTCCAACATGGCGGTCGGTTATACAAACGTGCCCCCTAGCGGCAACTCAGCAGGAAGTAGCGCCGGTTTACACCTGCACACAGAGGGAAAACAAAATGTCACAAGAAGAAGTAGATAAGCAGCGCTCGACAGAAAATTGAAGTGAATAAACATAAGTAAAAAAAAGGAGGAAAAAAAAGGGGGGGGGGGTGAAAAGAGATAAGGAAAGAAAAAAAAATACAGAAACGATGAATAAAGAAAGAAGAACGAGAGAGAGAGGGAGAGAGAGAAAGAGAGAGAGGGAGAGAGAAAGAGAGAGAAAAGAGAGAGAGAAAGAGAGAGAGGAAGAGAGAGAAAGAGAGAGAGAGGGAGAAAGAGAAAAAAGAGAGAGAGGGGGAAAGAGTGAAAGAGAGAGAGAGGGAGAGAGAGAGAAAGAGAGAGAGAGAGAATAAACTTTTTAAAAAGCGTGGAGTTTAAAATTACACAGTTCTTATCGTTGTTATCATCGCTTTACAGAAGAAAAAAAAAGATGAGCAGATATGATTTTTTTTACAAATGTAGAAATTGATGCATTTTGCTCTAGACTTCCTGTAAGTACACGAACCATTCTGCTTGAAACACGTGCTCTCTTTCATCCAGTTCCGTCTTCCTATTTCCTCTTTGCGACTGGATCTAAACGTTCTGCAGAAGAGAATTGAAGGGAGGGGGAATCTTACGGTAAGATTAATTTCTGAAACGAATAGTTGTATGTGTGTGATGGGGGGGGGGGGGGGAGGGAGAGGAGACATTACTCTCAGGGTTCTTCCCATCATAGAGAATGTCGTACATGACGTAAACGTATGCAGCTTATGAATTGCCAAACGCGTCGCTAAGTTTTGAACTCGAGTGACCGTAACAGTCACTAAGTGTAGCCATGGCAACCCAGTGGCAGTCTGCATGTCAAAATGTGAGGTCACTGTTGCCTTTTTAATGTCAGTTTCAATCTTCCAGCCCGCTGTTTCTTACTAGACACATTCCAGCACATGTCCTGTGTAAAACTACATTACATGCCTTCGTGTAGCCATTATCACATTCGTTCTGCATTTCATTCATTCATTCATTCATTAATTTGCGTGTCTCTTGCGGAACTTTGCCTCCCTAACAGCACTCCTGTAGGCCTCTCGGTTGTGAGCAAGATGGCCCTGCTGCTGATGCATCCATTTGCAGATCGTCAACGATGTCTTGCAGCCATCTTCGCCTTGGTCTTCCTCCTATCTTTCTTTTTCCCATTATGTATCCTTCCAATACGGTTTTCTCTAGATTATCATGACGTTTAATGTGTCCAAAATATTTAAGTTTTCTCTCTTTAATCCTCTTTACTAGGCAGCCTTCTTCAATATTAAGTTCTTGTAGTATGGATATATTTGTTATTTTTTGTGTCCATGATATTTGAAGAACTCTTCTGCAGCACTTACATTCAAAGGCATTTATGTACTTCTCAGCTGCTTTGCTAAGTGTCCAGGTCTCACGGGCATATGTCCTGCATAGGTAACAATAATCTTTCTTTCATTCCGCTATTTCTTTTTAATATGAGACAAATACAGGAATGGGCGACGGTGGATTCTCCCCTAGGTCCAGGAGCCGGGAAGTGCACGTGATCTGATGTAAAGGAAGAGAAAAAAAAAGTTTTGAAAATGTAAGTTTATGTTCTATGAATTTTGCATTACGATTTGGACGGTACAGGTCAAAGGCCGTTACTAAGTTTAGCCTAAGAGGCCTGGGTGCTGGTTAATCCGCCACAGAGGGTTAATGCAGTCCTTCAGCTGCTACAGTCGCGGAACTGTCAGTGACCGTGCAAGGGTTAATGGTCGCGAGGAGGGGACATTCGGAGAGGATTATTTGTTGAAATTTGAGGCGGCGGATTGAGACGCGGCTTTTGAAGTGGTTCATTGGCGACTGTTCAAGGGGAGACAATTTGAACACTTTACAAGAGACTCTGAAGACAGAGTGGTATCAGTTGGCACTGACGTCGTCCTGGAGATTGGATAATTTGCACAATCCAGACCATGAGGAGGGATAATTTGCTTCACGTTGTTGTCCCTTGCCTTCTTCCCACGTGGCTTGTTCACGCGCTCAATTTGTGGGACATCACATTACATTAAAAGAGTTTTCAGGTTCGTTGTGAATTTGAGTTTGAAATTATGTGCTCGGCATAGATCCAGATATGGGCACTAACACCATATCCCTATGTGCATCAAAGGCATGACAGGATTACCTTTACCTTTACCTTATAGATCCAACGTGGACGCAAAGAGTAGCGACTCTAGACAAAACGGACAAACTGATAACACCAGATATTGCAGGCTGCGTCAGTAGAGTCAGAAATCTAAGGAAAAAGCTAATGACAGAAGAGTTTCAAATACAACTATTTTTATATAACTATACTTTAGATATTGCTTGGGTGAGTGGTTAGGCTCTCAGTTATACTTTAGATATTGCTTGGGCGAGTGGTTAGGCTCTCAGTCTCCTAGTCCGGTGGTACCAGGTTCAAGTCCCAGCAGTGGCGGGATTTTTTCTGATACCATCAAATGAACAAGGAACGAAGCATCTAAAAATGGGCATCAGAGAAACCTGAGAAGGTAAATGCAGCCAGGTGTAGTACTGACCACATCAGACTTTCATCTGTGGAAATATGGGCTTAACATTAGTGGCAGGAGAACGGGGATTGCAGCTTTACCTGTTAATACTTTAGTTTGGAAAACAGCCAAGAAGATGGCGTATGACCTACAGAAGCGGAAATCTCTCGCTGCCAGCAAGAATAGAGAAAATATGTAGAATCTGGAACAGAGAGATAGCGTTATATAAAGATACACGTCAAAATAGAAGGCACTATGTGTACTTGAACGTACTCCCTGTAGCTACGAGCTGGTGTTCTTTGCAGCCGATGCTGTAGAGGTGGTGAGGTACAGCATCGTATCGGCCTGGGAGCGGGTTATGGCAGCTAATTTTTCAGCCCCGAAGTACAGCTAAACAGCAGGGTGGTATGCAATGCTTCTTTAACAGACTCCATCACCATGGGGGCTGGCGATCCCTGCCCCGTTAGCCAGGCTATGCCTGTTACTGGGGGTACCACGGAGAGGTGGGACAGGGTCTTGGTCAGCTGTGGTTAGCTAACCCTAACGCTAGCGTATCAGCTGTGGTTAGCTAACCCTAACGCTAGCGTATCAGCTGTGGGTCGCTGATTGATTCATTTGTCAGACATCTTCACCCCCCCCCCCCCCCCCGTGGACGCACTATATAAAGAACTATAATAAAAGGGAACATACGTTTTCTAAAAACATCTTTGATGGAGGAAAAACGTAAAATTATATACATAAGAAACTGAAAGTGATTATAAAATATAAAGCAACGTAGAAGGACGAACATTAAACAAATTCTCCACATCATTATCATCATCATCATCACCATCATCATCATCATCATCATCATCATCATCATCATCATCGTTATCGTTATCATCATCATCACCATCATCATCATTATCATTATCATCATCATCATTATCATCATCATCATCATCATCATCATCATTATCGTTATCATCATCATCACCATCATCATCATCATCATTATCATTATCATCATCATCATCATCACCATCACCATCATTATCATTATCATCATCATCATTATCATCATCATCATCATCATTCACTCCCTTGAGAGCATAGGCCACGGATAAAGGCTCTCCAGTCATCCCTGCTCTTGGAATTATTCTCTGCTTCCTTCCACGTGTATCCCTTGTCTCTGAGCACTGTCATAATTTCTCTTCCCCAAGTAAGTCTAGGTCTTCCTTGTTTTCTATTTCCTTGAGGATTCCATGTCAGTACCTGTCTTGTTATGCTGGTGTCGGGTTTCCTCAGAGTGTGCCCAATCCACCTTCACTTCCTAGACATGATTTGTAGGTTCATAGGTTCTTGTCCTGCCCACAATTCTCCCCATAAAGAGGCAGAAAACATCAGGGGAAACAATCGATAAAAATCTTCTTTTTTTTTTCTTTTTCATTGCTCTCTGGACTCTTAACATCATCTTTTATTCTTGCTCCTGAATTTCGTGAGGTGCACTGACATTCGCGTGCGCATCGCTCTACGAGCAAGTAGTCCACGTTTTCGTAGGTTACCAGTGTCTGTACTAGAATCTTCTAGCTTAGCGCCAGAAGAAGGCCCCAAACTTGCAACTTACCGGATGAAAGGACGAGCCACTACAGACTTGGCTACTCGCTGCCTCTCCCCCTCCCCGTCCCCAATCCCCCCCCCCTTTTCCACAAAAAAAAAAAGAACAGATGGTGATATTACAAGAAAATTTATCACTTCGGCATGCGAACCACAGGCTTACAGGCTGGAAAGGGGGGGGGGGGGGGAGGGAGGGGAAGAATGAATATAAATCAATGGTTCTCAAACTTTTCACGCTTCCGTACCCCTTGGCAGCCTATTGCCATAAATCGTATCCCTCATATTAGCTAAATTGTTTCTTATTATTATATCAGCTGTTATATTTATCTGTTTTTTTCCTCTCTTTTTTCCCATTATCTAACTTCTTCTCTCGTACCTAGGTTGGAACACTAATATAAATTACTTAGAAAAAAACAACATGCAAGCAGAATTTACTGATGACCATTGAAAAGAAAACTGGCTAAAGCTGAAACGCGGATGACAAGAGACAAAAGGAGACCGTCAGAACTGACGATGAGTTGTGAACAGAACGACTGAAATCTCCATCAGTACAAATATTGTCGGGGAACGACTTTCAAACTCGCCTCTATAATCTAAAAATCTGTTTCTCTTTCTACTTAATGAAATCTGCCCGCGTTATGTACACTGACGTCGCTTCAACCTGTTTCATCTCCCATACGGAGCTTGGCCCCCTTCCTAGTGTGAAGGGGCTGCCGAGCTGGAGCGATGTACACTGGGAGATGATCCATTGTTGTTTGGCCAAAGTTGCGAAAACAAGCATCCCCAGCAGGAGAACATTAACCAGGGAGAGACTACTCCGCCCAGCAGGTGTGGCCACGATTGTCCCCGATCAGTCGATGTGGTCCAGAGATTGAAAATTCTCATCCCCCCAATGAGCCTTTATTGAGTTCGTCCAAGGACGATTGCATTCAGAACAAACATTTGTCACCGGAGTTTTCCCTCTTTGTCGCTGTCAGATACTAGACTGGCCATCTGTGTCCACGTAATCGACTTCTCTTCTTCCAGGGACTGAGCACGATGAAGAAAGTGCACTCGACATCTTGCACGTGATTGAGAATGTCAGTTAAAGTACAGAGGTTTAACTCTCGTGTAAACTGTCTGGACGTTGTCGTTGTAGCCTGCGTCTTCTGCTTTATGTAGAATCTAACTGTGGGCAAAGAGACTACGTTTTGATCTTATCACAGAAGGCTGAGAAGCAGGGCAAAGGCATTGTACGTTCTGGGTGTCAGCGATCCATGGATGGCATGCTAGCGTCAAGGTTGACGAACGATAGCCGACCAAGACCCTGTCCCACCTGTCTCTCTCTCTCTCTCATACTAGTGCACTAACCGCTTCACCAATCAGACACCCCTGTCCCATCTCTCTCTCTCTCCTTCTCTCTCTCTCTCTCTCTCTCATACTAGTGCACTAACCGCTTCACCAATCAGACACCCCTGTCCCACCTCTCTATCTCTCTCTCTCCCCTTCATCAATCAGACATCCCTGTCCCACCTCTCTCTCTCTCTCTCCGCTTCACCAGTCAGACACCCCTGTCCCACCTCTCTCTCTCTCTCTCTCTCTCTCTCTCTCTCCGTTTCACCAGTCAGACCCCCGCTTCCTGTAAGTATCTGCTCGTTGTTTTCCTCGTGAGAGAACTCTCCCCAGAAAGTGGTGAACAACAATGTAGAAACCTTTCATTCTAGTTTCTATAAAACTGGTTCCAAGCGTTATTTTAAATTCACGTAATCTAATTTTCAGAGATAAAGATCGGAAAACGACAATCTAAATTTGTGGGGCATGTCTGGAGGAGAGGCGGCCTAGAGCTCCTTATGGCGACCGGGAAGATCGAAGGAAGAGCGAAGATAGAAAAGACAGAGGTAGATGGAAAGAAAAGATGTTTAATGGTTTTGCATCCTAGCATAGGAAACGCTCAGTGACAAGCCTATTGAGATGCACAAAGGGTCGAGGGTTATGGAAGGACATGATATCCTACGTCTGCCGGCAGGGGCAGAGAGAGAGAGAGAGAGAGAGAGAAGATTTAATTTACGGGCGCTTTAATAAGCAACAATAATTGAAACTGTACTATTCGAATTACTTACTATTCTATTATAGAAACTGTACTATTCGAATTACTTACTATTCTATGATAGAAACTATACTATTCGAATTACTTACTATTCTATGATAGAAACTGTATTACTCGAATTACTTACTATTCTATGATAGAAACTGTACTATTAGAATTACTTACTATTCTATGATAGATCCTATTACTTCTTTCAGCTCCTGTGTTTCCCTGGCTACGGTCACCTCCTCATTTACTCTCTATTTTCGTCCAGTTTTAAGTGTTGGCTGCACTTCTCGCACCACCGGATCTGTAGATTCTTGTAGCATCATTGCAAGCCTTGTCTTTCCTACCTTGTATTCTTCGACCACAGATTTGAATGGCAGCTGCAGTTTGCTCTTCTTGCAGTACAGCGCTACATCCAGTTAATCCTGGTGGTACCCCCAACCACTTCCTTCTGGATTTATTTATCTTTATTTCGACTGCCTATACTGTGCTGGTACTAACTTAGTAAATGAGTAGTTGCCTCATTAATTTTGGAATCAGCGTGAACTGGAGGCACCATATTTTGAATTTCCACAGTAGCCTGCCTTTGTCTATGTTGTTTAGTTCTATGACCTGCTTCATCGCGTTTGAGTCTTTCACGGACGCATATACTCTGCCTAGGGTCATCATTGGCTCTTCCCCTACAGTTTGGGATTATTTGATTTACCACTGTGTACGATCTTTCTATCACTTTCCGTTTTGTTCGTGACGGGCTTCTTGACTTCTCTGGCTTGAAGCTCCTACGCCATCATATGATAAGGTTATCTAAACGCTCTAACGTCCTTCGTGCCTGTGCTTCACTTGTTGTTATTACTGTTGTGTCGTCCATGAATGCTTATAATAGTGGCATCTGGCATTAGAGCACTCGTCTAGCAACCGAATTGTGGAGGGTTCGCATCCCCAGCTGAGAGGGATTTTTTTTTTTTCTGACCAATACGACCCCGAGGTCGGACCAGCTTCGTAAACTGTGTACCATAGAAAATCTGAGAAGGAAAGGCAGCGAGGAAAGGAACTGGCCACACTACCTCATACGCTGATGGCCTAGCATAATGAGGTCTATAACGCTTCATATCCTACGGCATTTGTTATGGGACTATCTTTTTACTCGATCAAATCAATTTACAACAGGTGCGTAGAAACATCGAGAATACATCCAACCTCAGCACCCATTCACTTGTGGTGGAAGGGAAACAACTTTATTATTTCATCAGATGTGAAATCTTTCATTACTTACTTCCCCTCAACAATTTGGTCTCCCTTTCTGGTGTGCAGCAAAATTAAAGAGAAAGTGAGGGCAGCCGGTGAAGTGACAGTAAGAAAATAAGAAACTGTCATTCTTTCTCTGGTCATTCATTCATTCAGTTATAAAATGTCGTTTTTCCGTTATGAGCCACCTTTCACATTTCTAATAAAATATTTAAGCCTTTATTTTATTATTCCATTCTGTCAGTCCTTGAGATATTTTGCTCTTGCATTCTTTTTTTCAGTGTCTGACTGTCATATATATATATATATATAAATCAGAAGATACAAAGTGCCCTCTTTGCAACGAAAGGCAAACATTGGAACATGTGCTGGCAGCATGTAGAGTGTCTTTAGGGCAAGGACGGTACACCTGGCGGCACAACAGAGTGCTACAGGAACTAGTAGCCATCGTAGACAGGGCAAAAGATAAAGCAAATAACAGCAAAAGAGTTGAGGTCCCATCTAAATGATGATCTGAAGAATCAGTAAGGCGGAGCATTGTGCGACAAAATTCTATGAACAAATTTGAGTTTGTTAAAAATAATTCTATATTTGAGGGATAGAATTTCTAGTTCTTTGTGTTGGTCTGAAGTCTGTTCTGGGTATTTACCACAAATCAGAATTAATGCTCGTTTGTGAAGTGAATGAAGCCTTTTTTGTTTGAGACGGAGCATCAATCCCAAATAGGTAGGTAGGTTGGTAGGTTGGTAGGTGATGAATTACGGTATTGCCCCCGGAATCCGAACGTCCCAGAACACGAACAACTTGGAATCCGGACGAAAAATTCCAACAAATTTTGCCCCGTAATCCGAAGGGCCAGCACGGTGTGTGTTTGTGCGTACGTTTCCACAGCGCTAGGGCCACCCATACACTTTGTCGTTCAGTTTGGTGAGTTGTAGTGAAAGCATATCCTGTGATTTTCGCTGCTACGTAATTTTATGCTTTTTTGTCTGTTTTTTTTTTTAACATCACTGAATGGATACACGAGGAGTTTGCTCCTTTAGTAAAGGCTTATCTGCAGGAGAGAAATCTCCCGGTGAAGACTCTTGCGCATCTTCCAGGGTTAGAAGATGATTTGGTGGGGGCGAATATTTGCCCCCTCTCCCCACCTCCCAATACCATTCATTTTATCCAGCCCATAGACCGGCAGGTGATCTCGAACTTTAAAAACTTGTACACGAAGGCTTTGTTCCAGAGATGTTTTGAAGTTACAAATGAAACGGAACTGACCCTCTGAGAGTTCTGGAAGGATCACCACAACATCCTCCATTGCCTAAAAATCATCCAGAAAGCATGGAGGGAAATGTCTTTGAGGACAATGAACTCTGCCTGAAAGAATCTCTGGCCTGAATGTATCGCTGCAAAGGGTTTCGAAGGCTTTGAGGAACCACCTGTTGTTCCTGACATCATATCTCTGGGCAGGTCCATGGGTTTGGAAGTCAGCGAAGAGGATGTCAACGAGTTAGTTGATGATCACAGGACTGAACTGACAACGGAAGATCTTCAGCACCTCAACCAGCAGCAGCAGAAAGAAGTCGCAGAAGAAATTTCTTCAGGGGAAGAAGAGGATGACGCTGGAAGCATTCCCACCGCTGAAATCAAGGATCTTCTCAGCACGTGGTCAAAAACCCAGGCAGTCGTTGAGAATTGGCACGCTAATAAAGCTCTTGTTAACAGGTGTGTTAACTTGTTCAATAATAGCATCATTGAACATTTTAGAAAAGTTCAAAAAGGTCGCCAACATCAGACCACTTTGGAACGTTGATTCTCAAAAGACACCACGACCAGTAAGTTTACAAGTGGTAACTTAGCAAAGGGCATGAAAAGATAAAAAATGCGGACACCATAACCACCAGAAACGCAGTTACCTGATGTTATAATGGAAGGTGACTCGTCTTCCAAGCAATAATCTCTCTCCTCCACCTTCTCCTTCAGCTTCCACATGCTCAGTCATCATCCTTTTTAAGGTAAATAGAGGTTTTTATATGTTTTTATTTTATTAATGTACATTTGTATTCAACTATTGTTATTATTTGTTGATATTTTACCTTAAAATCCAGTGTATTTCCTTTTAAAATCATTTTGAAAATTCGAGTTCGTGGGACCCAGGAACGGATTAATCCTGTTTCTGCTATTTTAAAGGTGAAAAATTGTCTTGGAACTCGAAAGATTTGAAACTCGAACGGGTTTCTGGAACAGAATATATTCGGATTCCAAGGTATGACTGCAATTAAATTTCCTCTTATAAAGCCGAAAATATTTTAATACGGTAACTACGATAAAAAAAAAACCGCCTGAGCACGCGAGATAACGCGAGATGTTTACAGTGTCATGTGACTTGATGATTTCCAAAACAAGACAGAAGTTAAAGACGCTTTTTGTAAAGGTAAAAAAAGTAAGCACATTCCTCTCCCTGTTCTCAAGTTTAATTCAAATCATCAAATTCGAAATCTCAGAATCATGTCTTTCCCGGAAACACCCAAGTAATCATGTTAAAGCTTATTATAACTGTATACTCTTTTGTACCAACATTTAGGATGACTGACGTCTGCTGTGTGTTCTTACATCTTCGAAATGTTCTCTTCTGCTGCCGGCATGCCGATGCTCTTCAGCAGCGGTTAGATATCGGATATGGAGTGGTTACGTTACCATTTCTGAAGATCTTAAGTAGACTCGTGAAGTAGCAGCGTTCTACAGCTGCGTGGCGTTACATTAGTGCTACCCTGTAGACCCAACCCAAGTAACATGGAGAGGTTAAGATATTCCCTTATTCTCGTTCTCTAGTTCTTTCATACATGCTATTTCTCTGGCATATCCCCCCAGATATCCTTGCTTCCCCATGATTTGTCAAGCAGTGCTGTCGTTTACATTCATGCTATGGGCACTGGAGGCGACCATTCAGTGTTATAGCTCTGTGTTCAGATACAGAAGTTTAAATCAAGGATTAACTGCTGAGAATGAAGGGGATATTGATGGCGTTAGTTCTGTATGCAAACAAGAAATATGAAATAGATCTTCCTGTATTGGTTGTCATCCTATAATGTATAATAACAAACAAAAATGGAGCCTATCCCGACTAACAAGGCTCAGCGATTGCGTTAAGATTTTTAAAAACCGGTACAATTATACGATGGGTGATTGATAAGTTCTCGGCATAAGGTACAAATACTTTACACACACTATTAATATTAGGTACATTTGTAGATCAGATTAATGTAAGATTAAACACCAAGTGTCAAGAAATTAACTGCAACCAATTTTTTTTTTTTTTTAACAGGCTACTGAAGTGTTAAGGGGTGGCAGAAATTGAGAAAATGAATAAAATTTCTCATCGAGCGGTCATTCACTACCTCTGCATCAAGGGCTTATCATTGAAGGAGATTCATGAGGATATGGTAGAGACTCTAGGGGAGAGTTCCCCTTCTTACAGCACAGTGAAGAAATGGGCAGCTCAATTCAAACATGGAAGGGAGAGTCTGGAAGATGATTCCTGTCCAGGAAGACCAAGAATGGTAACCACCAATGAAACCACTGGCAGAATCCATGACATGATAATGTAGGATCAACAACTAACTGAGCGGTACATTGCTACTGAGTTGGCCATCTCCCAGGAATGTGTTCATGCCATTATTCACAATGATCTTCAAATGACTAAGGTCTCTGCTCGATGGATCCTGAAAATTCTTGGAGCTGATCACAAACGACAGTGTCTCAACATGTCAAGAGAAAATCTTGACCATTTTTCTGCAGATCCTAAAAAGTTTCGTCAGCAATTTGTGACTGTGGATGAGACTTGGGTTCATCATTTTCAACCAGAAACCAAAGAAACGTTAAAGCAGTGGAAACATCATGAATCCCCACCTCCAAAGAAAGCAACGGTGGTTCTGTCTGCAGGCAAAGTGATGGCTTCCATCTTTTGGAATTCAGAAGGTGTGCTATTGGTAGACTCTTCAAAAGGGCAGAACGATCACCGGGACCTATTACGCTAATCTTGTGAAGCAAGTGCAGGTCAAACTGAAGGAAAAGTATCAAGAGAAATTGACAAGAGGAGTCATCTTTCAGCAAAACAATGCTCTAGTTCACAAGTCAGCGGTGGCAATTGCTGCCATTCATGAATGCAGCTTCTAGCTTCTTGAACATCCTCCTTATTCCCAAGATTTGGCCCCTTCGGACTATTACCAGATTACCAAACTAAAAAAAGAGTTCAGTGGTCGCAAATTTTTTTCAGATGATGACGTCATTCATGCTGTAGACCACTTTCTACTGGCACAAGATGCTGTCTTTTACAAAGAAGGGATCCGTATGCTCCAGGACCGCTGTACTAAGTGCATAAATTTGCAAGGGGACTATGTTGAGAAATAACCCAAAAAAGTTGTCCACAAATAATCCATTGTACCTTATGCTGAGAACTTATCAATCACTCCTCATATATGTCATCCACCTTTCATGAAATACTTTCTGAAAAACTAATTTTCACAAGACAACATTCAGTACTTTATACTTTTCTTTAATTGTAAAATTAAACATACTTTACAAACATCGGCAGAAAGTAAATGTTTGTGTGAAATTTTTTTTCTTACTATTATTAGTGGTGAGGTTTAATCTTTACAAAATGCTCTTATGCTGAACTTCTTCTTCATTCGCATTGTCTGTCTATACCTGCAGTCCTGTCTCTTGGATAAATTTCACTGTTTTTTGTAATTCATGTATGGAACCGTAGAGCTTATCTTCTTTAGTGGTTTCACTTGGCCAGTAATTATTTCCCAGTGTTTCATAGTTGGTGCAGTTCTGGAGGATATGTTCCACAGTTTGGGGCACCTGGGCACATGTACATAGATTAGTAGTACCAACCTTAAACTTTGTATACATATGACTTTGGAGTCGGGCGTGTCCTGTTCGGAGATGGAAGATGGTGACTTATTCCTTTCTGTTTAGCATGTGATAGTCATCATGTGGTAGTGTTTGTGGCTTCATGTAGGTTTTTATCATGCTTTTCTTCTGATTATAGGTGATTGGTATGTCTGGTTGCTCCATTTCAGTGCCCTTTTTGGCCAGATGGTCAGCTTTCTCATTGCCTGGTATCCCACAGTGGGAGGGAATCCATTGCAAAGTGACTCCATGTTGTAAGCAAATTTTTGACAAGGCATCCTTAAGGTCTGGTAGTTTGTTGCACTGAAGAGATTCCAGTACTGATCTTGCATCTGTGAGAATTACTACAGGACATGTATCAATTCTGGAGTCTGATAGTTTTTCAACTGCAGCAATAATTGCCCTAACTTCTGCATCAAAGTTGTTGCAGTATTTTCCAGTGGGTATGGAAATCTTGTCAGTGGTGTTGTTTGGATATTCAATATGTGCTCCTGCCCCTCCATTCTTTATGGCATTGTGTGCAGATCCGTCTGTATACACACATATCCTGGTGTCACATGGATATTTGTCATCTAGCACACTAAGTGTGGCTGTTGATCTTACAAGGCTGCTTTGCATCTCACCATTCTGCACACCTTTCACTTCAGTCTGAATAGTTGTGATAATCTGTAGTGACTGATTTTGAACCTTGTCTAGATTATGCAGTGTAGTGTTTGATGCTGTGCACCAAGATGTTGAGCCATTTCTAAATGTGGTAGAATATTTTGCTGATATACATTCTTGAGGATTCTTTCACTAGCTCCCCATGTGGTTCCACTCAATTTTCTTAATATGGCTAGTTTTCTTCTGGTTTTTGCTTCTGCACTGTTGATGTGTTGCATCCAGGTCAGTTTTGAGTCAAGAGTCACTCCTAAGTAAGTGGGTTGGTTGTCCATCCTTAAGGATATTTCATTTACAAAGATCTTACCTGCTTTCTGTTTAGTTATGCTGAACTAAAATCAAGACTAGTTGATTCTCTTCTATACAAATTTAGCACAATGCTGAAATCGGAGACACTGGACCAGTGCAGTCTAGATAGGCAACCACCTCTCACCCGATGGGGATATAT
This sequence comes from Achatina immaculata, assembly GCA_009760885.1. Classification (NCBI taxonomy): domain Eukaryota; kingdom Metazoa; phylum Mollusca; class Gastropoda; order Stylommatophora; family Achatinidae; genus Lissachatina; species Lissachatina immaculata. The sequence goes on from CM019707.1 coordinate 11,060,607, forward strand.
TATATCCAAATCACGGTGACGTTTTCTGGTGAGAAAGTCCAACGCTGGACTGAATGGGCAACCACCTCTCACCCAGTGGGGATATACTGATATCCAAAACACGTCGAGTTTTCCGGTGAGAAAGTCCAACTCTAGGCTAGTTGAGCAACCACCTCTCACCTGGCGGGGATATATTCATTCTAAACCACATCAAGGTTTTCTGGTGAGAAAGTCTTGACTAAACTGGTGCAACAAAAACCACAGTGTCATGCAATGCCGCTTCTGTGACCCACCGAGAATATAGGCCAAAGCCCCATGATGCTCTGAGTCTCCATCCTAAATGAGACCATCATGAGAACCACAGGAGTAAATTCAGTAGGATCACAGGGTGATCTTGGTGGTAGAAGCGAACAAAGAAGAGGAAGAAGAAGCATCATCAGCTTACTAGTTCAGTCATCCTCAAACAAATTTCCATAGTTGCTTTTTTTTTTTCTAGGATCTTATTAATATAACCTGGTTACAGTATTCTGCATCTTCCAAAAGTTTAGGTTTTTCTCATTTTTGATGGATAATAACATGATCACTAGATTGCTGTAGTTCCCATGGTGGGATTGAGCCTGCGAAAGAAGTACTGCACGAACCTTGCTGTTTAGCTCTTGTCAGGGATTGGAAGAATAGCTGCGGCAACCACCTCTTAAGGTGACACGATGCTGTGCTTCAGCATCCTTGCCACATCAGCTACAAGGAACACCAGTTTTGCAGTTCCAGAGAGATTGAAGAAGAAGAAAATGGCCTTATATTTTTCATAGTTTTCACTTAAAAGCACGTGAGATGGAAATACACCAGTCCCACTTACAGTGTCAGAAATTTTAAAGAGCCAAATCACTTGTCTGAAGGGGAAGTTCTGCATGTGTTTGTTTTTCTCTCTTTTGTACAGAGTTTTGTGTATCGTTATTATTTTTGTTTTTCATTCCTTTGTGTTGATTCCAGGTGTGTGCGTAACTGTGTATTGTCACCTCGACTGCATCATTGACAATGGCAGCTCATGGCATCGACAGAATTCCTGACTCTCTGGGTTTCTTGGTGTTAACAGAAGATGGAGCAGTCATCAGTGTAAGTTAGGGCCTGTGCTATAATCCTGTAATGAACATGGTGAAAAAAAAAAAGGTAAAATCCCCATTTCCACCCAAAGTGTGATGTGGTTGGTATCACGCCTGGCCATATTTACATTCCCAGATTTTTCTGGTACCCATTTTTGGAGGCTAAAAATGGTGGTGGTACCAGAAAAAAAATTTTCACTGATGAGATTGAACCCAGTACCACCGGATTGATAGACTGAGTGCCTAACCGCTTGACCAATTAAAAGAACAGGGTATGCAGTACTTCTTTTGCAGGCTTCACCACCATGAGAACTATGATGATCCCTGCCCCGTTAGCCAGGTTAGGCCTGTTACTGGGGGCACCAACAGAGATGAGGCAGGGTCTTGGTCATCTATGGGTTTTTGCCTGCCAAATTAGAAGGGATCTAACACCATTTGCGAGCACTACATCTGGTAGTTGGAAATATTACCATATCCAGGCTAGTGCAGTATGAATTTTCATGATCTCTGTACTCTTTGGAGTGATGCTGACTGTGCTAGAGTGATGGCACAGTTATCAGCTCAATTAATTTGTGGGTCAAGACTATCCCACTTCTCCATTGGCGCCTTTGGGAACGGGCTAAGCCATGCTAAAAAGAGACAGGGCTCCCAGTGGTGAAATCTTGGTGAGCTTTAACTCTTTGAGTCCCCTGTGGGTCTTCATGCTAGCCACAGTAACCTATTCCCAGTCTTGATATTTGTGATCCATCATCATCACAGCTTCTGAGAACGCTCTGCCTTAAGTTCCAAAGAGATTAAACTTCTTCAGGTATTAGAATATACACCTGCATTCAGATCAGTAAAACATGGGTTATCCTGAAAAGTACTGTTGCTCTTCCCTGTATATGGATATGAGTGAAATCCCTTATTTGTGAGGTTGAATTTTGAGTGAAATTGTACTTTACCCTCATTCACAGACATCTGCCTTGTGTAGTAAATCCAGTATGCCTTGTTCTTTAATAAATTTCATTCTAAATTCTTAATACAAGGGGGGGGGGGGATTCAGGGAAATGTTATCTAAATGAACCAACATTACCAAATGAAACTATAGGTAAATGTGAATCCCATAGAACGTATCCATTTTTTAAAATGTTCGTGAAAGGATTTATAAGTGGCACTATGGACAGTAAAGAGATACAGAGAAGGCTGGAATCAACTGAAATGTGGCTCTTAAGAAGAGTGCAGAAGGTACCATGGACAGTGACAAAATCAAATGAGGAAGTTCTGAAAGAAGCACAAGAAACAAGGAAAATTATAACAAAGATCAGAAAAGGACAATCCATATTTGTGGGGCATTTTTTGGAGAAGAGGCAGGCTAAAGAACCATATGGCAACAGGGAATATTGAGGGTAGAAAAAGACAGAGGCAGACAGAGAGAAAAGATGTTTGGCACCCTGGTATAAGAAATGCTCAGTGACAAGCCTGTGAGATGCACAAGGGATCAGGGGTTATGGAAGGACATGATATCTTATGCCTGTCAGCAGGGATATTGAGAAATGGACAAAATGTAAGACTAGGTTTTGTGTGTGTGGGTTTTCTTTTCTGCAGTTTTCCAGTCAAAATTAATCAGATTTCTGGAGTTTCAGTTTTGTATTAATAATTATTACGTTTTTCAATGGAGTTTATGAATGGAGAAATTTGGAGAGCAAACTCAGTCGAATAAAGTTGGTTATTATAGTTTTGTGTATGCTTGACATTCTGAGAGAGAATTTCTTGCATTTTTTTTTTTTGTCAGATTTGGTCCTTGTCTTCCAGCTAATTTTTTTTTTTTTAAACTAAAATTTTGCATTGTTTTTTTTTTTACTGTTATGTGTTTCCACTTCTCCATTATGTGAAGTGGATTTTTTTTTTCTACTTAATATTTTCAAAGGCAGGAAAGAAAGGGTTTCACCACAGGTTTGTGCTATAAAAAAGTCAGTTCCACACACCTGGTGCAGGTGTCTACAGTGAATTTTCTTGTGAAGCTTAATGTCACACCTGGAGTGATTAAATGATCCATGTATACATGAGTAACTGAACACTTTAAAGATGATTAAATAATTCATGTATACATGAGTAACTGAACATTTTAAAGATGATTAAATAATTCATGTATACATGAGTAACTGAACACTTTAAAGATGATTAAATAATTCATGTATACATGAGTAACTGAACACTTTAAAGATGATTAAATAATTCATGTATACATGAGTAACTGAACACTTTAAAGATGATTAAATGATCCATGTATACACGAGTAACTGAATATTTTAAAGGTGATTAATATACACTCACATCCAGCCAGTATAAATATAATCTTGGGTATCGGGGAAAATGTTTTTCTTTATTTTGGTTTAAGTGAAAATTCTGTAAAATTTTATAATTTAAATAACAGTTTGCAAGTTTCAGATAAATTTTCGAGATTATCTGTAATTTGCATGAAATAGAAAGGAAAGTTTTGTTTATTTCCCTTCCTTCCTTACTCTCTTTACCCCTATTTGAGGCATAGGCCATCAACAACGGCTCTTCATTTTTGTCTGTCCTGGTCTGTTGCTTCTGTCCGTCTCCAGGTGTAGTTGGTCATTTTGATCTCTGCTTCAGGGCTCCTTGTTCAGGTGTTTCTAGTTCTTCCTTGTTTCCTCTTTCCCTGGGGATTCCAGGTGAGAGCTTGCCTGGTTATGTTTGTGATAGGCTTTTGAAGCATATATCCTATAAATCTTCAGTGTCTTTTCATTATCATTTCTTTCAGTGTGGGTTGGTTCATTTTCTGCCATAGCTCTTCATTTCTGTGGTATTTAGCCATGTGAATTTGATTATTTACAGTGTCATATTTATCATTATCTTGTCTTGTCCTGTGCTATCTCCCTGTAACTGCGAGCTGGTGTTCTTTGCAGACAATGCTGAAGGGGTGTTGGGCTACAGTATTGTATCTGTGTGGGAACTGGTTATGGCAGCTATTTTTTCAATCCCAGAGTACATCTGAAAAGCACTGGGTGTGCAGTGCTTCTTTAGCAGACTCCACCATGATGGAGACTGGCGATCCCTGCGCCGTTAGCCAGGCTAGGCCTGTTACTAGGGGTACCAACGGAGAAGTGGGACAGGGTCTTGGTCGGCTATGATTCGCTGACCCTGACGCTCTCATATCAGCTATGGGTGGCTGATTGCCTAATCAGACAGCATCTTCACCCCCTATTTATCATTATACAGTCACATTTAACTTTCCTGTTTTGTGGTTGTAAGAAATACGCACATATGCTTCCATATTTAATGAGCTATATAGGATTGGATGTACCTATTTCTCGGCAGACATTCAGTGCTGTTACTGTAATTAACAAACCTGTCTTGTCCTGTTTGTGGTCCACCAATCACAGCTTGGCCCCCACCACAACCAAAACCACAACAAAAGCAGCTGAGCCAATGAGAGGCAAGGACCCATCCTTCTCTTCCAGCTAAAAAAAAAAAAAAGGATTTCAGTGTGTGTAGAAGTTGAGCGTGGTAATATAATTTTGAGGCCAGTCTCTTGGAAACCAGAATTAAGAGCAACTAGTTTTAAAAGTTTGTTCCAATAAATTGAGATAGCAATAGCTATCTCAGTTTATGAGAACACAGTTGATTTGTTTCAAACTGGTACAATTATCGTACCTGCCCTCGCATTACATGAGGTACAACTTTTCGAAAGACAGATTTCGTTAGTACATTTGGTACCTTATACTTTCTTTTTAATGTAAAATAAAGTGTACTTTACAAACATCAACAGAAACTAAATGTTCACATGAAATGTTATTTTTTCTTACCTGATTTGCAAATGAGATTTAATCTTTACAAAGTACTCACATTGTGAACCAAAGTCAAAACTGGCTGATTCTCCTCAGTGCAAACTGAACATCATCAGCCCACTGGCCCAGTTATCCTCCAACCAGTTTCACTGGTTGCATTTTAGAAGAATAATATAAACTGGTTACAGTAGCCAGCAGCATCCAGAAGTTTCTTAATCAGCAATTGCTGGTTAACACAGTCATTGATTTACATATTGAAAGTTTTCTGATAAATTCATGAAGTAAAAATACAAAGTGATGCGACTTCTTTTTTTTGTTGTTGTCATAGCTATGTATTTTTTTTTTACCTCGCGGCTACATAAACCAGGATGGTAACACCAGAAAGGAAGTTAGAATTGCAAAAGCAGCATTGACCTTCAAGAATTTTGAGAACATAAGACATTCAGAAGTTATAAGCACAAAACCAAGTTAAGATTATTCAATTCAAATGTAATGTCCACCCTCATTTATGAATGCGAAAATTGGAAAACAACTAAAGAAATAGACAACAAATTAGGCTCTCTTTTGAAAACAAATGCATTAGGTAAATACGCGGTATAAAGTGGAACAAATTCAAGAACAACACAGAGATAAGGCAAATGAATGAACAACAACCTGTCTCATTGGTGATAAGGAAAGGGAGATGGACATAGTCATGTGATGAGAATAAACAGTCGGATAATCCCAAAACAAGCTATCAAGTAGAACACAACAGACCGAAGAAAAAAGAGGTCGACCACGTGAAACTCTAAAGAGAACATTGTTAAGAGAGGCCAAATTAGTAGACATAAAATCCCTTGATGAGGTTTAAAAGCTCGCCGAAAACAGAAGAACTTGACAAACTACCATGCGAGCCCTGTATGGTGTTTAATGGCATGGGAAGGATGTAAGATGTAATATATTTTTTCTTTTTAAAAACTGTTATATTTATGAGATATCTTCTTTAGTTAAATGTGCCATTCTGAGATTATGTCTTTTTTTTTTTTTTTTTGTATTTCTACAGTTGTGCTGGATGACATCGTTTATGTTGTGACAGTATCGCAGCATAAAATATTTGTCTCCAAACGGCAGTATAACCCTCAGGAGCCCGTACCAGCATGATCTTGTGACTAGTGTGTGGCACTAATGGTAGTTTTGTGAGGGCCCGTTACTCTAGGTGCTTCTTATGTGCAATGATAGTGGCTTGAAAAGAAGAACGTGTTGTGGGCTGTACGTGAAGGACTGTGTTAAATGAAATGTACACTGAGGTTTTGTTTGTTTGCTTGAGAATAAAATTATATCCATAGATTTATTTCCAAAAAAAAAAAAAGAAATATTGGGATTTTAATTTTGTGGAATCTCATTCCTAGTGTCAGCTTGATGTTTTTACTGACTGTTGCCACGGTAACAGATTTATAATGAACCAACAGGGTCCGATTAGAGTGATTTATGAAAGGTTTTCCTTACTTCCAGGGAGTCTTCTCACCTGGCTCTACTTCAAGAGTGGAGGACATTGTTCCCTAACCTGTTGTGTAGCCTGTTCCAGGTTTTAATAAGCACATACAAAGAAAATGGTATATTGGTTTGTTTGTTTGTTTTTTTTTTTCCACATGTTTTGACTAATGTGGCATTGTTCAAAGATTCATTCATCCCAGCTTCGTGAACTGCATTTGTGCTTATTTTTTTGATTTGACCTTTTTGTGCATCCTCTTTGTGAGTTGTGATTGTGTGTTCACTCAGTGGAGAGAACTTGCGCTTTGAGAGTTCCAGAAATAAAGAGAGATTGGTTGGTTTGTTTGTTTGTTTTTTGTTGTTTTTTTTCTTGACATCACTTGTAAGTTTGCTTAAAATTGTGTTCAAATATTCAAGTTTGGGAGGTTTACTTTACTCAAAATTGTGTTCAAATATTCAAGTTTGGGAGGTTTACTTTACTCAAAATTGTGTTCAAATATTCAAGTTTGGGAGGTTTACTTTACTCAAAATTGTGTTCAAATATTCAAGTTTGGGAGGTTTACTTTACTCAAAATTGTGTTCAAATATTCAAGTTTGGGAGGTTTACTTTACTTTAATTTGTGTTCTAATATTCAAATTGGGAAGTTTACTATAAATTGTATTCTAATATTCAAGTATGGGAGGTTTACTATAAATTGTGTTCTAATATTCAAGTTTTGGAGGTTTGCTATAAATTGTTTTCTAATGTTCAAGTTTGAGAGGTTTACTATAAATTGTGTTCTAATATTGAAATTTGGAGGAATACTAAAATTGTCCTTGAATCAAGGTTGTGGAGATGGAGTCAGTGTTGTTGAGTGTTTGATGAAGCTGGAGTCAGTAGAAATGTATTATTTATGGAGTCAGGCGGTAGAAAAATAAAGTAGACATGAGTCACAGATATAATGTAGTAATCTCCACAACACTACTTTGTGCATTTCAGAAAGTTTGTTGAAGTTTGGAGGTTTACAGAGCACAAGTTTAGCTCAGCTGATCACAGACAGGCTTCTCAAGACACACTGAGAGAGTTACAGCTCGATTCCTTTTCTTTCCAGTGAATCTGTCTTAAAATAGGTACTTGACAACAAGTGTTGGGGAGACTAACTAAGAAAATTGAAGAATATGTGTTGCCAAGATGAGGTGTACAGCTTTAAACATAGAAAGAAGAAAGCAGTTCCATGTTTATACAAGAAGTGAGTAAAAAAAAAAAAATAAGGAACTACATGTAAAGGAACATAACCACTGAAAAAAATGTGAGAACTTGACTTGTCTCAGTCTTTTCATATTTTCTTCAGTAGTTACATCCCTTTATGACTTGTCCTTGTAGGTCTATGCATAAGTTGAAAATTGACACAGAAGAAATTTTTAAAATGGTATCTAGACCTAGGCACAGTGTATTGTTATCTTTAGTTACTGCTGTAGTGGCTCCCACCATGTCACTTTTTCTCTTTAACACCAGTTTAGGAACAGTTATACACTACGCAGAACATCTGCACACAGCAGTGAAATAAGGACTGGGTCAGAGACCCACCTAGAAAATTCCTGTTTGCACACCCACCAAAAACCCAGCTTCTTCTTCTTCTTCTTCTTCCTGCCTGCGGGCTTGTTGTTCTTTGCAGCCGATGTGCTGAAGATGCTAAGGTGCAGGATTGTGGGTTACGGTGGCTGTTTTTTCACTTCCTGGGTGTAGTTAAGAGAACCTTTTTTTAAGCAGTTTCCACTGCCATGGGGGGGGGGGGGCTGTTGTGATCTCAGCCCCATTATTCAGGCTAGGTCTGTCACTGAAGATACCAATGGAGAGGTGGGACAGGGTCTTGGTCAGCTGTGGTTTACCAACCTACCATGAAGCCTCATGTCAGCTGTGAGTTTGCTGACTGTTGAATCAGACAGCATCTTCTTCCCCCCCCCCCCTCCCAACCTGAAGGACAACATCAACAGTTTTTAAGTTGTAGAGACAAGGTCCAGTGAGAGTGGGGTCCAGCCAGTGCATTTCTTTAGAACCTGCAGGATTTTCTATTTTATGGAAGGGCCTAGAGTGTTTCCTCTCTTTTTGGAGGAGGAGGTAGGGTGGCAGTGGTGTATGTGGATTATATATTGAATGACTGATCAGTTGGCAGGTAGAGGGCAGTGTGAATAGTTTTACACTGGCTTGCAGAACTCCTTTGGAAAGTGATGGTAAAGACCTGTGCACAATCTCCAGGCTGCAGGCAGAACTTGTCAACCCCCACAGTAAACATTCACACAAAGTGACCTCTGACCACACTGCATGCACTGCAACAGACAGGAATAAGAAACCATGAAACACCACATGCTGGACTAAAGTGCACTGAAACTGGAGGGAAAATCTTTGGGAAAATGAGTGTGAAAGATAAGAGAAATGACGCCTGAAGTTAAACTGGTTCTGGTAATAAAAAAAAATATACAGGTGTATTGTTTTGGTTTTACAAGAGGATAGAAAGAGTGAGAAAAGTAGGCAGAAAATAAGATGAGCACATATAAATGAAAAATGTACAAACGATCAAATATTTTGGCAAAAGCCTCTTTCATGGATCACATATAAAAACACAACATATAAACAAAAAATAGATGGAAAATTAAACATGATAATAGATGAAAAATTAGACACATCAGTTTTTGTTTTGTTTGGTTTTTTTTTTTTGTATCCTCTTTTAAAGGAAGACGGGCACAAATTGCACCCACATTGACGTAGGTGAGCACAAAGTGGAAACAGGCGATTGGCTGAGAAATGAGGTAACGGGAAGATGACAAAGGGTACCATATGGTAACCGACATGATGTTACGACCAGATGGCCCCAGCTTGCTCCCACTGGATACCTATGGCCTAAATAAAAATCGCCCAGATGGCACGGATAATAAAAGTGGGAAAACAAAGGGAGGGGATGAAAAACGGGTGGAGTTTCTGGTTTTTTTTGTTTTTTTGATCGAGCGGCATCGGGGATTAATCCAACCCAGCCTCGGAAAAAAAAAAAGAGTACCTGTGATTTCTGTGAGAAAACAAAGGCAGCAGGGACAGGTACTTCAAATGCTGTAACGGCCTAGAAATGTGAAGACGCTAACACTTCACAGCACCTCTAGGGCGTGATTATGCCACGAGCCATTAATTTTTTAGATTGACAAGAAAGACTACTAATATTGTGCTGAACAAAATATCATTTGACACGGTTGTTTCCCGTCTCTCGTTCTTGCTTCGATTTCCACGTTAGTACGGGTGTTTCCCTTTACACTTTTTGGGTCAGGGGATGGAAGATGAGATATCGTTATTACAAACGTATAGAAAGTTACGGTTTACAGAACTACTTCCTACACAGAGTAAGTAAACCGTTCATGATTTCTCGCTGAGAGGAAACAAAAAACGCACTATGAGCCATATACAAAGACAAATGGACAAAAACCACATCCCAAAGCAAAACAGACGATGAGTACTATAAACTCTCAAGAATCAACCAAGTGATAATCTCCAGACTGAAAACAAGGCACTGCTGGCTGACACATTAAGTACCCAGAAGCTGAAAATGGACCTAACAGACCTATGTATCTGCCACAAAGAGCAACAGACCACCCCATCATCACAATCCTCCAGAGTTGCCAGCTACACAGCCCACTCACGCAAAGGACCTCACCAGACCCCAAGCCACTACAGAAGAAGCTCTAAGGTGATGCTGAAACTCAGAGACATAATATGTCATTTGTGAAAGAGATTGGTGTCCATGTCTGGGCGAATGACGAAGAAGAAGGCTACATGGGGCGTCTGAGTAGCGACGTAGTTAGTGCACTAGGCTCTCATGGCGAAGTTCACTGGTTCGAATTCGATCAGCTGTAGCAATGGGTGCTCGGCTTCTTCTACCGCTAGAGAAGGAAAGACGGCCAGGCGTGATGCTGACCGCATCATTTTCTAGTTTGCCGGCAGGTCAAGGAAAATGGGGACACTAACGTCGTCGCACATCACAAGTCTTCATTTAAACATTCTCAACACTCTGCCACAAGAATTCCTGTATCCAGACTCTTACACGTCACCGTTAAGTGCTCCATTAATTCTTTTTTTTTTCCCCTTTTCATTCCTATTTGTTGTACAGCATTCGTGTGAGTTTATATTTTATCTTATTCCCTTATTTCTTTGTCCTGTATGTTTTTGTTTTTTTTTTTTTGTATGATTAAGGTGCAAAGTGCAAACCGAAACATCACAACTACGTGCTGGTTAATTAATAAAGCTGTTCCTACTTTTTTTCTTCTTAGATAGTAGTAACATTTTGTTATCACAGCTTTATTGCAGTGGCTTCGTGTATATATTTAGTTGTATACACTAACTATTACTGTCATTCTGTTGAAGGCGTTTTTGTTTTTTTTTTTACCATTTTTAGTTTTCTGTTAATTTCCGTTTGATATTTTCCATCTCCTGTTGTCATGTCTCCCAAATAAACGAAACTTGTCACCCGTTCGAGTAATTCCCTGTTTATATTTGGTATTATTTCATCTCTGCTGATTACCATAACATTGCTTTTTAAATATTTATTTCCAGTTCATACTATAATAAGTTTACGCAAACACAGATAAGTGCAGAATACCGGAAGTACTGCACATTTTAGTGTTAACCCTTCCCGTGCCCCAGAAAAAAAAATGTGGACGTTCCGTCAGATAAATCGTGTACAATAAAAAATTTTACAATAGTTTTACGTTGCAACAAAACAAAATCGCTATAACGACAATGGCAGTCACTAGACTAACAGGAAGTTATCGCGATATCGATAATGGCAAGGGAAGAGTTAATAATACACACAGCCAGCTCAGTTTTTGTAACCTCGTAACAGACTGCCTTGCACATGGCGTTTCTGGGTGGGAGTTCAGTTATATTTTGGTCTGAAATAAAAGAGATGCCGGACCATTTATTTCCGGAAATTTGGTGGTGAGTCTGTATTATATTTTATGCAAACCTGAAATCTGTTCAGTCAGATCTCTTTCTCTCTCTCTCTCTTTCTCTCTCTCTTTCTCTCTCTCTCTCTTTTTCTCTCTTTCTCTCTCTCTCTCTCTTTCTCTCTCTCTTTCTCTCTCTTTCTCTCTCTCCTCTCTTTCTCTCTCTCCTCTCTCTTTCTCTCTCTCCTCTCTTTCTCTTTCTCTCTCTCTTTCTCTCTCTCCTCTCTTTCTCTCTCTCCTCTTTCTCTCTCTCTTTCTCTCTCTCTTTATCTCTCTCCTCTCTTTCTCTCTCTCCTCTCTTTCTCTCTCTTTCTCTCTCTCCTCTCTCTCTCATTTTCAGGACCGTCTCCCGTAATTTGAGCGTGTGAGTAAACTTGAAACGAAACGGGTAGAAAAAGAGAGGGGGTGGGGAATCCCTGTTTCCATGCCATTAAGGCATATTGGGGGTACGGTGTTAGGCCCGTATTTCCAAGACCTTCAGCACATGAAAGTGTGACGTGGTCAGTATCACGCCTGGTCGCTTTTACCTTCCCAGATTTCTCGGGTACCCGTGGAACTCCGGACCTTTTTAGTGGGGTGATACTAGAAAAAACAAAACAAACATTCCCACTGCTGGATCTTGAACTTCGTAGCACCGGGTTAGTAAATCGAGTGGCCATCTACACAGCTAACAGGCCGGCCAAACATAACAGTTTTGTTATTTCATCATTTCCACACAGCTAACAGGCCGGCCAAACATAACAGTTTTGTTATTTCATCATTTCCACACAGCTAACAGGCCGGCCAAACATAACAGTTTTGTTATTTCATCATTTCCACACAGCTAACAGGCCGGCCAAACATAACAGTTTTGTTATTTCATCATTTCCACACAGCTAACAGGCCGGCCAAACATAACAGTTTTGTTATTTCATCATTTCATCATTTCCACACAGCTAACAGGCCGGCCAAACATAACAGTTTTGTTATTTCATCATTTCCACACAGCTAACAGGCCGGCCAAACATAACAGTTTTGTTATTTCATCATTTCCAGACAGCTAACAGGCCGGCCAAACATAACAGTTTTGTTATTTCATCATTTCCACACAGCTAACAGTTTCATCATTTCCACACAGCTAACAGGCCGGCCAAACATAACAGTTTTGTTATTTCATCATTTCCACACAGCTAACAGGCCGGCCAAACATAACAGTTTTGTTATTTCATCATTTCATCATTTCCACACAGCTAACAGGCCGGCCAAACATAACAGTTTTGTTATTTCATCATTTCCACACAGCTAACAGGCCGGCCAAACATAACAGTTTTGTTATTTCATCATTTCATCATTTCCAGACAGCTAACAGGCCGGCCAAACATAACAGTTTTGTTATTTCATCATTTCATCATTTCCAGACAGCTAACAGGCCGGCCAAACATAACAGTTTTGTTATTTCATCATTTCATCATTTCCACACAGCTAACAGGCCGGCCAAACATAACAGTTTTGTTATTTCATCATTTCCACACAGCTAACAGGCCGGCCAAACATAACAGTTTTGTTATTTCATCATTTCCACACAGCTAACAGGCCGGCCAAACATAACAGTTTTGTTATTTCATCATTTCCACACAGCTAACAGGCCGGCCAAACATAACAGTTTTGTTATTTCATCATTTCCACACAGCTAACAGGCCGGCCAAACATAACAGTTTTGTTATTTCATCATCATTTCCACACAGCTAACAGGCCGGCCAAACATAACAGTTTTGTTATTTCATCATTTCATCATTTCCAAACAGCTAACAGGCCGGCCAAACATAACAGTTTTGTTATTTCATCATTTCATCATTTCCACACAGCTAACAGGCCGGCCAAACATAACAGTTTTGTTATTTCATCATTTCATCATTTCCACATAGCTAACAGGCCGGCCAAACATAACAGTTTTGTTATTTCATCATTTCCACACAGCTAACAGGCCGGCCAAACATAACAGTTTTGTTATTTCATCATTTCCACACAGCTAACAGGCCGGCCAAACATAACAGTTTTGTTATTTCATCATTTCATCATTCCACACAGCTAACAGGCCGGCCAAACATAACAGTTTTGTTATTTCATCATTTCCACACAGCTAACAGGCCGGCCAAACATAACAGTTTTGTTATTTCATCATTCCACACAGCTAACAGGCCGGCCAAACATAACAGTTTTGTTATTTCATCATTTCCACACAGCTAACAGGCCGGCCAAACATAACAGTTTTGTTATTTCATCATTTCCACACAGCTAACAGGCCGGCCAAACATAACAGTTTTGTTATTTCATCATTTCCACACAGCTAACAGGCCGGCCAAACATAACAGTTTTGTTATTTCATCATTTCATCATTTCCACACAGCTAACAGGCCGGCCAAACATAACAGTTTTGTTATTTCATCATTTCCACACAGCTAACAGGCCGGCCAAACATAACAGTTTTGTTATTTCATCATTTCCACACAGCTAACAGGCCGGCCAAACATAACAGTTTTGTTATTTCATCATTTCATCATTTCCACACAGCTAACAGGCCGGCCAAACATAACAGTTTTGTTATTTCATCATTTCCACACAGCTAACAGGCCGGCCAAACATAACAGTTTTGTTATTTCATCATTTCCACACAGCTAACAGGCCGGCCAAACATAACAGTTTTGTATTTCATCATTTCCACACAGCTAACAGGCCGGCCAAACATAACAGTTTTGTTATTTCATCATTTCCACACAGCTAACAGGCCGGCCAAACATAACAGTTTTGTTATTTCATCATTTCCACACAGCTAACAGGCCGGCCAAACATAACAGTTTTGTTATTTCATCATTTCATCATTTCCACACAGCTAACAGGCCGGCCAAACATAACAGTTTTGTTATTTCATTTCCACACAGCTAACAGGCCGGCCAAACATAACAGTTTTGTTTTCATCATTTCCACACAGCTAACAGGCCGGCCAAACATAACAGTTTTGTTATTTCATCATTTCATCATTTCCACACAGCTAACAGGCCGGCCAAACATAACAGTTTTGTTATTTCATCATTTCATCATTTCCAAACAGCTAACAGGCCGGCCAAACATAACAGTTTTGTTATTTCATCATTTCATCATTTCCACACAGCTAACAGGCCGGCCAAACATAACAGTTTTGTTATTTCATCATTTCATCATTTCCACATAGCTAACAGGCCGGCCAAACATAACAGTTTTGTTATTTCATCATTTCCACACAGCTAACAGGCCGGCCAAACATAACAGTTTTGTTATTTCATCATTTCATCATTTCCAGACAGCTAACAGGCCGGCCAAACATAACAGTTTTGTTATTTCATCATTTCATCATTTCCACACAGCTAACAGGCCGGCCAAACATAACAGTTTTGTTATTTCATCATTTCATCATTTCCACACAGCTAACAGGCCGGCCAAACATAACAGTTTTGTTATTTCATCATTTCATCATTTCCACATAGCTAACAGGCCGGCCAAACATAACAGTTTTGTTATTTCATCATTTCCACACAGCTAACAGGCCGGCCAAACATAACAGTTTTGTTATTTCATCATTTCCACACAGCTAACAGGCCGGCCAAACATAACAGTTTTGTTATTTCATCATTTCATCATTTCCACACAGCTAACAGGCCGGCCAAACATAACAGTTTTGTTATTTCATCATTTCCACACAGCTAACAGGCCGGCCAAACATAACATTTTTGTTATTTCATCATTTCATCATTTCCAAACAGCTAACAGGCCGGCCAAACATAACAGTTTTGTTATTTCATCATTTCATCATTTCCACACAGCTAACAGGCCGGCCAAACATAACAGTTTTGTTATTTCATCATTTCATCATTTCCACATAGCTAACAGGCCGGCCAAACATAACAGTTTTGTTATTTCATCATTTCCACACAGCTAACAGGCCGGCCAAACATAACAGTTTTGTTATTTCATCATTTCCACACAGCTAACAGGCCGGCCAAACATAACAGTTTTGTTATTTCTCATTTCATCATTTCCACACAGCTAACAGGCCGGCCAAACATAACAGTTTTGTTATTTCATCATTTCATCATTTCCAAACAGCTAACAGGCCGGCCAAACATAACAGTTTTGTTATTTCATCATTTCCACACAGCTAACAGGCCGGCCAAACATAACAGTTTTGTTATTTCATCATTTCCACATAGCTAACAGGCCGGCCAAACATAACAGTTTTGTTATTTCATCATTTCCACACAGCTAACAGGCCGGCCAAACATAACAGTTTTGTTATTTCATCATTTCAGAGTTTGCTATTTCTCTATCTATCTTCCCCCTGTCTCACTCCCCTTCGCCATCTCTCTCTCTCTCTCTCTCTCTCTCTGTTTCTCCCCTCCTCTCCGTCTTTCGCCCCCTCTCTGTCTTTCTCTCCCCCTCCCCCATCCTCTTCTCCCCCCTCTCTCTGTGAATGTTTATATATGTGTATGCACATATATGTATTATGGTATATACGTATGCGTATTGCGAATATACAAATGTTTATAGATGTATATGTGTGTATATAGATTATATATGTGTGTACATATGTGATAGCATGTTTATGTGTATACATACATATGTGTGTATATATGTATATGTGTGCATGTTTTTGTATATTTATGGTATGTACTTGCATTTGTGTGTGAATAGAAATATGTATCTTCATGTACTTGCATATATGAAAAGTATATATATATATATATTGTCAGAGTTTATGAAGTCCTTTAAAGTATGGCTTGATTATTGTATTATTAATACTGCTTTTCTATAAAAATTTGTTAGTTTTGAAAGAATAGAAGTTTATTTCATGTAGTTACATAAATCAGAGTGTGGAGTGTATGGACAAGAGACAGTTTATTAGTTATTTATCCAATTATTTAATTGCTTCTTCGTGATTATTATGCTTACTTACTAACAAATGCTGAATGACTGCGACTGAGTGAAAGCTGTATGATGAAGGGCAGAATGTTAGACCGGCCTGCGTGCCCAATTCTTAACCCTTTGAAAATAAAGTCTCTTGGTTCGTTCTCACTCACCGACATTTGCTTATTTTTCGCCCCCAGGCACTGACATTTCCCTCCTACGCAATTTCCCTGTTGGCTCTATTGTGTATTGGACCAGTAGCCCTACTTCTTCCTCTCAACCTCTTAAGTTCAATGTTCGTCGCCGGCTACCACCTACATCTCTTCGTCCGTGATATCGTATGAAGATAACAGTTTTGTTATTTCATCATTTCCACACAGCTAACAGGCCGGCCAAACATAACAGTTTTGTTATTTCATCATTTCCACACAGCTAACAGGCCGGCCAAACATAACAGTTTTGTTATTTCATCATTTCATCATTTCCACACAGCTAACAGGCCGGCCAAACATAACAGTTTTGTTATTTCATCATTTCCACACAGCTAACAGGCCGGCCAAACATAACATTTTTGTTATTTCATCATTTCATCATTTCCAAACAGCTAACAGGCCGGCCAAACATAACAGTTTTGTTATTTCATCATTTCATCATTTCCACACAGCTAACAGGCCGGCCAAACATAACAGTTTTGTTATTTCATCATTTCATCATTTCCACATAGCTAACAGGCCGGCCAAACATAACAGTTTTGTTATTTCATCATTTCCACACAGCTAACAGGCCGGCCAAACATAACAGTTTTGTTATTTCATCATTTCCACACAGCTAACAGGCCGGCCAAACATAACAGTTTTGTTATTTCATCATTTCATCATTTCCACACAGCTAACAGGCCGGCCAAACATAACAGTTTTGTTATTTCATCATTTCATCATTTCCAAACAGCTAACAGGCCGGCCAAACATAACAGTTTTGTTATTTCATCATTTCCACACAGCTAACAGGCCGGCCAAACATAACAGTTTTGTTATTTCATCATTTCCACATAGCTAACAGGCCGGCCAAACATAACAGTTTTGTTATTTCATCATTTCCACACAGCTAACAGGCCGGCCAAACATAACAGTTTTGTTATTTCATCATTTCAGAGTTTGCTATTTCTCTATCTATCTTCCCCCTGTCTCACTCCCCTTCGCCATCTCTCTCTCTCTCTCTCTCTCTCTCTCTCTGTTTCTCCCCTCCTCTCCGTCTTTCGCCCCCTCTCTGTCTTTCTCTCCCCCTCCCCCATCCTCTTCTCCCCCCTCTCTCTGTGAATGTTTATATATGTGTATGCACATATATGTATTATGGTATATACGTATGCGTATTGCGAATATACAAATGTTTATAGATGTATATGTGTGTATATAGATTATATATGTGTGTACATATGTGATAGCATGTTTATGTGTATACATACATATGTGTGTATATATGTATATGTGTGCATGTTTTTGTATATTTATGGTATGTACTTGCATTTGTGTGTGAATAGAAATATGTATCTTCATGTACTTGCATATATGAAAAGTATATATATATATATATTGTCAGAGTTTATGAAGTCCTTTAAAGTATGGCTTGATTATTGTATTATTAATACTGCTTTTCTATAAAAATTTGTTAGTTTTGAAAGAATAGAAGTTTATTTCATGTAGTTACATAAATCAGAGTGTGGAGTGTATGGACAAGAGACAGTTTATTAGTTATTTATCCAATTATTTAATTGCTTCTTCGTGATTATTATGCTTACTTACTAACAAATGCTGAATGACTGCGACTGAGTGAAAGCTGTATGATGAAGGGCAGAATGTTAGACCGGCCTGCGTGCCCAATTCTTAACCCTTTGAAAATAAAGTCTCTTGGTTCGTTCTCACTCACCGACATTTGCTTATTTTTCGCCCCCAGGCACTGACATTTCCCTCCTACGCAATTTCCCTGTTGGCTCTATTGTGTATTGGACCAGTAGCCCTACTTCTTCCTCTCAACCTCTTAAGTTCAATGTTCGTCGCCGGCTACCACCTACATCTCTTCGTCCGTGATATCGTATGAAGATAACACATAGACACATCCAGCGTGCAAGACACGGCGCCAAGAAAACGGTCGTGGAAAAAAATAAAAAGACGATACTGCTGTTGTACAAGTGGGGAAAGTCCTCAGTATTGTTACCAACACTGGCAAATCTTTATTACGTGCTTAAGGGCCAGGTCATGGCAAACCTGGGTACAAGGTTGCCATGATGAAATCCTCTAGGTTTTTGTTTTTTTTAACCGAGGTCATCACAACTCCTGGATCAAACTTAGGATTTGAATGTTTGAAACTCCTTCCTGTGAGTCTATATGCTCATTTCCCATTATGAGGCAATACGCATGGCAAACGCGGCCACCTTTTGAGACAGTGTGCAAGACTAACGGGGCCACCTTTTGAGACAGTTTGCAAGACTAACGGGGCCACCTTTTGAGACAGTGTGCAAGACTAACTTTTGAAGATATTAGGCGTGGCTGATAGGGCCAGCTTCGGTGACAGTGCGCATGGCTAACAGGGCCACCTTTGAAAACAGTGCGTATGGTTAACGGGGCCACCTTTGAAAACAGTGTGTATGGTTAACGGGGCCACCTTTGAAAACAGTGTGTATGGTTAACGGGGCCACTTTTGAAAACAGTGTGTATGGTTAACGGGGCCACCTTTGAAAACAGTGTGTATAGCTAACGGAATCACCTTTGAAGACAGTACGCATGGCTAACGGGGCCACCTTTGAAAACAGTGTGTATAGCTAACGGGGCCACCTTTGAAAACTATGTATGGCTAACGGGGCCACATTTGAAAACAGTGTGTATAGCTAATCGGGCCACCTTTGAAGACAGTGGGCATGTTTAACTGGGCAACCTTTGGAGACAACAAGCATGGCTAATGGAGTCTCAACTTTAGAAATAGTGCCCATGGCTAGTGGGGCCACCTTTGAAGACAATGCCCATGACTAATGGACCACATCTGGAGACAGTGCTCATGGCTAACGGGGCCACCTTTGGAGACAGTACTCATGGCTAACGGGGCCGCGTTTGGAGACAGTGCTCATGGCTAACAGGGCCTTGATGTGGGAGTCAGTTTTGGCATAGAGAATCCACCCCACTGGCAACTAAAGGGTAGACCAGTTTCAGTACGTGTACCTATTATGATAATAATAAACGTAAACATTTACGACATTTTACCGTGATTTCATATCGCCGGAAGATGAGTAACTCGATTTGAAGGGCGTGGGCTACTGCTCCATTTTAGGCCCCGATCTATATATATATTGTCAGAGTTTATGAAGTCCTTTAAAGTATGGCTTGATTATTGTATTATTAATACTGCTTTTCTATAAAAATTTGTTAGTTTTGAAAGAATAGAAGTTTATTTCATGTAGTTACATAAATCAGAGTGTGGAGTGTATGGACAAGAGACAGTTTATTAGTTATTTATCCAATTATTTAATTGCTTCTTCGTGATTATTATGCTTACTTACTAACAAATGCTGAATGACTGCGACTGAGTGAAAGCTGTATGATGAAGGGCAGAATGTTAGACCGGCCTGCGTGCCCAATTCTTAACCCTTTGAAAATAAAGTCTCTTGGTTCGTTCTCACTCACCGACATTTGCTTATTTTTCGCCCCCAGGCACTGACATTTCCCTCCTACGCAATTTCCCTGTTGGCTCTATTGTGTATTGGACCAGTAGCCCTACTTCTTCCTCTCAACCTCTTAAGTTCAATGTTCGTCGCCGGCTACCACCTACATCTCTTCGTCCGTGATATCGTATGAAGATAACACATAGACACATCCAGCGTGCAAGACACGGCGCCAAGAAAACGGTCGTGGAAAAAAATAAAAAGACGATACTGCTGTTGTACAAGTGGGGAAAGTCCTCAGTATTGTTACCAACACTGGCAAATCTTTATTACGTGCTTAAGGGCCAGGTCATGGCAAACCTGGGTACAAGGTTGCCATGATGAAATCCTCTAGGTTTTTGTTTTTTTTTAACCGAGGTCATCACAACTCCTGGATCAAACTTAGGATTTGAATGTTTGAAACTCCTTCCTGTGAGTCTATATGCTCATTTCCCATTATGAGGCAATACGCATGGCAAACGCGGCCACCTTTTGAGACAGTGTGCAAGACTAACGGGGCCACCTTTTGAGACAGTTTGCAAGACTAACGGGGCCACCTTTTGAGACAGTGTGCAAGACTAACTTTTGAAGATATTAGGCGTGGCTGATAGGGCCAGCTTCGGTGACAGTGCGCATGGCTAACAGGGCCACCTTTGAAAACAGTGCGTATGGTTAACGGGGCCACCTTTGAAAACAGTGTGTATGGTTAACGGGGCCACCTTTGAAAACAGTGTGTATGGTTAACGGGGCCACTTTTGAAAACAGTGTGTATGGTTAACGGGGCCACCTTTGAAAACAGTGTGTATAGCTAACGGAATCACCTTTGAAGACAGTACGCATGGCTAACGGGGCCACCTTTGAAAACAGTGTGTATAGCTAACGGGGCCACCTTTGAAAACTATGTATGGCTAACGGGGCCACATTTGAAAACAGTGTGTATAGCTAATCGGGCCACCTTTGAAGACAGTGGGCATGTTTAACTGGGCAACCTTTGGAGACAACAAGCATGGCTAATGGAGTCTCAACTTTAGAAATAGTGCCCATGGCTAGTGGGGCCACCTTTGAAGACAATGCCCATGACTAATGGACCACATCTGGAGACAGTGCTCATGGCTAACGGGGCCACCTTTGGAGACAGTACTCATGGCTAACGGGGCCGCGTTTGGAGACAGTGCTCATGGCTAACAGGGCCTTGATGTGGGAGTCAGTTTTGGCATAGAGAATCCACCCCACTGGCAACTAAAGGGTAGACCAGTTTCAGTACGTGTACCTATTATGATAATAATAAACGTAAACATTTACGACATTTTACCGTGATTTCATATCGCCGGAAGATGAGTAACTCGATTTGAAGGGCGTGGGCTACTGCTCCATTTTAGGCCCCGATCTAGTCATGTAGTTATTCATTCATTCATTAAAATCAGATAAAAACTTTCTCAGGCAAAAGCAGTTTCAACGTGTAATCGATAGCGAGCAAGCACTACTCCATTTCTGTCATTTTCCCCTGTAACTTATCAGTGTAGCTGTACTCAGGCTCACTCAAAACTACTTATGGTAGCAAGCGGGCATGTGGCTCGACTAAAGAGCCTTTTGACTCCAAGTTTCAGGACGGGTCTACAGCCGATAACATCTAGACAGACGCTGTATAATCAGTTCGTGGCTCATATAATGAACCTGATATTTTGTTTTACCGTGAGACGAAGTAGAAGAAAAAAAATATATAAAAAAAGACTCATGCGTTAATTTGCTCACATAAGATGCTCAAGTGACCTGATTCTTGAAGTTTCTGCAACACTCATGAAGTTTTGTAGCTGTGGTTATACGGCTATGTGGTCTGAACCAGAAGTTTTAGGACTGTCTAGGTCTGAAGAAGAAATTATAGGACTGTCTTGGACTAAAGAAGAAGTTATAGGACTGTCTTGTTCTGAACCAGAAGTTATAAGACTGTCTTGGTCTGAACCAGAAGTTATAGAACTTTTTTGGTCTGAACCAGACGTTATAGGACTGTCTTGGTCTCAAGAAGAGGTTATAAGACTGTCTTGGTCTAAAGAAGAAGTTATAGAACTGTCTTGTTCTGAACCAGAAGTTATAGGACTGTCTTGGTCTGAACCAGTAGGATTGTCTTGGTCTGAAGAAGAAGTTATAAGGCTGTCTTGGTCTGAAGAAGAAGTTATAGGACTGTCTTGGTCTGAAGTAGAAGTTATAGGACTGTCTTGTTCTGAACCAGAAGTTATAGGACTGTCTTGGTCTGAAGAAGAAGTTATAGGACTGTCTTGGTCTGAACCAGAAGTTTATATGACTACTGTGGTCTGAACCAGAAGTTATAGAACTGTCTTGGTCTGAACCAGAAGTTATAGAACTGTCTTGGTCTGAACCTGAAGTTATAGGACTTCCGTGGTCTGAATCTGAAGTTATAGGACTTCCGTGGTCTGAGCCACAAGTTATTGCTTGTAAATCACAACTGAACAGCTTTTTAAACAAATAACAAAAATATCCGTAGTCAAGAAGACTATAGCCATCATTAGCAAAGTAACAATCCTCTATCTCTATCCCTCTTCCTCTCCTTGTTGTTCTTCGTGTCCCTCTCTTGACCTTTTGAAAATACGTATCAATCAATCTTTTTCATACCCCCTGCCTCTCTCCTTTCCTTTTTCTGTTTCCTCTCTCTCTCTCTCTCTCTCTCTCTCTCTCTCTCTCTCCCAGTGTTGCTATTTTTCTCTCTCCCTCTGCCCTCTCTCCAATTATGTCTCCCTCACCCTTCTCTTTTTTTCGCAGTGTTCGAACACTCACAGCGCAGCGTTTAAATACAAGTTCAAATACACATGGATGCTTTGTCGCGGTATTGCACCATCGCTGAACAGCACGTCGCAGTGAGACTTCTTTGGGTAGAGATGAAGACATCTGTGGAAATTCATTGTAGGATTTTGGCTGCGCATGGAAGTGAAAATTCAACGAAAAGTTAATAACTGGGTAGAAAAGTTTAAAGCAGGAAGAAAAAGTTTAAACAACAAAGCCTGATCTGGACAATGCAACTCTCTCGCCCGTGGAAGCAATGACATAGCTTCTTTATTCCACCCGTACAGCCGTTATCTAACGCCGTATGATTATCACATCTTCGGCCCCACTTATAGAGGCTCTGTGCCATGCGGTCTGATGATGAGGTTACGAAAGTAGAAGAGACCTGGATTCGAGAGCTGCCGGAAATCTCACGTCGAGAAGTGATGTTAGGGCTACCGCTGGTGCTGCGGAGTTCGTGCACTGTACTAAGATCTTCCTTTACTAAAGGATTGTTCAGAACACTCAGTGGGCTTGCCTTGATAGGAAGGATGATAGCGATAACCTGTTGGGTTTTAAACATGGTTATTCTAATGTAGAAAAGTCAAAGACATCCGTTTTGGCAATCAGCGACCCACAGCTGACATGCCGGTGTCAGGGTTGGCGAACCACATTTGACATGCTGGTGTCGGGAATATGGGTGTGGGAGAGGGAGGAATGTTATGTGTAACTGAATTACGAGTTCAAACCATGTGGTTCAGCGCCCTATATTCCTGAATGTAGCGGTTTTCAAGCGCTAGGTGGCTTCTGTCGTCGGCGTGGCATTGTTTTTGACTGTTACCAGAAAATCAGATTTGCCTCTGTGGTTGGGCGGCCATCTTTTCTGTCTGGGGTCTTCATCTTGACCTGTAGTTCTTTAGCTGAAGACCTTCGCGGCTGGCTGTATATACTTCATTCTCATTAAGTGGGCACCCCACTTGAGTCTCTTTCTCTTTATCCTCTTTATATAGTGTAGGAATGATGCAGTTATTACCAATTGTCTTATGCCGTCGTTTCATATCTTGACCCTCCTGGTGACGTTTGCTGTTTTTCAGATTTCTTTTTTCTTTCTTTCTTTCTTTCTTTCTTTCTTTCTTTCTTCAATCTCCCTGTAAATGCAAGCTAGTGTTCTTTGTAGCCGATGACGTAAAGGTATTGAGGCACAACACTGCTCGGCGTGGGATCTGGTTATGTCGGTTATTCTTTCAGTCCCGGAGAGGAGTGTGGCTAAAAAAAAAAAGCCGGGGGTGTGCAATGCTTCTTTAGAAGACTCCACCACCATGGAGACTATGGCTATCGCTAACCCGTTAGCCAGGTTAAGCTTTCTAGCATGAACATCAGAGATATAAGATTTTTTTTAAAAAGTTTTATTTTAATGCTAGAATATTCTCAAAATAAGAATTTATGAAGGAGTTAAAAATAGAGAGGGATAGAGATTGAGGGAAGGGGGGGGGGCACTTGATTGATGGACTGATTGATTGATTGGCTGACTGATTTAACTTTATTTGCAAAGCGTGAAAAACTGAACAAGTGGGCCCGTCTGACATTCTGCCATTTGTCTCTCGACGTGCACTCTTCTCAGTCATTCAGTTTAATTTAAGTATATAAAAAAACGTACATTGTTAAGAGAGGCCAGCTTAGTGAGAATAAAATCCCTTGATGAGGTTGAAAAGCTCGCTGAAAACAGGAAATTTTGACAAACTAGCATGCGAGCCCTATGTGACGTTTAACGACACGGGAAGGATGTAAGATGTAAGATATATTAAAAAAAAAACGTTAAGTGTAAATTAACGAAACAATTATCCTCTTATCCACACAATCACAAATATAGAGTGACTAATACATCGGATTAACTTAATAGCATGTTCTTAGGCACGCTTATGCTGGAATAGCGCCACCCTTTGAAAACAAGTCTAATGGATGAATGGGAGAAAGAGAGCAAAACATAGGGAGAGAGAAAAAGGAGAGCAAGGGAGAGAGAGAAGGGAGAGAAGGGGGACAGAGAAAGAGAGAGAGAAGGGAGAGAAAGGGGACAGAGAAGGAGAGAGATAGACAGAAGGGAGGGAATGGGGACACAGAGGAGAGATAGAGAGAAGGGAGAAAAAGGGGGCAGAGATAGAGAAGGGAGAGAAAGAGGACAGAGAAGGAGAGAGAGAAGGGAGAGAAAGGGGACAGAGAAGGAGAGAGATAGAGAGAAGGGAGAGAAAGGGGACAGAGAAGGAGAGAGATAGAAGTGAGAGAAAGAGGACAGAGAAAGAGAGAGATAGAGAGAAGGGAGAGAAAGGGGACAGAGAAAGAGAGAGAGAAGGGAGAGAAAGGGGACAGAGAAGGACAGAGAGAAGGGAGAGAAAAGGGACAGAGAAGGAGATAGATAGAGAGAAGGGAGAGAAAGGGGACAGAGAAGGAGAGATAGAAGGGAGAGAAAGGGGACAGAGAAGGAGAGATAGATAGAGAGAAGGGAAAGAAAAGGGACAGAGAAGGAGAGATAGAAGGGAGAGAAAGGGGACAGAGAAGGAGAGAGAGAGAAGGGAGAGAAATAGGACAGAGAGAGATGGAGATAGAAAGGAGAGAAAGGGGACAGAGAAGGAGAGAGATAGAGAGAAGGGAAAGAAAAGGGACAGAGAAGGAGAGAGAGATAAAGAGAAGGGAGAGAAAGGGTACAGAGAAGGAGAGAGATAGAGAGAAGGGAAAGAAAAGGGACAGGGAGAGAGAGATAGAGAGAAGGGAGAGAAAGGGTACAGAGAAGGAGATAGAGAGAAGGAGATAGGAGAGAAAGGGGACAGAGAAGGAGAGAGAGATAGAGAGATTGACTGACTTTTATTTCCAAAGGGTTGAAAGAGGGAGATATAGAGCAAAAAAGAGAGCGAGAATGGTAGAGAGGAGAGGGGGAGAGAAAGGAGAGGGAAAGCGAGAAAAGGGAAGAGAGAGAGAGAGGAGAGATGGGAAACGAAAGTATGAACAAACAAACTTTATTCTCAGATGTTTCAGAGGGCGAAGAATTGGGCACGCAGACCATCTGATATTCTACCTTTTGTGCATTTTCACCCAAACGCAGAGAGAGGGAGAGAGAGAGAGAGAGAGAGAGAGAGAGAGTTTTTACTCATGCAGTGGCAAGTGCACACATGAGAGAATTAAGCTTGTTTCATAAAGAGTATGACTACTACCTTAAAAAAATAATATTTACTGCTAGACTATCTTCAAAGTAAGTATTTTTATCTTACATTTATGAGTGTTTTTATTCATAAATATATCCACTTGCGTCATTTAAGCAAGAAATGAAGGCCAAACTTGAAAGAAAAGAAAGCTCTAACGTAATGAGCCTCGACTTCACATCAATCGTCATTGTCATGATTTGTTGTCATTGTAGCCAGTTATAACAACGAAATGATGAGAGAGAGAGAGAGAGAGAAAAATTGAGATCAATTACACTCAATCTTCCCTTGGAGACTGATACAAAGTGATGTGCGTGCGAATTTTTTTTTTTTTCGAAAAGCAACTGATATTATCGAGTCAAACAAAGTTAAAATGCCTTCTAGCTGTGTTTTGTGTGTTTCTGTACGTGTGTGTGTGCGTGCGTGGGTGCGTGCGTGGGTGCGTGTGTGTGTGTGCGTGCGTGTGTGCGTGCGTGGGTGCGTGCGTGTGTGTGTGTGTGTGGGTGCGTGCGTGTGTGTGTGTGTGTGCGCGCGTGCGTGTGTGTGTGTGCGTGCGTGGGTGCGTGCGTGTGTGTGTGTGTGCGTGCGTGGGTGCGTGCGTGGGTGCGTGTGTGTGTGTGCGTGCGTGGGTGCGTGCGTGTGTGTGTGTGTGCGTGCGTGCGCGTGCGTGTGTGTGTGTGTGTGCGTGCGTGGGTGCGTGCGTGTGTGTGTGTGTGTGTGTGTGTGGAGGGTTGAAGGGGGAAGACGCTGTTCATTTTGGAAATCATCGACCCATAGCTGATATGGTAATTTCAGGTTTGGCGAACCATAGCTGACCAAGACCCTGTCCCACCTCTCCGCTGGTATTCTCAATAACAGGCTTAGCCTACTCACGAGGCAGGGATCGCTATACTCCCCATGGTGGTGGAGTCTGCTAAAGAAGTATGGCACACCCCCCCCCTGCTTTTTAGCTGCACTCTTGGACTGAAAAACAAAAAAAATAACCACCATAACCAGCTCCCACGCCGATACGATGCCGTGCCGCATCACTTTCACAGCATCGCCTGCAAAGAACACCAGCTCGCAGTCCCATGGAGACAGAAGACAAAGACCAGCTGTATTGTGTGTTGCGATAGCTGTCGAGTACAGAAGGACGGGAAAACTGGCTGGGACTTTCGCAAACACGCACAATGTTATCTGTCTCGACTGATAATTCTTAAAGGGAAACTACCCACTTTTTTCCCTTTCTTCCAAAGCCAGTGAGCCATATCTGAAGTTAAGTAAGCAAGGAACGAACGAAGGCTGCAGTGTGCACATTTCAAAGATCACGTTGGGGTTTGGAAAGGCGGGAAAAATAAACATTTAAAAGATTTGTAGAGGTCATGATCCAGGATCTCTTCCCCCATTTCCCTTTCCTCCAAATCACACTGGGAATTTAAAGGGCCGAAATTCTTACATAAACTGGGCGGGGAGGGGCGGGAGGGGAGAAGGACGCATAATTTTTCTCTGACGAACAGAAACGTCCTATGGTTGCTACGCTTTCTGGGCTGAGAACAGATGTAGGACTATCATTAAAAATACAGCATTAAAAAAACCCCGTTCAATACCCAATTAGTTGTTGGTCCATGGAATCACAAACATACTACCTGTGACCCCTTCGGTTTGGGGGGGGGGGGGAAGAGTGTCTATGGACCCCCAGGTTAAGAACCACTGATCTAGATCCTCTGACATATCGCGCCTGTGATAAATTCCCTTTAGTCGTCTTCTTCCGTTTGCTTTTACGACTACCTTCTACCTGCTCACTTAAAATCCTTGTTACGACATGGTAACGCTTCTCATGTGACTGCTTCAAACCGGTATCAGTTTTGATCGCCTCCTCCCCCTCCCCCCACTATTTGGTGAATACATTTCATTCATTTAATTTGTGAATGAAATGTTAAGGTTGGGGTTGGGGTGGAGGGGGTGGGGGGAAACTTGTGACGGAAACTACGCTGCAAACGCTCATTGGTCTGTGCCACCGACGAAACAAATAGTCACAGAGGTGTAACTATGGTCGACGATGCCGTCCACCAGGCAAGTTCAGGGAAAGGGGAAGGGAGGAAGAGAGAGAGAGAGAGAGAGAGAGAGGGGTGGGTGTCCAGTCATCGCTTCAGGGGAGCTTCCATTATTCTAAAGGAGAGTCGGGGGTGGGGGGGGGTTTGCATGGTGGATGAAAACAAAGACAAATAAAAAAAAAAGCTAAGAGCATGAGAGGAAGTTTTGCAACACTCCACGGAGAGGACTTGCTTGAAGATTAAAAAAACAAAAACAAAATACGAGTCCCCTTTAAAAATACGAAGTGTATAAAATTCCATTTTATATAAATGATAGGTTGAAATTTCCCGCTTTAAATTTTAACTCAAGTAATTTTCACTTTCTCCTCAAATTTGGCGTCAGGGCATGTACCCTCCCACGAGCATCTCTCTCACCCTAGTTACGCCTCTGGTCACAACAAGCCAGGTTTGCGAAGAACATCCGTTTGCTCGTACCAAACAGTTATTGCGCAGTTACAGTCCTGGCCATTTGCCTAGCACGAAGTTTTATCAATGAAAACTGCAGAGAGCGCCCGGGAATGTGACGGATGTAGTAACGTTTAAGAGAAGGGGGAAATCCTTCGGGCAAACTTGACCTTCACCCCTGCATACTTCCGCTCTTCAGTATGTGTCTGCTAGCTACGGTCTGAATAGGGTTTGTTTTTTTTTTCACCCCTCTTACCATTTCATTGAGAACAACACACGAATCATGCCATGACTGACAATAATGAGGTAGGACATGTTTTATTGTATGAAGTGTTTTATAGATTAGGATCGTTTTTGGTAGTAATGTAAGCGATCTAGCCATGATTAGACTGGACTTGTGACCCAGTTTCTTTACATCGGACTCGGCAAAAATGGCCGACCCGTCGGTTTCACAATTGTGACGGAAAAGAAAAATCAGGCAGACACTTGCTCATATTTGAGCCTGCGTTGTTTCGAAAGATCATTAATTCATATGTTTAATTCACAGAGCTGTAGAATAACCTAAACAGATACATAATAATTTGAAATTGTGATCTTTAGATTGTATCGCCATTTTGTTGATATATTGCACGTAAACAACGTTAGGTACAGTTTTCTCTTTCTACCAAGCGGTCAGTGGAAAACTTATCAAACTCTGTAACTTTCTTTCTTTTTGTTCTAGACTATTCTTAATCGTAAGAACCTTTGTTCTCACACCAATCAGGTTTTGATAACTAACTACTTTTCCAACTTGTGTATTTTGTAGGACATAACCAGGCTAGGTAAAGTTGAGTACCTTTGGTAACTTCAGCCTTTAACTCTTAAAAGAAAGAGTGTTCATTTCTTTATAATCAGACTCAATTTGTTACAAGTGTTTAGGAATTTTGAAACACTTTCATAGATACAGTAACCAACCGTCCCGTAATTTACGACGTAGTTTCCGTATTTTAAGGATTTGTCTAGGAAATCGTATTAACCTTTATCGGGATGCCTAAGTGTTCTCCATTTTAAAACACATGGTTCATATTGTCCCGGATTCTCATATTTGATCGCTGCGTGTTCGGAAATAAACATAATTTTTAAAATGATCTTAGTGGAAATGTTGCTATTTTGAAGAAAGTTTACTCTGTAGAGAAGTACAATAAGTAAGCCCGATTGGCACAATAAAATATGTAAAGTTATAAACCTAGTTTATAATTGTGGATTAAAATTTCAATTTAACTTTAAGCACATACACCCAACCTACTGCCGATTGAGTACCTCATATTTTAACTTAGAAAAGATGGTTAAGATGATGTAAGAGATATGACAACTGCAGTAAAACCGGTTCTGGTTATAAAGTAGAAGTAATTGTTTATCTGTTTTTCATGTTTTTTTAAAAATCTTTTTTTTATTGATCCTTGAAAAAGGCTTTGGTGAAATATTGGATTGTTGTATGTTCTTCATTTATATGTGTTCGTATTGTTTTCTGCCATATTTGTTTCTGCCCTCTTTCCTCACTCTTTATGTTTTTGTAAAACTGAACCATACATCTCCATCTGTTTTCATTAAGATATCATAAAGCACATTGAGACTATTTTGTTAATTATTTAGGAGGTGACAAACTTGTATGTTGACAGTGAATAACCAGTCCCAGTTCATATACCATCATAGCATCCACAGACAATATGAAACTGTTTAGATGTGGAATTTTATATGACCTGTTTAGCACCAGCATATATAAAACTTGTTTCAGAACAGGTCTTTAATGTGATAAAAGTGGTTATAATTTTGTATCACTCAGAGGCCAGCTGCCTGTGGTGAAATTTTTTTTGTTGTTCGTCAGAAAATGTGAACTCATCACAAGGAATATATGGGCTTAAAATAAATGTATCATTGTTATAATGGTAATGTGTAGTAGTCATTTTTTCTTCTTCTTCTTCAAACATTTACAGATTTCGACTTGTATATTTTCAAGCTAGTTGGTGGTCGTCTGGAGGAGGTGGACATCCCTATGCAGTTTGTTCTGGAATGGTGTAGTAATTGGCCATATTTGTCTTCTTTGTTGTTCATATTTTGGGTACTCTTACAGTATGTGGTCTTCTGTCATCTGATTGGTGCCACATAAGCATTCATCAGCTGATCCTGTCTTGAATTTGTTGTACAGATGGTATCTTAGCCTGTTGTGCCTAGTACTTAGCCTCAGGATGATGACTTGAGCCTCAGGATGATGACTTGAGCCTAAGGATGGTGACTTGCTCTTCTTTGTTTAGTTGGTAGTAGGCATCATTTCTTTGGTGGTCTTAGTGCTATTTCTCCCATTTGTTATTGTAGCTGAGATTTATCAGTGTTTTGGCCTCTTCAAATGATATAAAGGTGCCTGTCTGTGATAGTTTACCTCCTCCTTTCGCTAGGGTCATTGTAGTAATGGTAATGGCTGATTTCATCGTTCTTCATGAAAGTTCTGAAGTCTGATAGGTGTTGGCTGTTTGTGACAGTTGTGAGCATCTTTATTGTTGAGCATTGTCTCTTATCACAAATTCTGCTGTGTGATTGAAATCATTGGCCATAGTAATGATGCATCATGTTTTGTGTTGCAAGATCATCTATACATAGATGTTCTGGCATTGTCTGCCTTCATTTGTGGTCCTTGTGCAAATGGTGCAGTACTTCAACAGTCAGTCTTTATGTGGCATGGTATTATGTCAATTCTTCGCAGTCATTGTGGCTGATGGAAAAATCTCTTTGTGGTTGTCAGAAGTGAGATAATTGTGTCAAAGATAATATATACAAGTTGTCAGGATTAGTCTCAAAACACAGTTCTATTAGGGAATGAGGCGTCAGAGCCAGACACTTGGCACATAGAGGAGTCATGACTGAGACAGTAGACATATAGATGAGTCTAGACTCAGACAGTAAGCACATAGAGGAGTCATGACTGAGATGATAGACATGAGATAGGCAATACAGTGGGGTCATAACTGAGACAATAGAAATATAGGGAATGGGGTGTCAGAGCCAGACACTTGGCACATAGAGGAGTCATGACTGAGATGATAGACATATAGAGGAGTCATGACTGAGATGGTAGACACATAGGGAAGTCATTACTCAGGCAGTAGACACACAGAAGAGTCAAGACTCAGGCAGTAGACACACAGAAGAATCAAGACTCAGACAGTAGACACATAGAATAATCAAGACTGTGGCAGTGTACACATAGAAGAGTCAAGACTTTGGCAGTAGACACTCAAGACTCTGGCAGTAGACACGTAGAAGAGTCAAGGCTCAGACATTAGATACATAGTGGGAGTTGAATTTAACAGCCTTGGTCCTAAGTCCAGAACCATGTGTTTGGTCAGAGACTTCCGTGGTGTTACTGTTCTATGAAGAAAGTAAAGAGCAGTGTTCGCCTATTGCAGCAGAGTTTTTGTGGACATCCACCCTGAAAAAGCCATACAAGCCCATTAGGTTTTATGCCTTTATACCAAAGCCTAGAGTACAACATCGGCTGCCAAAACATCATGTTAGCAGTCATCAGGAAATTCAACAGCAGTAACATGTGCAGTGGGTAGATGGGCAAATGACCCACTCAAGGAATTTTCCACATGGTCCTCAAAATCTGACTGAGCCTCACATTGTATTCTTCATAGATCTCATTTATTGAAAAATGACCAAATGCTGTAAGACTCAGAAAATGCTGCATTGAAAACGGACACTTTTTAGCTATAATGTTGCTGGTTACTTTTTAAAAAAAAAACTGATAGCATTTCAGAATTTCTGTAGATCTTCAGTTGACAGTTTTAAAAAAAATCTTTATCAGTATGTAGAGAACGTACTTTAGGGAGGCTGTATGAAGGCAGTAGATGATTGTGTAGCACAGACATTTTGAAGAATGGAGAGTAAAGTTTTTGAAGTCCTTGACTGGACCAAAGAAAGAGATATCACAGCACATACCACCACTGCTGCAGGGGCATCATCCAGTCATACTTTGTTAGTAAAACCTCAGTTATCTTTAACCAGGAGTATCAGAAGGATGTTGAGCAGGGTCTTGGGGCCAAGTGTGATTCCTCGGTCTTCCAGCTCCGCCTTCAGGAATTCCCTGATCTTCAGATTCTCTGAAGCGTGGAGGATGTTGTGTGGATAAAGTTAGCCATCCATAAAACATTCATTTTTTTTTTAGACTAGTTTGAGATAGCGTCATTTATTTCCCTCAGTCACCACCATTTGGAAATGGGAGGAAGGGAACAGAACAGTCAGAGTAGAACATGATGGGATGAGGAGGGCGTATATTTATGTGTGACCTTGAAGAAATGTAACAACCGTTTCTCTCACTCCATTCATCTTATGTTGGATGTTTACCCATTCACGTCCTGGGATGACCTCGTCTCCTGCACTGGGGGGGGGGGGGGGGGGGGGGGTGGGGTGGTGGTGGTGGGGGGTCGTGCGCGTTCATATTTTTATCTCCTGAAATTTAATAACATTATTTTTTTTTCATTCGTTGGCAGACAGAACCATGTAATTACATATTTCGTTTTTAAATTACTTCCATCTGAATTTTTTTTTTCTTCAGCCCTATAACCTATGGGTCCCGGTAAGAATTTGAAATTGTCAGCAGCGTAAAGATATAAATCTGAACAAGTATTATTTCTTAGAAAAACACATACATACAACACACAAGTAAAAAAAAAAAAAAAGAAATTAGTGAAAGTAATTTATTATCATGTTATCTGTAGACTTTTCTAATTACCATGGCAAGCTATTCCCCCCTCCCGCCCCTTTTTAAAAAAAATGTCCAGTTATTCCCCTCCCCCTCCACACAAAGAGTATTACAGCTTTTGTGGTTGATTTGTCCTGGTTGATTGTACTGGCTAAGTACAGTGACTTTGTTTTCTTCAGTGCTTATGTATTTGTGTAGTAGTACAAAAGTCCCCTCAGAGCTCACACATGATAGATAGTGTGAACTTAAGTAAGTGAACAAAATCTTACTTATTGCGCAATAAATATGCTCTTTTAAAGTGTATTTTGTACATTAAATATACTTGTGAGTTCTCCATCTGTTATCCAGGAACGTGTCTGCAAAAAAAAAATTAGATTTATAAAATTCTTTGTCTAATATGTAATAATGTGTGGAGTAGAAACTTGGACTCTAAAGCAGAAAGTCGGATAGAAAGATATAACGAAGCAAAAAAGTGAATGTGCAAGAAAGTGGGTCATAAATCGAGGGGAAAAAAAAGAACAAATCTAAAATATTAGAACGATTGCAAGCACAATGTGGACTTCTCAGAAAGATAAGGATCAAGAAAACAAAATGTTTTGGGCCAAATGGAAAGACGTAGTAACATACTGAAGACGATACCAGAAGGGGATGTGGCAGGAAAAAAAGAGGGAGAGGTAGATAGAGATGTAGATTGAAAAAAAATAACATGCGAGAGTGAGTAAGTTACAGTCTGGATGAGTGCACCATTAAGGCGAAGGAGCGAGGAAACTGGAGATTCATTACCGCCAGCCTTCATACTGAAGACCGAACATGATCTTCTTCTTCTTCTTTCGCTTCTACCACCAAGACCGCCCCCACGATCCTACTGAATTTACACCTGTGGTCCACGTTAAGTCCTGTGGTCCCCGAAAGGACCACACGGGATCCCCGAGAGGACCATATAGGGTTCAGAGTATCGCAGGGCTTGAGCCTGTATTCTTGGTGGGTCCCGGAAGCGGGATTGCGTGACACCGTGGTTTTCGTTGCACCAGTTTAGTCTAGAGTTGGACTGTCTCACCGGAAGACCTCGACGTGTTTTGGATATCAGCATATCCCCGCAGGCTCAGAGGTGTTAGTCCACCTAGGCCAGAGTTGGACCTTCTCACCGGAAAACCTCGACGTGTTTTAGGATACCCATGTATCATCGCCGGGTGAGAGGTGGTTGCCCATCCAGTCCAGTGTTGGACTTTCTCACTGGAAAACCTCAGCGCGATTAGGATATGCATACATCCCCGCCGGGTGAGAGGTGTTTGCCTATCTAGACTGCCCTGGTCCAGTGTCTCCGACTTCAGCATTTTGTGGTCGTGGCCGCTACCCTTCCTAGTTGTGACCAGGATGGAGCTTTTGTCCAGGAGGATGAATCCTTGCCACTAGTGACTTCCACCCCTGGGTTGAGCCGGTTTAGGCATATTCTCCCAGTATGGGCATGTTTGGGACGTGACCGACCTCTAGAACAGAGGTACTGTGACATGCATAGCCTTCAAGTTTCACCCCTGGTATTAGCCGGTTTAGGCAAAATTCACCAGTATGGGTGTATATCAGGCGTGACCGACCTCTAGAGGTGGCGTGACATGTCTAGCCATCAAGTTCCACCCCTGGTGTGTGCCAGTTTAGGCATATTTCACCAGTGTAGGTGTGTTTCGGACGTGGCCGGCCTCTAGAGCAGAGGCGCCGTGGTATGTATAGCTCTCGCAGCGATACTACTGGACATACCGATTAAATTTCACTTTATCTTTTCCTTCGCCTTTTCACATCAGTACCACATAGCAACCTTTATTCCTTTTCCGCATTTTCTTCCTTGATCGGGAGGAGCTTCACTCCACGCGCGGCATTTGAAGAGTCTCGCCAGCAGTGTCTTAACCTCTGGGTTAAGCTGGTTCATGCATTCCACCCGATATGACTGCACTCAGGACGTGGCAGACCTCCAGACCAGAGGTGCTTTGATTTGACCGTTTGCTTTGCCTTATCCTTTCTACCACTTTTTCCGCAGTGGTGCCGCGCGGCAACCCCTTTTCACCTTTCTTCATTGGCCGGGAGGAGCACCGCTCCACGCACGGCAGCTGAAGAATCTCGCCAGCAGCGGGAACATGATGATGATAATGCCGTCTAATAATGCACAGAATGTGTCCACAAATAAGCGTGTGCTTATACGATGTATATATTCTCTGTTTACTTGCTGAGAGCAGTCATTCCAGTAAGCGTTAAAGCGGTCGTGAGCAAATCATGCATGCTACCGACTTGGTCTGCAAGCACCTTATAATTTATCCAAGTCGTTTTAGGGTGAGGAGGGGGGATGTAATTTATCTTATTCTCCTTATTTAGTTTAGATGAACTTTTAACTTTTTTTTTGCATTCTATAGTTTCCAAATTTTCATTCAGTGTGCTATTTTGAGAAGGCAAGGGGAAAAAATAAGGAGACAAAAGACCAAAGGTTTTCGTTCATTTTCAGAAGATTGTCCAACTTTGAGGAGCTAGAGGACACAGTTCCGTGGGAAGGTCTGCAGGTTCGTCTAACTGCCAGGCGTACGGTGCTGTTATTTTCGATCATAGTAGCCGTGCTGTTATTTTTGGTCATAGTAGCAGTGCTGTTATTTTCGGTCATAGTAGCAGTGCTGTTATTTTCGGTCATGGTAGCAGTGCTGTTATTTTCGGTCATAGTAGCAGTGCTGTTATTTTTGGCATAGTAGCAGTGCTGTTATTTTCGGTCATAGTAGCAGTGCTGTTATTTTCGGTCATAGTAGCAGTGCTGTTATTTTCGGTCATAGTAGCAGTGCTGTTATTTTTGGTCATAGTAGCAGTGCTGTTATTTTTGGTCATAGTAGCAGTGCTGTTATTTTCGGTCATAGTAGCAGTGCTGTTATTTTTGGTCATAGTAGCAGTGCTGTTATTTTCGGTCATAGTAGCAGTGCTGTTATTTTCGGTCATAGTAGCAGTGCTGTTATTTTCGGTCATAGTAGCAGTGCTGTTATTTTTGGTCATAGTAGCAGTGCTGTTATTTTTGGTCATAGTAGCAGTGCTGTTATTTTTGGTCATAGTAGCAGTGCTGTTATTTTTGGTCATAGTAGCAGTGCTGTTATTTTTGGTCATAGTAGCAGTGCTGTTATTTTTGGTCATAGTAGCAGTGCTGTTATTTTTGGTCATAGTAGCAGTGCTGTTATTTTCCATGACTGGGCCTGGGTTGATGAATTTCAAAGCAAATATCAGTTGCCAATGAATTTTGCTTACCTCTTCTTTAGAGCTCAGATAGTTTCCAAGATCTGCCCCCCCCCCCCCCCCACATTGCGTCGAAGATTCTACGTGGAGCCATAATTTGCTATATCAACGACGGTCTGCACAGATTTTGTGTCAGTTCCACGAAAGCGTCGGTATATAATTTTCCAGCACTTTGTATACCCTTTCGTCGTGTTTGTTTACTCTGGTATAAGCTAGTGGGGAAAAAGTTATGTCCCCTTTCCCTCCACCGTTTCTGAACACACCGGGGTTATTCTTAGTCACAAGTTCTATGAAAATCATTTATATGGGAACAAAATATTTGTAATTAAAAAAAAAATATTCAGTCCTTCATTGCCCAAGACGCACAGGGCAGCTAGTAGTGAGAAATTTCCACTTTTGTCGGTCCTTGGTTATCTGCTTGGGTGTCTCTTGCGTCAATACTTTCTGTACCAGCATTTGTTTTTTTCCATCTGTACGTCTTCTGTGTCTCTTTAGGTCGTCAAATGTTACAGCGATACTGGTGTAGTTCTGTTACACCTCAGCCATCGTTTGTCTTTCCAAACCTCGCCTCTCTGCCCCCAGTCTTTTTTTACTAGTCGTTCCACTATTTAGACTAATTACCTCGCTGCCGCCCAAGAGGAAGCAGATACCTGCAGTTTTCACCTGAGCGGTGACATCACCCAGGCTAGCACGTGCTACCGTAGTGTGGAAGTATGGGAGCGGAAGTTTTTATATTTTCTTACTTAAGCTTTCCTCTCACTCCCAGCCATGGCCCCGTTCTCTTTCCCCCTCCCCCCCCCCCCCCCCCAGAACGTAGACCTAAATATATATTTCTTTCTTCGTTTCTGTGAGGTAAAAAAAAAAAATGTTCACTGAAAGCTGAACTCACCTGTCATGAGCTGGA
The DNA here is from genome assembly GCA_009760885.1 of Achatina immaculata. Taxonomy (NCBI): domain Eukaryota; kingdom Metazoa; phylum Mollusca; class Gastropoda; order Stylommatophora; family Achatinidae; genus Lissachatina; species Lissachatina immaculata. Next base: position 11,097,860 of record CM019707.1, read on the forward strand.
CTCCAGATCGTATAGATTCTGTCAGGTTCGTAGTTTCAGTATTGAGATTTAATCTTAGTTTATTAAGAGTGGGCCAGGCACAACATTTTATAAATCCGGTTAATGATTTGCAAAATTTAGCTTTTACAGACAGCGCCATCTTTCCACTAGTAACACTTGGCGCAAAGCGGGTTGGTCAGAACGAGTCTGGTGCACGGTACCTAATGGGAAATAGATTAGTACGTTTTTTTTTCCCCTTCTTCGCCATTGTTTCCTGACTGAGCTGTGTTTTACTCATATATCTTGTTCTGTCCTTCATATACTGATAGGTGAACCATTGAGCTCCGCTGTGTAGATTGACATTCCTTATCGTTAGAGGCATTTTGTCTTCATCACAGGATGTGGAGTACACATTCGTACAACTGGATGGTGACGTCATCTCATCTTCCCAGAGAGAACCTTAGGTTAATCCAGAGTTTATCATCACAGAAGCTTCAGTTTAAACACGTTATATGTATTAGGGCTTCGCTTTCCATCTTGGATATCGTTAGGAGCTGGGGATTTTTGACCCACTGTACTTTGTAATTCATTATAAACATTTCTTGAATGTTCGTGAATAATCGGGGGGGGGGGGGGGGCGCGTTACCTTTTAAGATTATTTTTGCCAAACCAAGTGCACAGAAGTCAGAGCAGAAAAAAAACCAAAATATGGTTTTAAAAAACAGGCACCTTTAAAAGAAAAACAAAAACGTAAAAGCCCATCAAAGTGACAGAAACAGTTGTCACGCTAGCAAAAACTTTATTGAATTGCTTTCACATTTCAAATGGTATCAGCCTCATTACCACGTCGTAAAATACAGAAAATTGCCACCTTACGGGATGGCCCCGCAGCTCACCGTATCACACGCACGTATTAAATTACTAGAGTCCGCATAAATCTAGTTATTACGCCAGGAAGTTTATGGGTAATGGGCTTCTTCTTCTTCTTCTCTCTCTCTCTCTCTCTCCCCCCCCCTTTTTTTTTTTCTTGCTTGTCAAGGCTGGAAATTGTGGATGTCATCAACGATCTTTGCCTTTGCTTTCCGTCTCTCTTCACTTTCGTTCCATATCGCAGCACGCCATTCTTTGCCGTCTCTCTTCACATTCTTTCCACATCACAGCACGCCATTCTTTGCCGACTATCTTCACTTTCATTCCACCGCAGCAAGCCATTCTTTGCCGACTCTCTTCACTTTCGTTCCACATCGCAGCACGCCATTCTTAACCATCTCTCTTCACATTCTTTCCACATCACAGCACGCCATTCTTTGCCGACTCTCTTCACTTTCATTCCACCGCAGCAAGCCATTCTTTGCCGACTCTCTTCACTTTCGTTCCATATCGTAGCACGCCATTCTTTGCCGACTCTCTTCACTTTCGTTCCATATCGTAGCACGCCATTCTTTGCTGTCTCTCTTCACTTTCGTTCCATATCGTAGCAGGCCATTCTTTGCTGTCTCTCTTCACTTTCGTTCCATATCGTAGCAGGCCATTCTTTGCTGTCTCTCTTCACTTTCGTTCCATATGTAAGCAGGCCATTCTTTGCCGAATCTCTCTACCCTGCAATATTTACTACAATGCGTAAGATTTTTTTTTAAAAGAAAACCAATGTAGTTAAACTGGCATTCCTTCATAACTGATACAGATTGTTACAGATGAGAAGCAGCGAAGCTTTAGCCCACAGTAAAGTGAATCAGCACAGCGTTGTATTGTTATTTGTGGAAATACAGTGGGCAAGGAGCTTTGGATATGAGAGAAAGAATTAAAAAAAACTAGCAAGAGAATTACTGTGACTCGAACTACAGGCTCCGCTATGGCGGACTATGTAAATAGTACATTTCTGTTGGTTCTGGTTCCATCCAAAATTATTTCCAAATCTTGTCTCCATTCCCCCCCCCCCCCCCCCCCCCTCTGCTATCCAACTTAGTGTCCGAATTTTTTATAAATGTATGTTTCTTTCTACTAAGAATCCACGCAAAAAATATCTCTCCGACCACAGATATTTTCTAGAAGAAAACAATGTTGTTGCTGTTGTTGTTTTTTTTCTGCTTCTTCTGTCTCCCTGGAACTGCGAGCTTCATGTTCTTTGCAGCCGATGCATTGAAGGTGCTCTTGTTTCACAACCATAAGTAGCATGCATTATGCAGCTGTGCCCAGTGCCGACTAATGTCATTGATGCTGTCTTCGTAACAAGAAGCTGTTACGATTTTTTGCTCCCCCCCCCCCCCCCAACCTGTAAAGCTGTCACGCAAGCTTATAAATAAGCTCCACAAGCACATCGATCTGTCACTTCGTTGTGTAGACTTTTGTGCCAGAGGCCTGTATCAAGGAACCGCCTCGAGGAACCCACATCAGAGTTCTGGGCTGTCGTTTCCCCTATTGCATCAAGTGCGCTTATCCGTTGTGTGTGTCTTCATTCTGTTACACTCGTACACGTGACATAGTAATCTGCTGTTTGTATGTGCAGAGGCTGAAAGTCTTATCTGTTCGTCTCTTTTGGGCTAATGGCAGGTATCGAGACCATCACCCGTACGTGTGCAGAGGTATATGACGATGTCGACAACCCTATACCGGACACACGCCTTCTTTATGTATATCCAGAGCTGACTTCTGAGAATGTAAGAATAAGAAGAAAAAGATGGAGGCCCGCCGGGCTATGATTTATATTACGCGCAGTCTTATCTGGCCCATGGTTCGCCCATGCGGAGCTAAAGCGAATTCCAAGCCTCTGTGTTCGATTTCCTGTAAATTGAAACTTTTTGGAAGTCTTTATTTCCAGGAATGTGAATGTAATGTTGAAAAACTGTAAAAACATGTTTTAAAAAGTGTAAAAACTGCTATTTGAACAACTTTATATGTGGTTGTAACTCTTTTCCGTGAGTATTAAGTTTTCACTTCACAGACCGACTGCCGCGAGTACATTGTACTCTCGTGAGCAGTGCTTTACACGTTACATCACACATGATTGCCGCTATATCTGTCGTGCAGTTCTAAAATGACAACAGTCATGCAGTTGAACTGTTTTATTGAATTGTAGCATGGGGGGGGGGGAGGGGAGGGAGGGGGGAGGGGAGACAAACCATCAAGTTATACGTACACTTGCATTGAATATCTGAACATGCTCACTTGTTACGGTATCATGGCTTTGAGAGAACCGTTCAGCTCCTGTGATTGGCCAGTTCACGAAAACGGGGGTTTTCAAATTGTGGAGCACGGAAGGGGGAAACAAGACGGGGAGAAAGAGCTCTTTGTTTGTGAACTGATTTTTGACTGGGGTTGAAGTAACCAAAACTAGACTTTATAGAAAAATGTGGTGCTTCTGTGCTTTATTTCCTCGAGACCTTACGTTTGGAATTTAACTGAGTTATTAAAAGTTTAGTCCGTATTTTCTTCCTTCTTGTGTCTATTCGACAAGGGGAGGTATGAGAAGATAATCCAGATCCTCACTTACTCCTCTCACAAACACATGGAGCGCGAAATTCTAGATTCTGAAAACTTTGACGTAACCTTTTCTTTTAGTAAGCACATTTCCAAATAGAAATGATTATACTAAACATGTTATACCGTATGTCCGTTTCGATGGCGATCTGGTTGGCTGAGTGGATAGACGTTTGGTCTACTAATTAGATGGTCCAAGTCCCAGTAGTGGATTTTTTGTCCCTGGTACCACCACACTAGAGAGGCCCCGGGGTCCACCCAGCTTAAAAAAAACGTCTAGCAGAGAAATCTGGGAAGGTAAATGCGGCCAGGGCGTGACACTGACCTCATCACACTTTCATGTGCCGACGGTCTTAGAAATACGGGCCCAACACCCTGTCCCCAATATGCCTTGATGGCAAGGAAGCGGGTATTTTGCCAGCCTTTACCTGCCTTTACTATGACATAACTGTTGGAGGTTATGAAATACCAGAGGTTAGATATGCTGATGACACAGTATTACTGTCCACAACACAAAAAGGAATGGAAAAACTAATTATGTCAGTCTGTAGGAACAGCGAAGAGCAGAACCTCTTATCTTAATGCGAAGAAAACTAAATTGATGACAGCTGACAAAACAAATAAGGCAGCTGAAATGTATCAATGAGGAAAAATTGGAAGAAGTGGAGAGTTTTGAATATCTTGGACCACTGCTAACTAATAATGGAGATACAATGAGGGAAATTAAAAGGAGGACATCTATCGCTCTTCAGAAAGTAAAACAACTAAATAATCTGTGGAGAGGAACAGACAGAACTACAAAAATAAGATTTTTAAGGGCATCCATCTTTCCCATCGCAACATATGCCTGTGAGACCTGGACACTTAACAAAACAGCTGAGAAACACATAAATGCCTTTGAATATAAATGCTATAGTAGAGTTCTTCAAATATCATGGACACAAAAAATATATCCATACTACAAGAACTTAATATTGAAGAAGGCTGGCTAGTAAAAAGGATTACCGTCTTGAAAGGGTACATAATGGGAAAAAGAAAGAGAGGAAGACAAAGGCGAAGATGGCTGCAAGACATCGTTGATGATCTTCATGTGGATGCATCAGCAGCAGGCCATCTTGCTCACAACCGAGAGGCCTACAGGAGTGCTGTTAGGGAGGCAAAGTTCTGCAAGGGACATGCAAATAAATGAATAAATGATACCTGCCTCTCGTTTCCATGAAATAGCTTAGCTGTTCTCAAAATGTGGACACCCGATAATCACTTTTCTAGCCACATATAGGTTGCGAACCATCAGCTTATGTACCGGATCTCAGTGCCATAAACTCTTATCATCATCATCATTATCATCATTATCATCATCATTATCATCATCATCATCATCAGTCCTCTGTATTCCCAATGGAGCATAAAGCATCAAAAAAGGTTCTCCAGCCAATCCTGTCTTGAGCAAGTCGGGATACCTTAAACCATATCTTACCCTCTTCCTTTAGTTCTTCTCGTTTTTTTTTTGCGTCTCACTCCTTGAGGTGTCCAAGATAATGCGGTATATGGATGTCTTGTTTTTTTCGTGTCATAACATGTGGCCAAGCCATTTCTGTCTTCGTCTTTTGACCTTTTTAGTAATATTGTCAATGCCCGTTCGTTTTGTTATTTATAAACATTTAATACCCAAAGTGATAACGCAGTAACGGCGGACCACCTGATAATACGGGAATCACTGAAGTAGACTATACACAGACTATCCACATTTGTTTTATTTGGATGATGATTTTATTCTATCTTCTTCCCACTCCCCCTCCCTCCCCCATCTCTTATTTTTGTGCTTTCTTTCTTTCAAATCGGCCAGACTTTGAAAGGGGTGGGGGATGGAGGGGAAACTAGGTTAGTGTAGTCTTTCGGATGTAACAGAATTGTCATTGGAGGATCAGTTTCATGGAAACGGAGATAGTCGTACGTGTCCGTGACTTGGTTAGTAGGAAGATAACGTTGTCAGACTAGTGAAAGTGTCCAAGCGGTGGTAATTGATGTCTTTCTTTCTTTCTTTCCTTTCTTTCTTTCTTTCCTTTCTTTCTTTCTTTCTTTCTTTTTTTTTGCACAGGTATTAAGCTTTTATTCTGAAGACCATCGGCTGACAGGTAATATCGGATGTTTTGCCACGGGCTAACAGTGCAGAGGTTGTTGGTCATATGGTTGCCACAGCTGATTGATTATGCTTGTTTAACATTGATTATGCTTGTTTAACATCTGTGAGATGATTTTTTTTTCCCATCAGTGATAGTTTTTACACACCAGTCAGTTTTGAAATATTATTACTAGTTACCATTTCACTTCCGTTTATGATATTTATTATCCACAAACTTACCTTCATCTGGCATGTTATGCTTTACTTTCCTTCTGTGTTGTTGTTTGACCATTCCCCCCCCCCCCCCAACTTCAACACATCTGCGATTAGGATATTCTTAGCAGTCGACTCGGTGAAGATGTTGCAGCACAAACGTCGTGTTGAATTGGCAGAGGGTTGGGGTTCCAAACTTGGCGACTCGAGTAGATCGTCTTGGCGGACTCCGCCGTCATTATCCAAGCGGAAACTTTTGCTGGTAGCACTAACGAAGAGCTGGAGCACACTCTTTAACTCTCTGACTAGTTGGCCATTAATAACTGCAGGCCACTCCAGCAGCCTTATCTGCGATATCAGAAGCAAATAAAATAAAGAGATGAAAAATAAGAAGTGTCTCAGTTAACGATGGATATGGACCATGTGATTTTTATTTTTTTATTTTTTAGAAAGATGGATGAAATGAAAGTCTAAAGCTTCTTAAGCAACGAGTTAAGGAAGGCCATGAAATAGTTCAGCGCTTGAGAACAAGCATAAACAAACCGGTCATATTTAGCCGCCAGCAGCTCTCATCAGTGGAGAAAACGAAGCTTCTCAGAGCTCGTAAACACTGAAAAAATATTTTTAAAGCAAGACAGGATGAGACTGGGAGAAGATCTTTCAACTACGTGCATGTGGGAAGAAAAATAAAGGGGGGAGAGGAGGGATTCTTCTCCAAGACGGGACTGGATTCTCGTGTCTACAGATGTCTAAGCAGGTGGCGTCTTTGAGCGTCTTGAAGAGTAGGGGGGGGGGGGAATCTGCATAAATTTAGGGACAAGGAAATGAGGAAAGAAATGTTATGGTCAGATATAAACACTTCAACAACTTAATTGCAAGGACTGAAGTGTGGAGCACGTTAGAAACAGTGATGAAACATGATGATGATGATATTGAGAAGATGCATGGACATTGATAGATTTAAAAAGAATAAAGGAAGTAAAAAACTATATGAAATAACAAGCAAAAGAACAGAGAAAACTAAAAACTGGATGAACTAAGAAACACAGTAACAAAGGAAACTAAACTATATGAATTAAGAAGCAAAACAAACAAGGCAGCTGAAATATATATCCGTGAGGAAAAATTGGAAGATGTGGTGAATTTTGAATATCACGGATCATTACTAACTAAAAATGGAGATACAGATATTAAAAGGAGAACATCTATCGCTCTTCAGAAAGTAAAACAACTAAAGAAGCTGTGGAGAGGAACAGACAGAACTACAAAAAAAAAAGATTTTTAAGGGCATGCATCTTTCCCATCGCAACATATGTTTGTGAGACCTGGACACTTAGCAAACCAGCTGAGAAACACATAAATGCATTTGAATGTAAATATTAGAGAAGAGTCCTTCAAATATCATGGATGAAAAAAAAAGAACAAATATATCCTTACTACAAGAACTTAATATTGAAGAAGGTTGGATAGTAAGGACGATTAAACAGAAAAAAAACTTACATATTTTACGTCATGATAATTTAGAGAATACAGTCTTGGAAGGCTACATAATGGGAAAGAGAAAGACAAGGCGAAGATGGCTGCAAGACATCGTTGATAATCTGGAAATGGACGCATCAGCAGCAGTGCATGTTGCTTACAACCGAGAGGCCTATAGGAGAGCTGTTAGGGAGGCAGAGTTCCGCAAGGGACATGCAAATGACTGACTGACCGACTCCTTTCCCAACGGATTACCCTGGTGGTTGGTCTCTCTGTTTTCATCCACTGTGGACCCCAGGTAGCCTTCCAGGCCCCCTCCCCTTTTGAGCAATGCCCTGGGTGGACTTCCCTCTCTTTGAGCCTGGTGACATGTATTTAAAATCGTTATGATGGTGTGGCAGTCAGTCAGCTAGAAAATTTCGTGAAATACAAACATCAGAACCTCGCATAGCTCCATCAGAATGGCGTAGGGTGTCTTATGAAGGGACTAAAACAGCCGTCAAACACTTTAGGAATAACTGAGATGGTGGAGAGCATGTATGGCAGCCCTCACGCACATAAATATGAAACGTGGACTTTCGTGTTCAGATTAGACGAGAAAGAAGTATTACTTGACAAGTATCTGGAGATACAGATCAGTGGCCGGCGTGGCAAGACAGAACACTTTGCTAGAAGGTCATTGCCGTGAAGAGCAGAGGAAACACACACAGCCAGATCAGGACAAGTCACGTGTTGTCATTTAGAGGACCACGCCTTCGTTACGCCATGACTAGCCTTTGTTTTACTGTTGCCATTTTGAATATAGTTCTCTTTATTGTTCTTGTGTCCAGTACCAGGAATTATGTCATGTTTAGGAGCCCTTTTTCGCATTCTAGAATAGTCAAGTTTCGCTTTACTTAAAAGGTAACACACAAAAATTGAAAATCAAAGAACATGTTTGTTCCATATACATTTTTTGTAGTATTTTTCAATCGGTTTTTCTCTATACTTGTATATATCTTTGAATGCTGACAGTGCGGCGCTGGCAGTTAGACGACTTACGTTTTCAAGGTAATCCATAGTGTGAAGGCGTTGTCCGTTTTGGCAACCAGCGACACGTGGCTGACATGCTATCGTCAGGGTTGGCGAACTATGCATATCTGACCAAGACCATGTCCCACTTCTACTTTAGTACCTCCAGTAAAAGGCCTAGCCTGTCTAACGGAACAGGGATCGCCATGTTTCTCACGGCGGTGGAGTCTGCTGAAGAAGTCTTGCACACACCCTGGTTTTTAGCTGTACTCAGAGACTGAAAGGAAACAAAAAGCATCGATACCCCGCTCCCAATCAGACACGATGATGTGCTCCAGTATGCTCACGGCATTGGCTGCAGAGAACGCCAGCTGGCAATTCCAGGAAACAAGACAAGACTCAAGTTAATCCAGAGCAGGATTGCGCGCTTGATTGTGTCATTCTAACATTCATGTACTTTGATTAAATAGCACAAGAAGGATGTTCAAAAGATGCTTTCAGCATTTAATTGTAAAGCACTAATTTATATATGTACCAACACATTTTAGAATGGGTGTTGCCCTAAATGAATGGGAAAGGAGGTTTTAAGATCATCGTGGAGACTTATATGAAGTTTTTATAGGCTTTTCCTTGAAGGACAATGAAGCGAATTATTGGAATCACAGGACATAAAGGGTGAGTTTAATTTGTGATAGCAAACGTTTAGTTTTGGAGTTTCACTATAATTACTACCTTATGTGCTGTGTCGGATAGCGTTGACGATCATGCTTCTTTATTTGGTGCGGTGTTTTCCAATCAGTTTAGATACTATTCATTTTCCATGCCACTTGGTCAGTCTCTGGACCCCCTCTTTCTTTCATTTTTCCTCCTTGAATTTTCCACTCGTTGTGATAAGTTTCAGGACTCACCTGGGCAAGAGCGGAAAAAAAAAGGCAAAGGATAGGCATTTTGTGGAAAACCATTTGCGGAAGCCCCATGTGCCCTGAGCACTTAAGATTCAGAGAGAGAGAGAGAGAGAGAGAGAGAGAGAGAGAGAGAGAGAGAGAGAGAGAGAGAGAGAGAGAGAGTGCCCCAACTTCTGTCTTCTCATGACATGTCTAAGAGATTTTGACCGAAGCATAATCATGTTATTTATTATGTGGTGTCGTTCCTTTGATTACCCTAAGCTGATTATACTTTCTTTTGTGTGGTTCTTTTTACGATGGTCCGACGAAGTACTTTTATTGGAGAAAACCAGACAGCCAATATGTGGATGAATTACGTGATCTTCCAAGTTGCTAACTATAAAATAACACTGCCTATCAGAAGGCAAAATATTTGCTCTGGTACTTCTCGTTCCACGAGAAAGCGATTTTGATTGGTGGGGTTGGGGCGGTGATTCTGTAACACCTATGTGCTAACGCACAGGTGGCGGCCACACCTGTTCATTGTTTGTGCTCTCCAAGGCTCAGAAATCTATCCGGGTTTTTGGGAGGGCCGAGGCGGAGAATTGCCTACCTGGTCACCATTCAAGTGGACTTGAATACATACAACGGGGAGAGACCATTGACCCCAATAATACCATCAACTCTCTTCAGATCTTATTGTTTCTCATTTGAACGCGTCTTTCTCTTTTCTCGCGCTTTGTGGTGACCGCTGGCCGGACAAGAAAGAGCACCAAGTCTTCGAACATTTGAACAGGAAGCTGAGCTGACGGTGTTCATTCGGCATGTGTTCAGTGATAGTGTTATCAGAGTTGGTTAAAGCCCTGTTCTATATGCCAGTATGTTAATAGTGATAGTGTTAATTAAAGCACTATTATATGCCAGTATGATACTAATGATAGTGTTAATTAAAGCACTATTATATATGCCACTATGATACTAATGATAATGTTAATTAAAGCACTATTATATATGCCACTATGATACTAATGATCGTGTTAATTAAAGCACTATTATATATGCCACTATGATACTAATGATGGTGTTAATTAAAGCATTATTATATGTCAGTATGATACAACAGCCTGAGCAGGGAATATGAATGGATATGTTCTGTGTAATAGTGCTTTCCTAGAAGTCCGCTTCATTTATTTTTTATTTTTCCGGGAAATAATCACACATGTTGCAACACGTCTCTAGGCCAATGAAGCGCCTTTTTTTGCATCACTGCAGCAGCGGTCCAGAAAACGTTCATACAGATGTCTTCTTCTGTTAACTTCATATGCTTCATATATCTGGACAAAGTGACCAGTTATGCCTTGTTATGAAGCATGTCTTTATTATGCTCCATGGCTGTCCTGAGATCAGGTTTAGACTGTACGACCTGCAAAGAGTGCAGGTAGGAATGCGTATGTTTTTAGATAACAGCATCAGCGAACCAAAGCAAGAAGGAAATTCGCTCCAACAAAGCGGACAACACGTGTGTCAAACCATTCAAAGGCTACCAAGATTACCCGGTCCAATAGAACTGAGTAAACACTTGGCAGTGACGACGAAAACGATGGATGAAAAGACGGGAGAAAGTGAGCTGGAGAATGGTTGTTTGGTTTTCTGGAAGAAACTGTGACAAGGTTACTGTGAAGAATGTAACTTACACGCGTTTTGCATATCAAGTATAGGGGAGAACGGGTAGTGGATTAAGAGCACCGAGAGGGCCATACTGAGACGTAACAGCGTTCTTGTCCTGCGCTCGCAGCCGGCTGCTAATCTCGCGGCAACAGAGAGAATAGGGGAGGCCCAATGAATAAGGATTAGTGCGGCTAGGCCTGTATCTAGTCCTGTGTCGCCACCCGAAGCAATTGACTGAAAGCCATGTTTACTGTACGTGTCCGCGGTAAAGTGGTTGGTAATCATGGGCAGGAACGGTAGATTAGTGTATTCTGCTTGTGCTCTTGCACAACTGTACCTAACATTCTTTCGCTCCGTTTAAGAATCTGGTATATTCCTTCGCTAAGTTTTAGAATCTGGTATACATTTTCAGTCAGTTTCAGAATCTAATGTAATCCTTCACTAAGTTTTGGAATCTGTTATACACTTTCACTCAGTTTCAGAATCTGCAGTATGCCTTCTCTAATTTGTAGAATCTGTTATACACTTTCACTCAGTTTCAGAATCTGCAGTATTCCTTCTCTAATTTGTAGAATCTGTTATACACTTTCACTCAGTTTCAGAATCTGCAGTATTCCTTCTCTAAGTTGTAGAATCTGGTATACACTTTCATTCAGTTTCAGAATCTGCTAATATTCTTACGCTGCCAACTATCCACAAGGTCATAGACATTTAAAAAAAAACGTCACATTGAAAAGGATGTTTACACGAGCGGATTTGTAGTTCTCGGCAGCTAATTATGTGATAAAGGCGAGTGAGGTTGCAAAGAGGTTTTGTTTGTTTGTTCTGGAGCTCTGTTGTAATGCAGTCGGCTTCGTGACCTCCGTCAGTAAGATTGAGTATTTGTTGTTGTTTCTTTTTAATCCCCTTGTACCTTCTGTAGCACAGAACAGTCCGTTTACCAGAAACTTGCCACATGCAGATATATACATCTTTCGCCTGTAACTCTAGTTAAGCGTCATTTCTCCTATAACTCTAGTTAAGCGTCATTTCTCCTATAACTAGTTAAGCGTCATTTCTCCTAAGCCCTAGTTACAGTGTTATTTCTCCCAAGCACTAGTTATAGCGTCATTTCTCCCAGATTCTAGTTAAGCGTCATTTCTCCTATAACTCTAGTTAAGCGTGATTTCTCCTATAACTCTAGTTAAGCGTGATTTCTCCTATAACTCTAGTTAAGCGTCATTTCTCCTAAGCCCTAGTTACAGTGTTATTTCTCCAAAGCTCTAGTTATAGTTATAGCGTCATTTCTCCCAAACTCTAGTTATAGCGTCATTTCTCCCAAACTCTAGTTATAGCGTCGTTTCTGTCAAGCCCTAGTTACAGCGTCGTTTCTGTGAAGCCCTGGTTATATTGTCATTCCTGTCAAGCCCTGGTTATATTGTCATTTCTCCTAAGCCCTAGTCCAGCTCCGTCGTTAGTATCTTCCTCTGTCCCTCCTTCCCACTGCTCCGTTGTATCATGCATTCTTCTCTCTCTCTCTCGTCCCACCCCAACCCTATCCTTTCCCTTGGCCTCCTGTTCTGCTTCATTTTATAAATATTTCTGATATTTTCATGTGTCAGCCTTGCTTACTTTGTCATGCCCAGTTACCGGTGAACTATGGGCCATGTTTTTCGGTTGTAATGGCAAGTGCGGAATCAGTCGGTACATCTTTATATCTGTTTAGTAATCATTTGAGTGATTGATTGCATTCGTCATTACAGCTACTATTATTATTATTCGTATAATAAAATTATAACTGATTGCATTTGTACAGTCATACAATTGTATGTCGGATGAAGGCGGAGGTGTAATGTTGCTTGTTTTGAAAACTGTTGGCCCAGTTCTCTGTTATATTCCAGTGCAGATGCAAGTGATAATAGTATGCCAGCGAATTTTTTCACTTCACGAGTAGTGAACAGTTCAGGAACTGACTGCTAGATAACACCACATTTGGGTAATATAGACGAATTGCGTGAAACACTTTGAGCTGATACGTAGATTTGTTACGTAGCGTTGTTCAGTTTTCATTGTTGGCCAGCTCTCGGACACTCGCCCAGCTTCTCTGGAGTGTCTTTAATGAAGTCTATATCTATTATCTGGGGACGGAGACGCTGTCCTTTTTGGCAGTCGGCGGCCCATAGCTGACACTCTAGTGTCAATGTTGGCGAACCATAGCTAACTAGACCCTACCCCACCTCTCCTTTGGTATTCCCAATAACATGTCAGGTTGGGCTAAGGAGGCAGGGATCGCCATATTCCACAGGCGGCGGAGTCCGCTAAAGAAGTAATGCACACCTCCTGCTTTTTAGCTCATCGCAGGGACTGGACAAAAAAAAATATCTGCCGTGACCCGCTCCCAAGCCGACACCGCTCATCAACACCTTCATCGCGTCGGCTGCAGAGAACGCCAGTACTCAGTTTCATGGAGATTAATGAAGATATCTAGTATCTGTAAACAGCGGAGAAGAATTGCTACCGAAGACTGGGTCAAAGATCAAGAGTTTAAAAAAAAAAAAAGATCAAGAGTTAAAAAAAAAAGATGGGTGAAAGTAAGAGTGATTAAGAGAAAACTCGACGACTGAAGAAATTGACCTAATTGGAAACAACTAGACATGTGCACAGTAAAGTACAGAAATAAGTGACAGCGTTATCAGCTGGCAGAAGAAAGTAAATAACATCCGGGAAGAGGGAGATCAAAGGTTAAAGGGTTATGTCCTTCTATGACTATGCATGGTTACTAGAAGGGAACCAGAACGTAACCACTATATGGGTTATAAAAAGTGCTTGGTTCTGGGCTAGTCAGGTCAGGGCTGTAGCCGTGAAGCGTCCGTCGCAAGCGGCACCAGCAGGTTTACTAATGGTAGATCATCATCATCATCATCAGGTGCCGTGCCGACTGGCGTTGACTATTATGCTTCTCCAGAGTACCCGATCCTTCATGCAGGCCATCAGTTCATTTGGTGATCTCCTCTCACACCATCCCGTCAGACTGTCCAGTGTCATTTCTCTTGGTCTTCCTCTTGATCTTCTTCCTTCTATTTTTCCTGTTGTTATAATATTTTCAATGCCCCCTCTTCTCATTGCATGTCCTATGAAAGTACATTGTCTCTCTCTTATCTTTTTGACAAGGTTTTTTGTCTCTCCAGCTCTTCTCATACATTCTTCATTAGTTATTTTTGCTGTCCAGGGGATTCACAACATTCTTCTAATAAACTACATTTCTGCTGCTTCCAATGATTTTTGTGCAGACTTGCCTATTGTCCATGATTCACTTCCATATAACAAGATAGGTAGATATGAAAGAGTATAACAGGAGGTTGGAAATATTTGACATTTGCCAGAGAGAGAGAGAGAGAGAGAGAGAGAGAGAGAGAGAGAGAGAGAGAGAGAGAGAGGTGATTTCGTAAGTGGAATTTAAAGGACAGAAAATAGCGAATGTAATAGTATAAAACATATAGATGATATGGGATATGGACGTATATTCGATGCGCCCCTACAGCTAGGAAAACTACGAGATGGACACATACCATTTATTTAAATAAATGCGTCTTTTGTGACGTACTTTAAAAATGTCTCACGTGTCGTTCCTAGCGGTCTCCGAACTTTAAAAAAAAAAGTCAGCCCTGTCCTAGATTTCAATCTTTGTTGCGTTTTAAGTGTGCCATGAAGGTGGTCTATCTGTTGTTATATTAAGCCCGCACTCTTTTGCATTTTTTTTTTTTTTTACATACTTCATTGAGGGACAGCGAACAGTGGAAAGTTGGAGTCGTGCCCATTGTAACATTCATTCATTGAAAAGTCGGTAAACTATGGCAGTTCGCGTGGATCGTTTTTCACTGGGAAGTTAACCAGCTCCGAGTGCACTGTCAGTGAGTGTCTGAGAACAAAAGAGGGAGAGTCCGCCAAGTCGCCGTGTGGTGGCGGAATCTTGGGATTAACGGCGCGGTGGTACGTAGGTACATTTCAGAGTCTGTCGCGGTCCCTTTATGGGAGAGATGTTGGGGGGGTTTTTGTTAGTGTTTAATAGCAGATGTTTTTGAGACGCTCTATGGTCACAGTTGAGATCATCTGTGATGCTTACCTCACCAGAGTCTTTGTGGTATGGTAGGTGCGTTTAATTGGGGAGGTTAAAGTGCCAGACTTTGATATAAAGGTCGCACGGTCGTGTGTCGTGGCACTCTAGTTTTTACATTGAATCTATCTTGAGTTTTGTTTCAGATGTAGGATATTTTTCTTGGGGATAACTGGGGTGATCATTGCTGCCATTTGACTTTCTTCCTGTGTACCTGTTATGCAGTTTGAATTACTAATGTGATTTATTGTTGACGTGTGCAGTCCACAGAGCGGGATCATCGCACATTTGATTGAAGTACATATTGTTCAGATGAGAAATAGCGAAGCTTTCGCACACCAAAGTGATTTAGCACAGGCTCTCAGACAGAAAACTTTAGACGTGAAAGAAAGAAAAATGACAAAGAGAGCTGCCGTGATTGGTAGGACGAGCAGTCAGTCGCCTAGCTACAGGGGAATCAGCGCCCTGTCCACTCGGCCATCTAACAGCGCACTGTACATCGCTCTTGGAACAAGAACCGTTCGAAAGCATAGGTGCTTATGCTACATATGGCGTAGTTATAACTGCCAGCGAAGTTTGCTTTTTTTTTTTGGGGGGGGGGGGGGGCTCGATCCAGTTTCTGAGATAGCCACACTAACCCACTCTGTGTTGGATACGACGCTTGTGTTTCAGCACGTTCACTGAGTTGGCTGCTAAGAACATTCTGCTGGCAGCTTCAAGGAACGACACATTCATCTCAGATGAAGAGATAAAATGACACAGTCATCTCAAGTGGAGAGATAGAACAGCGACACAGTCATCTCAGGTGGAGAGATAGAACAACGACACAGTCATCTCAGGTGGTTACTGGACAAGTCTTTCGGTACGAGGCAGATGGTTCAAGTCCGGCCAGACACGCCCCCGGTCACCCATCTTGTGTAGAAATAATCACATGGTGGCTCTCGAAGCTGAGAAATTGAAGGCGGCCATCAATACCGGCTCTGTCTGTAGTGCAACATGTGCATTTGCATGGGGTGGCAAGTTTTGGGGGCGACAGAATTGGGAAAAAGTTGGATGAACCTGACTAAAACTAAATAGAATAGCATGAAAATAAACTATTTAACCCCCCCCCCCCCCAACCTCATTTTCATTTATTACTGACCACGCTTACTTACGGATCGGCCCAACATTATCCTGAGAAAAGGATTCAGAATGAATTGATTAGTTGCAGACTGTACTCAACACTTTTTGCAAGATTTGTTAATATTGATCAAAGTGACATCAATATTCATGGACATTTTTTTCTTGGTTTCATTCGAGTAGAAGCTACTACAGTGTTAACTGAATGTATCCTTAGAAAATTGTCTGACAAGTTCCAGTAGCAGGCACGCGTGGCCATGATTCGATATGAAAGGAAAACATTCAGGAGTTCTATAGCGCAGAAGAGACTTGATCTCATTTTTTTTTGTTTGTTTATTGTTGTTCTCATTCTCTTAACTTAGTTGTCGGTGATGGCGCTATCACATCTGTAGAAGTTTTTAAAATTTTTTTTTATTTTTTGAAACAGTTAATAAAATAAGTGTGGTTTTTCATTGCAGTAGGGAGCTTTTATAAAAACATGTTACAGCTCTGATGCTCAAACCACAAAGTGCCACCCGCAGGGAATCTATAATCGAAGTTATTCGTCCTTCAAGATATTCTGTTGACAAATTTTATGATTTTTAAAAATATGTTTTGCTGATGATTAGGGACAAAATGAGAGACTTGCCTGTAATTAAAAATTTTTATGGTGTCTTTGTTATATGACATTATATAAGTTTTAAATGGAATTAATGTTGGTGGTAAACTTATTTATGCTCAGCAATGGTCAAACTCTGTTGGAAGGACTTGCCACGATTTCATTTTATTTCATCATGAAATCAATCGGAAAATAGATTACACTGAACATCTTCAGATTGTGCAAATATGAAAGATACTGAAATGAAATAATAGAAGTACGAATAATGTGAAGGCGTGCCAACTGAAGACTAAAACATATACAAACCATTGCTTGTGATTTAAAAGCTTTTCTTTCTGCATGTGATGAGCATTTTGATGCTGTAAGTATAATACCTACATTTATTTCTTTTAATTATTTCTCATGTCGTGATAAATGTATAGTTTGTCTTATTCATCCCCGTTGATTTATAAACTGTTATCAGTGCTATTTAAAATGACCTGTCGGACATGATGAAGCTTATACTTAAAGTAATTGGTTTTAACATTTTAATAAGTGTTAGTCTGAGAATTGGTCGAGAGGTAGGGTATGCAACTGCGCTGGGAGACAAAATTCTCCGTTTGTAACCCGTCAGAATGATTGAAGAAAGATTGAAAATGTTTTCTTCGTGTCTTTTTGTTTAAACTGAAATTATGCACAAAACAATACACAATGTCCGTGATTGAACACGTAAACAGAATAGGTGAGAAATGTCTGAAAGTCCTCTGTAACGCAATTTGGAGAAATTATCTTTCGTGATTTAATAATTTATTTTGTTTATTCCGACTTAACGAAGATATAAAAATAATTCACGTTCTTCACTCTAGCGTAGTTTTACACTTTTTTTTTTTTTTTGGGGGGGGGGGGGGGGGTAAGGAAATGATGAAGGTGATAGAATTTATAATCAGTTGCTACAAAGGTTTGAAAGGTGTTTCTGACTAGTTCAAAATAAGTGAGCCTTTTGCAAAATCTTGTTAATTAGTGCCTAATATCTGAGGACGCGATTTCACATGATAGCTTCAACGCGAAAATATTTCACATTCTTGTGATTCGACTATCCAGAGTATATTACAAAATCAGCAACGACGTGATCATGATGATGATGTCCAAAAATACTAATTGTCGCAAGCAGTGACAAGAAATAAACTGCCCCGTGTCTGTTGTCACAAGGGCTGTATTTTACGTTATCAGAAAATCGGAAAAAAATGTTTTATCATAAAAGAAAAATCCAGAGTTTATATTATTGGAACCATATTTTCTATAAAATGTTTTTTTAAGTGGACGACGATGGACAGATTAATTTTTGACGCAAGGTTTTTTTTTTTTTTGGCTGCTGAATGCGGTAATGAGTATCAGGAAGAGTGAAACAAGAGAACAGACTGTGAGCTACGTGCATAGACACTAGAAACCGCGCCAGTCATGTGGTGATGTTTTGTTATGTGTATAGTGATCCGCCATCACCTACCTTACCGTTCCAGCACCATAACCACAGAACCAGCCGTGTGTTGGTGGAAGAAACGTCGCGGACCCAAGACTTTTAAATTCAACCATGATGTAGTCACCCTGCGGGGACCGTGATTCATCGTGAATCTTCACACGACAATGGATTATGAGCCAGTGGCCAACTGGATTTCCCCGAGAAGGATTGATACATATTCAGTTTACTGATTTGCTTATATGTAGCACATTTTGCTTGCTTTTTTGTTTAACTCATGGTAGATTTACATTGGATGTATCCGGCTATTTCAATTGCTAAAATATATTCAGAATCGGAAAATGTATTTCACAGACAGTAGTCTACAACGATAATGCTTATAGAAACAAATTAACAGTGATCACAGATATATGGAAACTATTCTTCAAAGTTTGACCAGCGCACTTCAGCAAACTTACTAACTGTAAGAAAAGAAGGAATGATCACTCTGATAATTTCATGAACTCAGTTCAGCTTTGTGTTAATGAGAATGTATCATGTTTCTTTGCTGTTTGCGTCTGCGTCTTTGTTACTTTAAGTTTATGTATTAGTCTGATTTTTTTTAATGCTGTCATATTTTTGTCCTATATATGACAGAAGAAAGTACGAGTTATTTTTTAAAAAAATTGGAAGGATACAATTCAGACTGACTTTATGACGCCGAGGGTTATGACGTATTATTTATAGACTTTCAATACCAACAGCAAAACTGAACACACTTTAGTCTCAGTCCTTTGCGTCAAAATATTGCGATTACCGAAGAATATGTCCAAAGTAGAAACTTTACGAAATTAAAAAAAAAAAAACTAAATTGTGCATTTGTTCTTTTAACCAGAAACTAAAAAAACCTCTGGTTTCAGTGCTTTATATAACAGCAGTGCCAAAAGTAACAATTTGTCCACAGAATCTTTATGAAACGAAAATCAGCCATATTAAAATATAGTATCTGTAAGCAGTAAGAACTTTAGTATCTGCTTTAAAAGAAAACCGAATTTATACGATGAAAAAGTTAAATGGGAACGGCCAACACTTTTATAAACCCGGGAGTTTTATTCATAATAGCGCTTATGTTAATGTCAAATGCATATTTCTTGTATTTCGCCTGTACTCCCTCGTTTTTGCGAACGTAATTCAGCTGAAATTATTTAAGAAAAAAAAATTATCTCATTATTTCTGCGTTTTGAAGTCGGGATATGTAGAGAGAAATGATAAAAACCGAGAAAGCAAATTCCAGTTCAACGAGTCGCAGTAATCTCATACATTTTTTGCCAGTGCTTGCAACATTTATCAATTTTACACATCATTATGATGATGATGATGACGAAAGTGATAATGCTAATGAAAAGAAACGAAACACTACTGTAGTCGTAATGGACACCAAATTTCAAATTTGTATCACAATTTTATTTTACGGAATTAATGTTTCAATCTTGGCATGAAGAAACTTTAAGACGTTAACAATGAAATGATGTTCATTAGATCTGGTTGTGGACTTTTATTCTTTGCGACAGAGGCCTCTATATCAGTAAGGTGTATGGCCTCCTCTGGCTTGTATCAGAGAATGACATCTCCTTGACATGGCTCCGATTAGCCGTTGGACCTGTTGTCGTGGGATGAGTGCCCATTTTTCCCGCAGTGCAAGAGACAACTGTCGGAAATTGGATGGCGCCACGTCTCGCTGGCGAACTTGTCTGTTGAGTTCATCCCATAAGTGTTCTATTGGGTTCATATCTGATGACATGGATGGCCACGGAATGGTCTGGACGTTGTTGTCAGCAAGGAACTGGGTGGTGAATTGTGCCACATGAGGTCGAGCGTTATCCTGCTGAAAAATCGACCCAGATGCGGCCAGAAATGGAAGGACGCGAGGACGAAGAATTTCAGCAACGTATCGTTGGGCACTCAGGCGTCCTTCAATTTGCACCAGGTCACTTCTTCCCATGAAGTTGATCGTCCCCACACACTAGTATACCTCCACCACCATGTGGAGGAGCTTTATCCACGCAGTTCTGGCCGTAGCGCTCATGGACTTTGCGGTAAACTCTTCTCCGTCTATCATGTCGCTGGAGCAGAAAGAATGATTCATTACTAAATCAAACTCTTCAATCATTCGCAACGGTCCATTGACGATGCTGGTTCGCCCACAGCAGTCGGTTATGGCGATGCCGGTCTGTAAGAACAGGACCTCTGTTGGGTCTTCTAACCCAAAGACCAGCGTCTTGCAGCGGGTTCCTGACTGTTTGATCTGAAATTCGACGAGCTGCTGTCATTGACTGGACTGTTGAGGACGCAAATGCAAATCGACTCCTGAGGTGACGCAGCTCTATGAAGGCAGGAGTTGTGGCTATGGGTCTTCCTCTGCGCGGCCGGTCTGCAACTGAGCCAGTTTCTAGAAATCGTCCCCAAAGGCAACTAATGATGCTTCTAACCACATTAAATTGTCTGACCACTACACTTTGTGACTGTCCAGTCTGTAAACATCCAAGGATGATCAGTCGTTGTTCTGTAGTGAGACGAGCCATACTTGCGCGCGCATTGAATTTTCAAATGAATTGATTTGAGGAGCGTCAATCTTTTATAGGCATTCAATAACATGGTCAGCGAGTTTTGTGTTCAGTAAGTTTCACGGGATTCTCGTGAACCTGTCATGAGATATTGCCAAAAAAAATGATGTTTTGACTAGTGTCGCTTTTCTGTGCTCATGAATCATCTGCTGAGTAGAATTCAGGTCAGCGCGTGAAGTTGATGTCCAATGAGCGTTTCAGGCAATTTTCCCTTGTCTAATCAGCAATCTTCAGTTTAAATCACAACATCGTATTTGTTGCGTTTCTTTTTTTGAACAGAGTATATATATATATATACACACTTCAAAGTGCAGTGCCAACTGGAAGATAACGGGTTCAATCCCGGGACGGCAAAAAGCAACAACTCACAAGACCTCTGGGAGTCATGACCCAGAGGGGCCAAACCCCCTTAGAGTATCAGGAGTTTAATAGGGCCGAAACACTTGGGGGCGGGGGGGGGGGGAGGGTACTTCCTCTGATGATCTGAAGGAATTGTGTTGTTCCGCTCTCTACAATAGAGAGTTTCTTGCATATGCATATATATATATAATGGTATTTTGAATTAATGACCGGACTTATTGAAGCTTAATCTATTTTAACTATTAAATATTAATTTGAAAATTGGGTGGGGCGGTTAGATATCAACTGTACGGTGAGACAGAATTCCTAGGGCTGGTCCTGGCAGCCAGGCATGATGCTGACCATGTCGCCTTATAATGGTCAAGGAAAATGTGAGCACTAAAACAATATCCCCCAGCTAATGTATCCTTATTTCATTGCTCTTCTATGCAGAAAATGAAAGTAGAAACGTCGCTTGCTTAGCGTTTTATCATCGGCGTAGTTACTTCTGAGTGCGTATGTCCATGGGTTCTTGCGTTACCTGAGCGTGTACATGTATATTGTGGGAGTGGGAATGGGAGTGGCATGCATAGATTCAACATGTGGCGACCATACCCACAGAGCCGCAGATGTGCCAATTTATGTGTGTATCTCCGTGCGTGATAGAGGGAGAGAGAGAGAAAGAGATTGAAGAATTTCAGTCTCGCACGTGCACAAGATCATTTAATTTATTTTTCTTAGATTGACTTTCGGGTTGATTTCGAGTCAGGCAATTAATTGTTCCATTACAGGCGTATAGCAGGGTTTATTTTTTAATGAAAGAGAAGGAAAGAGGGCTAATGAGAAGAAAAATGTACTCGCTGTGATATCGAAAGTGAAAGGGACGGAGATGCGCTGTCCGCTCAGGCAATCAGCGATCCGTAGCTGACATTCTAGTGTCGCAATTGTTGAACTATAGCCGCCAAGACACTGTCTCCACTCTGCATTAACAGGCTTAGCCTGACTAGCAAGGCAGGGGTCACCGTATCCTCCACGAGAGCCCTGTCATCCCTCCGGTCTGCTAAAGAAAACCCCCCACCCTCACCCCCATCCCCCTCCCCCCACACACTGCTTTTTAGCTCCGCCGAGGACTGAAGAAACAAAAGCTGACATAACCCACTCCTAATCCAGCACGGTGCTATGCGTCGACACTTTCACTTTTTTTCCGGCTACAAGAACATCGCGCTCTGAATTCCAGAGAGAAAGAAGAATCGAAAGTGAGCGCTGTTAGAATCCGGTTTCCTGTAGGTCCTTGCTGTACATCCGTCATCTGATAGTGTTTACTGGCTGTTTGTCGTTCCGTTAGCACGTTTTATTTGTCAGACTATAAGAGGGAAAGGGGGGAAAAATGAGTTCTGATAACGTCGAGAGCTGGAACAGTGAAATAGTGGATGACAGTTTAATACAGATGCTTACATAGTGGGCATTACTGAGAGCAGAGTGGCCCAATCATGAACACGAGTGACAAAATCAACGAGATATCAACTCCAAAACATGCAGTGATGTTTGAAAGAAGAATGGCAAAATAAGGTCAGATCAGAAGCTATGCAAATTTAGAAAAGAGCATATATATATATGTCACAGTATGAGACAGTTTGATTTTTAAAAAAAATGGTAGGTAATTTGTGAATTTACGGTTGTGCGTTCAGAGGGCGAAGTGAAATGTCGGCCGGAAAGAGAAATCGTTCACCGTCGGCACCTGAAACAAAACGACGGTGGCGGCTAGACGTGTGTAAGTGCTTTCTGCTTGTTTTCACGTAATGGCTTTAGCGTTCAGACTGGAACAATTTCCGGCCCTACATCACCTAGTGGCTTCAGGTTTTTTTTTAAGTGACTGCAGCCACACGTTTCTCACGTTTATGCCACATGGCTGGTGAGGCAGCTTGTCTCCTTTCAGGGCTCGGCGGGGTGGGGGGTGTCTGTGCACGTTTTTTGTGTGCTAACAAAATTATCTTTCTTGATGGATGGATTGTCTGTCTCTGTTGTTGTCAGCTTTTTTTTTTGCGTGTGTATTATTTGTATCAGTACTACGTCAGGTGTCTTGTGTCTGTCTCTGTGTGTATGTTACAGAAACGCATTTTGTTTGTTTGTTTATAAATAGCAAACAATGAGGCTTTCGTACAATAAAGTAACAGAACACAGTTTTGTAGGATTAGACCTCGAAAAAATCGTAGACAAAGCACTTTAGTGAGACGTGGGAGAAAGAAAAATATCAAAAGAATTACCTGGGGTTCGAACCACGGACTCCGGTAGGACGAGCAGCCGTCTAGCTACGAGAGAACAGCACAGATAATGTGAGCCAAGCTCAGTAGTGTGAATGTCTTTTACTCCAACTTCCACACAAACAATGAGACGTGTGCAAAGAGACATCAGTCAGTCAGTCATTTGCATGTCCCTTGCTGAACGTTGCCTTCCTAACAGCTCTTCTGTAGGCCTTCCGGTTGTAAGCAAGATGCCATGCTGCTGATGCGTCAGTATGCAGATTATCAACGATGTCTTGCAGCCATCTTGGCCTTTGTCTTCCTGTGTTTCTTTTTCCCATTATGTACCCTTCCATGGCGGTCTTCTCTAGAAAGAGACATATTCAGATATTTTTTGTTTTACATTTTCTTTAACATGTCTTAAAAAACACCATGGCATATAATACAGTTCAGAAATTGATCACCTTAGTTGATCAACGTATTCCATAAAAAGAATCAGTGCAACGTTGTAAACTTCAGGGCATACTGATCATTGCATAAAGATAACAAGATTCATTGTATCATAGCGAACTTGGGAAAAGTGGATGAACAAAGTAACACATTTATATAAGAATCAGTAAGTAGTGTATCTTAGTGACATCCGAAGAAGGATAATGACATGTGTAAGGAGAGGGGATGGATGTCAGGCTTGTATAGCTCATTATTAATGAGCATAGTTATTAAAGAATCAATGGATCACTGACATTGTGATTGCAGGTCTTCACAATAACAAGCCAGTTCCCATCAGTCTATCAGTCCATAGAGCCGCAAGCAGTAGATGATCGCAGGGCAGATTGTTCTGTTCTGCCGTTCATGAAACACCCACTTATCAGGGAAAAAACCTGGCATCTGTTGGGTGGGCAGAATTGAAATGATACCGTTTTGTCGTCCTATCCTTGCGGAAGATGGGCTAAGGTATAGACCAGTGTCATAAAGTTTCGGCTTTACATCAAAAGATCACACCAAAACACATCAAGGGAAAAAACAAAGTTATCATATTCCATCCATTAAGTAAACTGACAGTTGAGTTTGAATGAGCCAGTGAGTTTGTGTATACGTCTCTCCTATCCTTACCTCGAAGTTTCTAGAGCCGTGAAACTTCTTTCTGGTTCGGGAACTTCTTCTTCGTACGCATTCTGGCTCGGGAACAACTGTTTACCCCTCATCAAAAATGAAGCAATAAATAGAATCCTGTAAGGTAATTTTCTTAATCGAGTCCGTCCAGTGGCTGGGCTGTATACCCCCCTCCTCCCAGGTTGAGAACCACTGTTCCAGAACACAGTGTTGTCTTCCATAGAGATGAGTGATGGCACGGTGGCTAGTGCGTTTTCTTCTCGCTGCTAGGCTGCTGCTAATCGGTCTGTAGTTGGTACATGGAGTAGTGATGATTTTCTTGCTCTCTCGCGTATAAAGCGCTTTGTCTGCTGTTATTCAGAGGCTGACTACACAACATTGCCCCAGCACTTTACCGCGCGAAAGCCACCTTGTTTTTCTATTTGAAAACAAAATGTACTTGAAATTTGAGCTTCAACCTCGACAAGTAGCATCAAGAGGCGAAAAATTGTTTCACTTATGAAAATCTGACCTGACACTACTGGTCATTAGCTGTAACTCCTCCCAAGTGGAAACTGCCTGCTTACCATTTGTCCCCTTGTCAAAAATATCACTTCCTATCTGCCCCCCCCCCCCCCCATGTATTATCCACCCTCTCTCCTTCCACCTGTCACTTGCCGTCCATCCAGTTGTCTTACACGTCATCATCCATTTCCCCTCCTTACATATATCATTTACCATCTATCCCCTCTCCTTATATCATTTACCATCCATTCCTTCTCTTTGCACCTGTCATCCATCCCCTCTCCGTATACTGTCATCATCCATCCTCTCACCTTACACCTGTCATCATCCGTCCCTTCTCAGTGTCTAGAGCGTTACCTGTCACTTGCCACCCATTCAGTTGTCTTCTGCATGTCACCATCCATTCCATCTCCATACACACATCATGTACCATCCATCCTGTCTCCATACACACATCATGTACCATCCATCCATCCCCTCTCCTTACACATGCCATCATACAGCTCCTCTCATTTTACATGTAATCACACCTCCTCTCCTTACACATGCCACTTGTATCATGTTACACATGTTATCACCCACCCACCCCCACCAAGCACGTGTCACTATCCTTACCCTCTCCTTACATATGTAATTTACCACCCATACTCTCACTTTACATATTTAAGAATGTCAGACGAGTGTAAACTTAGCTGGTGCTAAATCTACAGTTTATGGATAGATTTGGAAGAAATAGATCAACCCAGCTGTTTTAGGCATTCCCTTGGCATGCACTACTGTGCTGCGTGGCCAAGATCTCGCTGAATAACATAATTTACGTTTGTGCCCATGCACTGAATAACATATTTCACTTTGTGCCAATGCACTGAACAACATATGATGGACCTATATGTGTGCCCATCCAGACGTGACACGACTCAACAGAATAAGCGAAATCTGCACGTACGACGACAGTGACGATAATCTAACAGCACAGTATTATTTACGACACATCATATAATCCACAGTACATTTATGAGGTCGGCAGGGCTAACCAGAGAAGACGAAATTAGCTCCCTGCCATATCCTCTGGTTTTCAGCTCTCCTTCCAGCTTCAAGAAGTTCATATGAAATTAACACCATGATGACATCACCCGTTCCATTCAGTAGAAAATTAATCATCATGAATCATACACACACACGCACATCAGTATTCAGGGCGGCTGGAGCTAAGTATTTCCATATCAAACACAAAACAGACGAGATAGAACTTGCCCTGCCAATTGCTCCTGGCTATACTCAATGTGACCTTTCCCGCATGCTTTTTTCCCCATTATATGGGTCTTCCACCCCCGCATCACGTGAACGGCCATGTTCCATCCACGACGTAGAACCAGTGAGCTTCGAAATGGCCATTCACACGGGCATGCGTGCCCAATTTTTAACCTTTTTGAAATAAAGATCAATCAGTCATGTCACTTAACTTCTCTTCCCTCACCTTACACGTCACTTACCATCTATTTCCTCACATTACGCGGGTCACATATCACTCATTCCCCCCACTTTACGTATATCACTTATCATCCTTCTCCTCACATTACACGTGCCACCTACCTTCACCCCCCCCCCCCCAACCTTGTATTTGTAACTTACCATCCACCCCATCACTAAATACACGTCACCGCTCGTTTCTTTGGCCATCCATCCATTCCTGTTCATTGATTCATGGCGTGTACAGTCAGGACAAATTCTCTTAACAGTTTCATTCAAGGCTCTGTAATACAACCCGATTCGTTACTACACCAATACCCCGCTACTGCGATCCGTTACTACACCAATACCCCGTTACTCCGATCCGTTACTACACCACTACCCCGTTACTCCGATCCGTTACTACACCACTACCCCGTTACTCCGATCCGTTACTACACCACTACCCCGTTACTCCGATCCGTTACTACACTCAGGCATGAAGTATTAACCGAGAAAAGGAAAAGATTAACTACAGTCGCAACATTATTAATCTCTTCACTTTAACCACAAATACGCTGTCTTCCTGCCGGATGTAGTATATCATCCTTATACTGACTAGTGCTGTTTGTTGTTGTGACATATTCTTGTTCATCAACCTGGAAACGCCTATTTATTATTCAAATCCTGGTGGACCATACAGACAGAACGTATAAACAGTGACAGTTTTATTCTGTAGTGATTCTCTGCTAAGAGGAAATAATACATATTGCTCTAAAGTACGACATTCCTATAGTTTAAATTCCATAACTTTCGTATTTTGCTGTTCGTTATAGCCAGTCTGTTTCATACACTTGTCTCTTACCTCACCATAGTTTCAGTGAGTCTCCCTCACTTTATTGTTTCTTATGTACTTCATTCTGAAAAAAAAAGTCGAACCTCATACCTTGTGATTTGTATTAGTTCCACATTGCGGTAGTTTTCTGTTAAGCAGTGTCAGGGTGCATAGAGACAGGAGATGTCTGGATTGTATAGGTATAGAGACGTCTTGGACACTATAGGCACGGAAGATGTTTGGATTGCATAGACACTGAAACTGTCAGAGGTCTAAATAAACAGAACAGATTGCACAGACACAAAACATGACTGCTTCAAAGTGCCCTTTAAGGTTTTGCAGGCCGTGCGCAAATTTTCGACATGTCTAGAAATATATTCTTAATCATTTTTTTGTGCACACGTGCGTCGTAATATCAAATTGCAAAGTATAATTTAAAGTTCTCATAGGAAAAAAAAGTACTAACATCAAAAGTAATCAGGAAAACAAACTCGTAGCGCTATAATACTTTCCTTCAACTTTACTATAGCGCAAAGCAGCATCAAGATACTGAAAAATAGAAGTATCCATTTTATTATTTTTACCAGGTTTATAAAATTTTCTGTGCGGCATATTTTTGTGTGCGCGGCAGCGCTGCAGCACAGCTTAGAGTGAACATTGATTTAGACTGGATAGACAAAGAAGATGTCTGAGCTGTTTAGAGACAGGAGATTTCTGGAGTATATAGACACGGAAGATGGTAGAGCTGCATGAAGCATATTCAAGAAAGTGAAATGAATAAACAGAACATAAACTGGCGTCATATAAAGAGGAAGAAAAGCAGTGTCACTGTTTCAACCAAGCTTCTGTTATTTTCACAAGCGTGTGGGTAGAAAAGCTGTCCAAATGTTGGAATACTTACTTAATCTAGTAATTTGTCATTCACTGTGTAAACATATAAGAGAATATCATCCCGTCGTCATCTGAGCTTTGTTCCATCCATCATTTCGTTCATCGTTTGGCGTCATCTGCCGTCATGTCACAACAAGGAAGAAGAAGACGAAGAGGAGGTTGCAGGGTTGCAGAATTATGTGAATTGCCACTGACAATCTTGCGCAGTTGTTGACTTTACTGTAGCAGTTTTGACAGTTCACGGAGCAGGAGTTGTCACATTCGTGCATACTTTTAAAACAGCATTCGTGGATGATATAACAGTGTATTGAATGTTAGGATGTAAGATTATCTATAACAGTATATTGAATGTTAGGATGTAAGATAGATTTTATACAAATTTTCCAATTATCAGATTCAATATAATGCTGGAAAAACTAGAAGTTACAAAAGGAATATTTCGTGGACGTAAAAGTAGAAATAGTTTGCTGGAGAGTGGAACTAGTAAAGGTCATTTCAGTATCTGTACAACCCTGACGTCTACTGTCTTAATACAGCTGTGATATCTACTGTCTCATAGCAGCCCTGATATCTGTTGTCTGTGTATGATCCTGGCACCTGTCTCAATACAGCTGTGATATCTGCTGTGTCTAAACACCCTTGTCATCTGTTGTCTCTATACAGACCTGACACCTACTGTCTAAATATATCTGTGATATCTACTGTCTCTAAAGAACCCTGATATTTTTGTTGTTGTCTCTATACAGCCCCGATATATACTGTCCCTATATAGGCCTAATATCTACTGTCTCTATATAGACCTGATATCTTCATTCATTCATTCATTTGCATGTCCCTTGCGGAACTTTGCCTCCCAAACAGCACTCCTGTAGGCCTCTCGGTTGTGAGCATGATGGCCTGCTGCTGTTGCATCCATTTCCAGATCGTCAACGATGTGTTGCAGCCATCTTCGTCTTGGTCTTCCTCTTTTTCTTTTTCCCATTATGTATCCTTCCAATACGGTCTTCTCTAAATTATCATGACGTTTAATGTGTCCAAAATATTTCAGTTTTCTCTCTTTAATCCTCTTCACTAGCCAGCCTTCTTCAATATTAAGCTCTTGTAGTATAGATATATTTGTTCTTTTTTGTGTCCACGATATTTGGAGAACTCTTCTGTAGCATTTACATTCAAAGGCATTTATGTGTTTCTCATATCTACCTGATATCTACTATCTCTAAATAGCCCTGATATACACTGTTTCTATACAGCCCTGACAACTACTGTCTCTATATAGTCCTGGTGTCTACTGTTTCTAAATAGCCCTGATATGTCTCTATACAGCCCTGACATATGTTGTTTCTATACAGCCCTGACATATGTTGTTACTATACAGCCCTGACATGTATTGTTTCTATGTCTAGAAACTATACTATATATAGCCTTGAATTCTTGTATCTCTATACATCTCTTGACTTCAACTGTCTCTATATCGCCCAGATATCTACTGTCTCTATATAGTCCTGACATTTACAGTCGCTATATAGCCCATACACTGCTGGTGAGATTCTTCGCCTGCCGCGCGCGGGGTGAAACTCCTCCCGGCCAATGAAGAAAATGCGAATAGGGTTGCCGAGCGGCGCCGCTGTGGAAATGCGAAGGAAAGGATAAAATGAAGTTTAATCGGTATGTCCAGTAGTCTCGCGACGAGAGCTACTCGTATACTACTCATGTCATGGTACTTCCGCTCTAGAGGTCGAACACGTCCTAAACGCGCCCACACTGGGATAATACGCCTAAACCGCTTAACCTAGGGGTGAAACCTACTAGTGGCGAGGATTCGTCATCCTGGACAAAAGCTCCGTCCTAGTCACAACTAGGAAGGGTAGCGGCTATGACCACAAGCTGCTGAAGTTGGAGACATTGGATCAGTGCAGACTAGATAGGCAACCACCTCTCACCCGACGGGGATGTATGCGTATCCTAATCACGCTGAGGTTTTCCGGTGAGAAAGTCCAACTCCGGACTTGGATAGGCAACCACCTCTCACCCGATGGGGATACACGGGTATCCCAAAACACGTCGAGGTTTTCCGGTGAGAAAGTCCAACTCTAGGCTGAATGGGCAATCACCTTTCACCTAGAGGGGATATACTGACATCCAAAAACACGCCGAGGTTTTCAGGTGAGAAAGTCCAACTCTAGATTAAACTGGTGCAACGAAAACCACGGTGTCACGCAATCCCGCTTCTGCGACCCACCGAGAATACAAGCTCAAGCCCTGCGATACTCTGAACCTCATGTGGTCCTCTCGGGGACCTCGTGTGGTCCTTTAGGTAACCACAGGAGCAAATTCAGTAGGATCAAGGGGTGGTCTTGGTGGTAGAAGCGAACGAAGAATACGAAGCTATATACCCCTGACATCTACAGTCTCTTATCAGCCCTGATATTTACAATCTCGTATCCCTACATCCACTGTCTCTGTATAAACCTGACTTCTACTTTCTTTGTACATCCCTCACTTCTATTGTCTCATACAGATGTCTACTGCGTACAGCCCTGGCACCTATTGCCTCTATATGGCTCTGACACCTGCTGTCTGTAAACTGTGTCTTGCTTTTAGTAGAAAGTTAGCCCAGGGAGAATTAATCAAAAACGACAACTTCATTTTGTACTTCAAATCTTTGCCGGTGGAAGTAAGAACTTGAGCAGTCAACATCATTCTGCTCGATTAGACTTGGATAAAAACAGGCATTTGCAACTCAACGCAACGGAAGTAGTAATAGACATTTTACCGGGGAGTGGAGAATCGAATGACCATCATCACGGAGACGTGGTTTGTTACGGGACATGAAACACTAGGACTACTTGCGCTACTTGGCAAAACGGAAATGCGTACTAAGAACTAGTCCCAAAAAGCGAGAACCTGCCAAGTCATGCGAGTTTTTAAAAAAAATCCGCCAGTAGTGAATAGCAGTATTACTTTACTGCTGAGGGAGAATAGAATTGAAATTCCAAGAGCTGGCAAGTTCCCCCCACGAGAGAGTTTCAGATCCCCAGCGCGGAAAACCAGTACACAAGTGTTTACAGTAGCCGCGACCTGACACCTGTTGTTACTGCCAAGGGGGCTGGCCAGTCTTTCGAGAAAAGTGGGCTGCGGAAGAGACATGGAGGATAATGGTGGAAAGGGGGGGGGGGGAGCAGTGGAGTGGAAAGAGGAGAAAGGATGGGTTTGTGGTGTCGTCTGGCGACAGGGAGCAAGATACACGTTTCTCTAGACGCCATTTCCTGCGGTTTCCGTATTAAATATGCCGTCGTCTAGGCACTGGTCGCCGCCATACACGACCTGGTTGATCGTTCAACATGTAGAGGGTGGGACTTTTCTGTTTATTTTTTTTTAAACTTTCCAGAGAAAGGGGAAGTGAGAGTTAAGAACAAGTGAACTTAAACCATCTCCCTCTCTCCCTCCCCATATCTCGCTCTGCCTCCCTCCCTCCCTCCTTGTATCTTGTTCTCCCTTCCTCCCTCTCTAACTCCCACATTGTTCATACGTTTTATCTCTTAAGCGAGATTTCTCTTTAGTAGTTATGTAGTGTTCGAATTCAGACTTTCATACAAGCAAACGTTTAGAAAGTTATTCTCAATCTATAAATTTGTTCACATTTTCATCTGTTAACAAAATGAACGTGTAGAAAACTTACTATCATACCCGCTTAAGTGTGTTCACGGTTTCATCTGTTAACAAACGAGCGTTTAGAAAATTACTCTCAGTATTTACATATCATTTTGTTCACGCTTTCATCTGTTAACAGAATGAACGTATAGAAATTTACTCTTAATCATATCCCCATTTGTTTGTTCACACTTTCATCTGTCAACAAAACGAACGTATAGAAAATTACAGAGTCATATCCCCTTTGTTTGTTCACACTTTCATCTGTTAAC
Source organism: Achatina immaculata (assembly GCA_009760885.1). Lineage (NCBI taxonomy): Eukaryota > Metazoa > Mollusca > Gastropoda > Stylommatophora > Achatinidae > Lissachatina > Lissachatina immaculata. The sequence continues at coordinate 11,129,853 of CM019707.1, forward strand.
AGGCAACGGTTTATTCCCAATGATTATATCGCGTCAGTTTGTTCACATATTCATCTACTAATAAGCGAACTCTGCCCTCCTACGCTTATGTAGTGCGCCTGTTCGTTCACACTAGCGCCTATTTCGAGCACATGAAGTTGTAAAGATTGTTTCTTTGGGGGGGGGGGGGAGGGGGGTAGTTATGTGTTAGGAAGTTCTACTTTGAAACAGTGGAATAAAGATTAGGACGAGTTGCATCAGACAAAATCTGGGTCATGGATGTTCGGAGGGACCTGGAGCCGTGAAGGGAAGTGAGGGCTTGGACTAACACTCTAATTATTAGTAGTATTAATGTTAGTCCAGGCTGTTGACATGGCGCGGCCCCCCCCCCCCCCACTACCAGCAGCACAACCCCCTTATCTGCCTCACCTTCCCTGCTTCGCAGGTTGTAGAAGTGCCTGCATTCGTCGTGGCTTAGATTTGGGCAACATAGCATTTGTCGCTTCCGGGGGGCTACATGTGCACACGAAACCGGCAGCCAGTTACTAGTAGTTGTTACCGTTATTGCCAGCCTGTGTAACAGCAGGGACAGACTGCAGCACGGATTTTACGATATACGTAATGCTACTTTGTTTTTGTTGTTGTTTTTAAATTACTGTCCTTGCTTATTGTTAAGGTAGTTAAACGGATATCGCCCCAGCGTTCTTGGCTGCGGACTAACGTACGTGTTATTATTTCCATTAAAAAATAATGCGAGGATTATTATGAATCTTGCAGTAATCTTGACTAGATTAATTTCTCAGATGTCAATGCATCATTTTAAATGTGTTTTATAGGATTGAGGTATAATCATCTATTATGGTTACAGACATCTGTTTTCCTTCGGTAAATTGTAAAACCTGCTTAAACCCTAATGACAAAAGGTGTGAGCTATTTTCCTTGCGGAAGCCCTGAAGGTGTGAGCTGTTTTCCTTTAGGGGGGGGGGGGCCGTGAAAGTGTGAGCTGTTTTCCTCTAGGGGGGCCGTGAAAGTGTGAGCTGTTTTCCTTTAGTGTGCCTTGAAGGCGTGAGCTGTTTTCCTTACGAAATCCCTGTGAGTCGTAACAGCACTGAAGATATCAGCTAGCTACGAGAGACTATTATGCCCCAGCTGTTTGAAGGAGTTGCCTTGCAGCGTGTACCATCTCATTGCAACATCATCGGAAGCGAGATTCACTGATACGAGAGGGTAGGGAGCTCCCACAGCTAGAATCAAACATTTCATGCGACGAAGCCAAGACACTGGCCAGAGCAAGTGGGGAAGACATTATCAGATGAATGATCTCTACCACCAACTAGACCAGAGAGCAGTTCAAGGTTTGTAGACTCCACACAGGCCGCAACAGACTGAGATATCGCAGGTATAACAAGCTGAAGACAGACACGACTGATGAGTGCACCTGTGGCATTGGAAAAACGACAGCCCAGCATATGGTGAGCAAAGAAGGCACACGTGGCCATCACTGGTTGCAGTCTCAAACCGAGCTGTATGACGATGTTGATAGCTTGAGACTGACTGCTGTCTTCTTCTTCTTCTTCAGTGGTTTTCAGCTTGACTAATCTAGCGTCTGAAAATATTCGAAGAAGAAGAAAACTTGCCATTTTGTTAGAAAAAGTTGCTGATCACTGATGAAACGCCTATATTCTGGTAAATGTCTTCCTGTGTCGGTTGGTTTGTTGATAATCTGGTACGTTGCGAACTTTTGAGTTCTCACAGCCGACACTAAGATGAATTTTCTGAAAAATAGGCTTCGAGGACTTTCAGAGTGGGCATATTAAGGGATTTGCTTAATACAACAATGCGTCTTCGAGGTAATAGAAGTGTCTATGTTTTTCCTGCCTTGACTTTCAGGTACAATGGCCATGGGGAATAAATCATTTGATTCTCATATTTCATATATGATCTCTTGTCTTCTGTGCTAGGCTTCAGTTATTTCATTATTTGGAAACTGCTTGGCTTTCCCATGAAATGATGAATAAAATGCCCGTTTCTTGAAAATTATATTTTGAAACTTCATTGATTCTGATGTCACGTCCAAGGTGTGCATGACATCTTTTTTTTTTCCAAAAGTAGCCATTCTTTATGACTTATGTTCATTTTGTTATTTATTATCTCACTTTCTGTCAGTCTCCCATTGGCGCCATAATCACGATGTAGGTGGCCCAGACTTACTTTCTTTCCACAGACACCTCGATGCATTCGACAAGCCGCCCCCCCCCCCCCTTTCCGATAGTGCCTTTGATGCTACCCATATTTTCTCATTCTTTCTTGTCTTCTGCTGTCTCTTTTTCTACTTCTCTATGCTGTTAGAATGTTTCGCAAGTCGTGCTATCGCCAGCATATAATAAATAAAATCACTGTTGTTTGTCTGTTATAGGGGGGGGGGGGGGTGGGACGCGAAGACGCAGTCCGGTTAAGCAGTCAGCTACCCATAGCTGATATGCTAGTGTCAGGGTTCGTGGACCATAGCTGGGCAAGACCCTGTTCCTACTCTCCGTTGGTACTTCCGATAACAGGTCTAGCCTGGATAACGGGACAGGGATCGCAGTAGTCCCCATGGTGGTGGAATCTGCTAAAGAAGTATTGCATCTCCCCAGCTTATTTAGCTGCACTCTGGGACTGAAAAATAGTCGCCATAACACGCTCTCACGCCGATACGATGTTGTGGCGTAACACTTTCACAGTATCAGCCGCAAAGATCACCAGCTCGCAGTTACAGGGAAATAGAAAATGTCACAGAAAAAGGCCCCAGATAATGACTTCCCTATTTTTATACACTCCAGCTCGACCTCTTCATAGATGCTACATCAACACCGAATCAGGTGCTTCCTCTTCATAGATGCTACATCAACACCGAATCAGGTGCTTCCTCTTCATAGATGCTACATCAACACCGAATCAGGTGCTTCCTCTTCATAGATGCTACATCAACACCGAATCAGGTGCTTCCTCTTCATAGATGCTACATCAACACCGAATCAGGTGCTTCCTCTTCACGATTCTGGACTCAGCAGCTTTACAGATGTCTCTGTCCCAGTACCAGGCCAGCTTTCTCTGTCCCAGTACCAGGCCAGCTTTCTCTGTCCCAGTAGCAGGGCAACTTTCTCTGTCCCAGTAGCAGGGCAACTTTCTCTGTCCCAGTAGCAGGGCAACTTTCTCTGTCCCAGTAGCAGGGCAACTTTCTCTGTCCCAGTACCAGGCCAGCTTTCTCTGTCCCAGTAGCAGGGCAACTTTCTCTGTCCCAGTAGCAGGGCAACTTTCTCTGTCCCAGTAGCAGGGCAACTTTCTCTGTCCCAGTAGCAGGGCAACTTTCTCTGTCCCAGTAGCAGGGCAACTTTCTCTGTCCCAGTACCAGGCCAGCTTTCTCTGTCCCAGTACCAGGCCAGCTTTCTCTGTCCCAGTACCAGGCCAGCTTTCTCTGTCCCAGTACCAGGCCAGCTTTCTGTCCCAGTACCAGGCCAGCTTTCTCTGTCCCAGTACCAGGCCAGCTTTCTCTGTCCCAGTACCAGGCCAGCTTTCTCTGTCCCAGTACCAGGCCAGCTTTCCTCGCAAACTTTAACTATTAGCCGGGGGGGGGGGGGAACAAACAACATCTTGTATAGTTTATTATGTTGAAGAAAGAGCACAGCTAATTACGTATATTATGATGTCATTTCAGGTGACATCCTGCCATGTATTCACAAGCATAGCATGCTGATTAAACGTCGGCTGTCAGTGAAGACGCGGGCGAGAAAAATGTTGCGTCCTTATTATCATTACAGTTTTATACGGTAATTAATTCCATGATGTTGAGTGTCATCACTGCAGGCGTGTGTTTATGACATGCGTGTGTGACTGTTCTCTGTTTCCAGGTTGTTGGTTACATCAGATGCTGATCCCTGTCCACATGGCACATCTCGCAGTCATCTCAAGATCTTGACAGGAACCCCAAAGCTTGCTTTTTTGCCTCAAGCTTGTGTCCTATGACTGGAATAGCATTTGCGGTTTCTTCTTTCTTCTCCGCCGACTCCCCTCCTCCATGTTCTCCTTTTGCTCATGGCTGTTTTAGTTGGAAGTGGTCGTGGTTTTGCATCTTAAGTTAACGGAAAAGTCACTTCTCCTGCCAGGTTTGACATTTTCTCATTCCCTCTGTCCTGCTGAGAAGCAGAAGTGTTCGCTCAATCACCGTATCCCGCCATGTAACAATATTACTTGGGGCCCCGGACTTTCGCTTTGTCAATGATGAGAGTACGTTGAAAAGTAAAACCTCTGTTTCTTTATTAACTTAGAAACGGTTATATATATATGAAAATTAATATATATATATATATAGATTGAGCGAACACTTCTGCTTCTGAGCAGGACATCTTTCTCTCTGAACCTTAAGTGCCCAGGGCACATGGGGCTTCCGCAAGGGTTTTCCACAAATGCCTGTCCTTTGCCTTTTTTTCTGCTCTTGCCCAGGTGAGCCCTCTATTGCTCAACATCCTTTCTGTTGTTCTTCTCCATGTCTCTTTTGGTCTACCCTTAATTCTGTTCCCCTGTGGTGTCCATCTTAGTGCTATTTTTGGTAGTGAGTTGTCAGTCATTCGGAGCACATGTCCCAACCATCGCCAGCGTCTTTCCTCAATAATTGTTGTCAGTGGCTTCATCTCATATAACAGTTTCAGAAATGTGTTTTGCCCCGTTTACTGTTATGTACATAATCTCCCTGGTACTCCACACATACATTCCACTAGTTTTAAGACACCGTCACGGTAAAGTTTCTCAGGCTAATGGCTTCGCCTTGGTCATCACAACATTGTCTTGATCAGGATGATATCTCGTGAACTGCGCTTTAAGCTGTCAGTCTTCTCAGTGTTTCACGGTTATACTTAAAGTGAACGCAGAAAACGCCACGTCTTTAACATTGTAGTGGAACAAATGTTTTGACTTTTCCCGGCCGACGATGTAGTATTCCCTCCTCATCTTGACGATCTGATCTTGACATTCTTCCTGATTTGTGATCCAAAACGACCTTGCACAGCCTTAACTTTACGGTCACGGTTTTGGCAGGGATGCATCGCTTTCGAGTTCAGGTGAATCTGCTGATGAATATACGACCTGCTTCATTCAAGGGGTTAGGAAGTCGAGACACTCATCTAAAAAATAAATGCGGCTTCATATGTTCACAGTGTCTGATTAGTGCTTGCACACACTCACATGAAGTACTAGATGTGTCTGCGAGTTCGCTGCTGAGAAAAGCGACCATTCTGTTTAGTGGGTTCATGTATGTGAGTCTCCTTAGGAGCAGCAGAGAGCCACCTGCCTGGTGTTATATTGCCCAAGTTGAGGGTAACCCTGCATGTCGAACACGTACATCCCAGAGTTTAACAGCACTGATATTTAAATATTATACTTTGTGTACGACTGTCTTTATTCAGCGAATGTCAGCCAGATGTGTGATATCTTATATACGAATGTCAGCCAGAGGTGTAATATCTTGTATAGGAATGACAAACAGAGGTGTAATATCTTGTATAGGAATGTCAGCCAGAGGTGTAATATCTTGTATAGGAATGTCAGCCAGAGGTGTAATATCTTGTATAGGAATGTCAGCCAGAGGTGTAATATCTTGTATAGGAATGTCAGCCAGAGGTGTAATATCTTGTATAAGAATGTCAGCCAGAGATGTAATATCTTGTATAGGAATGTCAGCCAGAGGTGTAATATATATTGTATAGAAATGTCAAACAGAGGTGTAATATCGTGTATAGGAATGTCAGCCAGAGGTGTAATATCTGTAGGAATGTCAGCCAGAGATGTAATATCTGTAGGAATGTCAGCCAGAGGTGTAATATATATTGTATAGAAATGTCAAACAGAGGTGTAATATCGTGTATAGGAATGTCAGCCAGAGGTGTAATATATATTGTATAGAAATGTCAACCAGAGATGTAATATCTGTAGGAATGTCAACAAGATATGTAATATCTATAAGAATGTCAACCAGAGATATAATGTATGTAGGAATGTCAGCCAGAGATGTAATATCTATTGGAATGTCAACCAGAGATGTAATATCTATAGGAATGTCAGCCAGAGATACAATATCTGCAACGCACGGACATATTCTTGTTTCACATCTTCTTTTCCTGATCACATTTCCCTATTCTCTTCTTTCTCTCTCTTTCCCCCCCCCCCCCCCCCCCCCAAGCTGACACACAAATCTAAAAATGGTATCAGTGCTGCGGAAAAGTAACTATTTGAAGGTATGCCAGTTTGTACTATTCCATGTGATTTACAGGAAGTAAAAAAAAAAAAAGACGTATTACATTTCAGCACGCCCTCGTATTACAGAGCCTTGTTAAATGTTTTTTTTTCTTTTTAAAGTCATACAGTTTCCGAATAATGGTTCACAGTTATCTTGCCCGTAGGAAAATATTTCGTATCAACAAATCACAACATAATCTTAGACACAGGTTGTGTCACGAATTTTTAAGTTTCTTAAAGAAGTCAGATATTCTGCCTTGTTCAGTGTGTTCAGTGAAAAAGTTCAGGAAATGAACGAATCTGTAAGAGGGAACAGAGTTTACTCACGGAAGCAGATCCGTGTAGATTTTCCTGAAAGCTGTGAAGAATCATCAGAAATGCAACTGTCAGCACGTTCAAGAGCTTCGTAAACTTGCCCAACAGGACTGTCCCGTTTTCGCCACATCAGAACTGTCCCGTCGTCACCACAACAGAACTGTCCCGTCTTCACCACAACAGAACTGTCTGGTGTAGTGCACGTCAGTTGTGTTCTCGTCCAAGAGCTACATTTTTTGTTCTTTCTTTCATCTTTTTGAACCTTTGTAATGTTGCTGGAGAGGTAGGACTGAAGAGATGGAGCAATGATGATGTCGGTCTCTATGACAGGCAGTATACTGGACAAATGCACCCCCTCCTTCCCCACCCCACCCCGATGATCTTGATTAGCGTCTTCGCTGGGATTTCCCCCCCCCCCCCTTTCCCAAATCCAGAATAACAGGTAGTTACGCATGTTATAGATGTCAGCTTTTGGTCATGGATCACAAGACATCATCTGATGGCGAAGTCGGAGGCTCGAACCTGGTTGAAGTTGTAGAAGTAGGTATGTGGGTGTACACGTATGTAAAGTCAGTAAAGAGATACAAAGAAGGCTGGAATCAGTTGAAATATGGTTCTTACTGCTGAATTTATCGTGGTCATTGAGAACATCGAGTGAGGAAGTTCTGAAAGCGGCACAAGGAAAAAAAAAACTATAACGAAGATCACAAAACGATAATCTAAATGTGTGTGGCATGTATAGAGGAGAGGCGGGCCAGAGCATCTAGTGGCAACGGGGAAGATCGAAGGTAGGTGAGACACAGGTAGGAAGAGAGAAAAGATGTTTGATGGTTTGGTAATCCTGGCATTGGAAAGGCTCAGTGACAAGCCTCACAAGGTAAGGGCATAACATCCTCCGCCTGTCGGCAGTGACCTTGAGAGAGAAAGAGAGAGGAACAGAGAGAGAGAGAGAGAGAGAGAGGAGCAGGTACCTGGTTCTTTCTTGACCTGGGAAAGGAAGATTGGCCATATATGATGCTGTGGCCATATATGATGCTGACATATCACCCTCGAGGATTAAAACGACGTAAATTGTTAAAGACCCTCCATTAGGCTATAGCATAACTGAGTCTGGTATAGCTTTGGGAGAATTTAAATCTTAATACAGACAGGTGGGTAGATATTTTCTTCCTGTCATCGATGTGTTTCATGGTTTCCTCACTTTACTGGGCACCGATACAACAGTGACAAGAAAGGCGGCGTTTGTTACTGTTGAATTACATTGTCCAGGGTCCCAGAATGAATTTTCTCCCGTTGCTATCGACCGTATTAGTCGGAAAGTGGGCGTGGTTTTGTATCTAAATGGTCGCTTTTCTAGCTGGTGCTGATACATCATTCTCAGTCACGTCCAAAAGCGAAGACAGTTACTCACTCGCTCGTTCATTCTGTCTTCCCGTTTTTGTTTATTTGGTTTATCCTCTCCCACTCTTTATTTACGAGGTTTTCAAGAATAATCCTTGCCGTTTATTGCTAGTTACTTCTGTAAATAATTTTCTAGTTCTGGTCCCCTCCCCTCATGGATATGTGAGAGATGTGACCAGTTCTGCGCCAGCCACGCCTGGCCCAAGATCTTCAGTCATGCTTCTAGAGGAAAACAGATGTGGGACACAACTTGTTGCCCGTGTTGGTGGAGACTTGTCCCAGAAGAATTGCATGGATGGAAAACAACTCCCGATAACGATAATGTTCATAATAGGGGCGATCCTCCACTTGGTCTGAAGGGCTGAGCACAGGAAAGTAAAAGGAAAAAAACACAAAGAAGTAACTAACATAGCCACTAGATGCTTGTGTTTCCAGACCTTTTTTTTTTCTACAGCAGACATTCATGTTACAGATAGATTTTCAGCTAATCAACAGTTCTCTAGCTTTTGTTTCCTTAGACGAGAATTACGACCACCTATTATTCTTTTTTACAGCTGCCAGCGTCTGCGGTCTTTCTTTAATCATGGCGTCCAGATTCATGAGCCTTGTGGCCAGACATTGAACGTAAAGCCACTGTCTGTAAGGGCCAAATAATGGGTCTTTTCAGAACGCGGCCATAAATTTGATGTCCGAAACTCCAGCCTGGCGTATTAGATTCCATTGAGGTTAAAAATCATGTGATCGGATTTCGCGCAGAAAAAAAGGGCCTATCCTGTTTTCATGACCATTCATTACATTTCAATTATGGACTAAGCATGTGTTTTTTTTTCCATTCAAAGCCCTCTACTGCGTCACGTGCGGGTCCTTTGTGTTTGTGGTCGCCGCATCCCGCCCTCTCTTCGCGTCTTGAAAGACACGGACAGTCTTCATTTGAATACAGGTTACGTTTCTGGTCTCGCGAAGAGGTCTCTCTCTCTCCCTCTCTCTCTCCCCTCTCTCTCTGGTAAACCTCGTCGGACCAACTGTATCGAACCTGAGCTTTCTCATTCCATCAGCTGTATCCGTGGTCCGAGGGATTCATCATATCCGAGCAACCCGACTTTTATTTTTCATATATCACTCGCATTCAGTTATAACTATAGTTGCATTTTTAAAAAAAATATAGTTTAAACAGAAGAAAGGAAGCACGCACAGTTTAAAAAAAAAGCACCTTCTTTGCCCGTAAAAAATACATTCTTTTGAGCGTAAAAAATGCGTGCTTTGTCAATAATTGAAATGTAATGAATGGTAATGAAAATAGGATGTCTAATTTTGGTCGCTGAGATGAATTTTGTAAGGTGATGCAGAACTATCCTGTTGGGTTTGCTATTCTGTTTTTCACAGGAATGAGAGCAGTACGGGCTCCCAGAACGCTGTACCACCTCACATTGAACTTGCTCGTAGTATTTTCTTACCAATAATAATCTCTCGTCTCTATCTGTGTGTTGCTCATGTCCGTCTTATTTTAGTAATTACTCGCAAGCCAAGTTCACTAAGACTGTTTGTGTCTGTGAGAGAAGAGAGGGTTGATATTCCATGTTACGGTTTGCCTCCATGTCTGTCATACAACCAACAAATCATTTATTTCCAGATACGAACACAGTTTATTAGATGTATTTGAGCCAGAAATGTGATGTTGGCTTCTAAGTTTAAACGAAATTTGAACTGGAGTTACTTGAGACTTTAATACTGTTTGTGTGCAGTTTTTGATTGGCTGAGTGTGTTCACCATATCGTCCAATAAAAATCAGTCGACTAGTGAAGTCCAAAGAATTAAGGAACATGACTTTTTACGTAAATATTCCGCGTTGGCGAGCATGGAGTACAATTTTGGATTTAATGGTTAAACAGCATTCAAGTCAGTCAGTCATTTGCATGCCCCTTGTGGAACTTTGCCTCCCTAACAGGCTCTCCTGTAGGCCTCTCGGTTGTGAGCAAGGTGCCCTGCTGCTGATGCGTCCATTTGCAGATTATCGTTGATGTCTTGCAGCCATCTTCGTCTTGGTCTTCCTCCGTTACTTTTTTCCATTATGTACCCCTTCAAGACGGTTTTTATCTCTAGATTATCATGACGTTTAATGTGTCCAAAATATTTTAAGTTTTCTCTGTTTAATCTTCTTTACTACCCTACCTTCTTCAATATTAAAATTTCTTGTGGTATAGATATATTTGTTCTTTTTTGTGTCCATGATATCTGAAGAACTCTTCTGTAGCATTTACACTGAGAGGCATTTATGTGTTTCCCAGCTGTTCTATTAAGTGTCCAGGTCTCACTAATTTTAATTAGATTCTTCTTCAGCTTTCCGAGCCATTAAGATAAAGTAATGAATTCGAATAACAATAGTATTTTATTCATATATTCTTTTATTGTCGTTTTTGGATGAGTAAGTAACTAGTGCGAGATTCAGACATAAGTTTAATGCCTTACAAAATATATTATTATTTTTAACAGGATGGCTCTGAGGTTTATATAGCTGAGGACCTCCTGTCTTGTCTTGTCTTGTCTTGTCTTGTCTCCTTCCTCATATGCTGTTTTGTTATTGAGGGGACACACAGGCGTCTTGATCCGGCTCGGCAGTTTGCTTAATTTAATTTCCTCCCTCCATCTGTTGCGTGGACGGCCTCTTTCTCTGTTTCCTACAGACCTTAGTGTGAATTTGTTTGTTTGTTTGTGGTACACTGTCTGATGGTAGCCGTGTAACATGGCTAGACCACCTGAATTGCTGTTTCTGGGTATAGTGTATTAATAGTGCCCTGATGGTGTTCATTTCTTATTTGGTCTCATCTTGTAACATTTATTATTCTCATGAAATATATCATTTCCGTCGTGATGATTTTCCTTTTGTGTTTGGCTGGCAGTGTCCATGTTTGACATTGGTAGCATAGAGCTGGGAGAGAACTGTGTTGTACAGTGGGGTTTTTTTTTCATTTGTGATCTATTTATTTTTCAGCAGAGGTGTCATTTGTCCAATGACCTAATTCGTTTTACTGCATCTGTTTTTAATTTCAGCGTGAGTTTTCCCTGAGTACGATGTTGTGCTACCGAGGTATTTGTTTCAGGGGCTGGTTGTCTGGGAGGATCCTTCTTTTGGATTTCTTCTCACGTTATGGTTATGACTTTCGCCTTATTCTTCTTCAGCACTGATTTTCATGTTGTGGCTTTTACATGGGCTTGCTAAGTTATCCATGTTCTGTTGTAGGTCTCTCTCTGATGTGGCTATAAGTGCATGGTATTTCCTGTTTGGTATGTTTTCTGGAAGGTGTTGCGAGTTTATCGACATTGTTTCTGGAGTTGGGCTGTTGGGCAATTTTGTGGTGAAATTTTTGTTAAGCTTCTTTGCAGATGTTGTCAGCATGTGTTATGAACAGTACAGGAGATAGTAGAAATCCCTGCATCACTCTAGATTTTATGAGGGCCTCATCAAGTCCGAATCCGACGCCGGTAACGATTTGTATGTGTGTGAGCGCTTGTACGTACTCCAGGGAAAAATCTTATTAGTTTTCTTATGTCCTTTTGTTTCATCACACTTCACACCCTTCATCACACATCTTACTATTTCATCGTACAGCCAGATGATGTCCGTAGTGATTATATTGTGATTTGTCGTTGTTTATTTACTTACATGTCGAACACTCTTTCTTCAACAGAATGGCTAACAATGGCAAAGCCCCACTCCAGCGATAGTTTGAAAGAAAAACTGGAAGAATTTCTCTCATGTAAAATATGTCTTGACCCTCTCAGACGTCCAAAGGCTCTGCCTTGCCTGCACTCTTTCTGTGAGCTGTGTCTCAAGGTGAGGAAAATGAAGCAAACATTGGGAAGATGGTGGTGGAAGGAGGCATACAGGTGTTAGGTAAATGAATGTAGAATAGGTAAGACCAGGGAAGTTAACGCTAACAGATGTGCAGCATTGTGAGCTTATGTAGCTCAGTCTGGTATAGAGAAGTGGCGCAAGTTTTGTCTGGAGATGCCATAAATATTAAGAATATACACGCAGCATATGCAAAATGCACTGTTGACATGATTGTCCCATGAATGAAAAGAACATGAAATATAACACAAAGTTCATTTGCACAAATAAAGGACTTAGGTAGGGTCTAGTATGGCGTGTATGTGGAGACAAAGGTGATTGTGGAATAATAATGATAATGACATGGTTATCATGACAAGTGCTAGAATGATGACATGATTAGGACCAGCGAATTAGAGCAGATCAAGGCCCTTTTAAACATCTCAACATGTGCTCCAAATAAAATTAGACTCGGTCTAATTAATCTGACAAGGCTCATCATGTCCTTTATGGTGGTGTAATCTGCCAGGGTTCTTTTCTTTTGGCTCCACTCTTTGTCTTCATATTAGCTATCGCAGTCCACATCAACAGCAAGGACCATCCTGCTTGCCTTATCATTGAAATGATGCAGAGAGTTGGGAGCAGAAGAGATTAATGAACATGCTTTGTTATATCTATACCAGCGGTTCTCAGATCCTTTTGCTGCACGGCCCACATTTAAAAATCAAACATTTTTATGGCCTGCTTTATATTTGCAAGGTATAAATCTAATTTTATAGAATATTATGTAATATTTTATATACATGTTTAACTGCATATTCATTGCTACACAAACGTTCCTTTCATTTACATTAAAGATGGCACTGTTTCTGGTTGGATAGCATGTCTATTCTGACTGGAATTTGTGACAAACACAGTCGAAGATCATCCTCTACGTTCATTCTTGAACGATATTTGGTTTTCGTGGCAGTCAATGCAGAAAATGAAACTTAAGTTGTTGAAAAAGGTAGACAAACTTTCATCGCCAGGGATGACACAAACGGATATTCCAGCGAAACAGTGCACCAAAGGGAAGAGATATCCACAGCGAGGTCGTTAAATTTTATTCATCATGTGCGATCGCTAGACAGTTCCGCTAATTCTTTTTGTGCACGACCGGTTAATTCGGAGAATGCACACTGAAAGTACGCTTTGATGTCTTCGGGCATGAAGTATTTGTCAAAATATTCAGCAAGAAATGTCATATGCCCCTTTATTACACCTGCGACCCCTTTCAGAATCTCGCCATTAACTTCGTTGCTCTCTATAAATTCACAGAACAAACGAAACATGTCTTGTGATTTGTTCTCGAGTCGCGTGCACCACTTTCGTAGTTTCTTCTTAAAGGCTGCAACTTTGTCATATACTGTCATCTGTACCCTGCAGTGATATGTTCAAACTGTTCAAAAGGCCAGCATGGCAAGCCACTCAGTATCAGCGACTTGACAGGTCAGGTCGAGATTGTGTTCTATTAAAAAAACTGCAACAATTCTAAACGAAGCTCATACACCCTTGCAAGAACTTTTCCTCTGGACAGCCAACGCACAGCCGAGTGCAATAGGAGACGCTTGTGTTCTGCATCAGACTCAATACAAAGTTGAGCTGTTCACTGTTCTGGTTTTTATGAAGTTTACAATCCGAATACAGTCTTCGAGTACAGATCCCAAGGTTTCATTCACCTTCTTTGAAGCGAGTGCCTCACGATGAATCATGCAATGGGTGCCTACAATCTCGGGTGATACTTGCTGTATACGAATTACATCACCACTGTTGCGGCCAGTCATTGTGGCAGCAAACACCGATGCAATTCGTCCACTGCAGTCCAAAAGTTGTGAAAAAAATCGTTTAAAACAAGAAATATTTCATCGGCCGTTGTTCTCGCTGGCAGTGACTTGCAAAAAAGACATTTCCCTTGCATACTATTTTGCCAGCAATATAAACATGCAGCTGTGACTCGCCGGCGATGTCAGTTGACTCATCTAACTGAATAGCAAACTTAGTAGATTGTAATCGTTCAGTCAGCTGTGCGACAATGTCCTCGAACATTTCAGATATTCTTCTGCGGACAGTATCGTTCGATATGGGAATGCTTTTCAGTTTTGTAGCGTATTCTGAGCCGAACAATACGTCACAAATCTCAACAGCAGCTGGCATGATAAGATCTTCAATCGTGTGTGGTTTCTTTCATTTCGCGATTCTCTGGGCAATCAGCTTTAAGAGCTTTTTCGTTGAGAGCGGCTCTTGTTTTAAACACTGTCTTCTGTTTACTATACTCCTTGGCTTTACGTTCGAAAAATTCTTTGATTTTATTCTGTAGATCTGGATCTCTTGTAGTTAGATGACGACGCAATTTCTTCAGCCTTGTTGTCTCATTAAAGAGAATTTGCAAACAAATAACACACTGCGGCAAAGTTTTGTCATTTGTTGATGGAACGGAACTCTACGTAATATACTCCACATCATATTTTCGAGCGCATTTAGTTTTCTTACAAGTATCAACATTAACATTGTCTCGATCACAGTGACTTTTGCTGCCACTACTATCAATTTGCTTACGTGAAGTCGAAGGCTTACGTTTCACAAATCAATTCATTTTAGTGTCTGAAGTTTTAAAAGTTTAAACAATAAAAAAAAGGCTGTCCGAAAAGTCTCCATGATCACTACATGGGTAACTGGAATCCGTTGATTAATCCAATACGAATTACACACAGCACCAAGACCAAATAGCGGCTCTCAAGCCAACGAAATATGATTTTAAAACTAAACCATAATTGCTGAGAATTACATTTCACTTCTGCTCTCTCGCAGAATCTACGCCAACTGTTCTCTAAAATTACATCGTAAAACAACGTTTCAGCAACTCGGTCAGATTGACGCCGGTGTGGCACTTCAAAAGCGATGCTGTCTTTTTATGTACGTCACATTTCTGTTCGGACCATCCTTTCTCCAACAGCCGCACTGCGGACATGCTAATAAAGCGACCTACAATTCTGCGGCTTGCATCTGTGCAGTGTGCCGCTATGCACTGCGTGAAAAATGCGGAATAATTTTTTTTTCTTACTTTGAGACTTCAGCGCGGCCCACAATACTCCATGTCATGGGCCACCTTTGGGCCGAGAACCACTTATTTATACTATGGCACTATAATATCTCATATTGCTTCCTCATTGAAATAAGATAACATCCTAGTGTTATGTTCTTAATCCCATACATACTAATATGGACTTCAGGAAATTTCATTAAAAAAAAATCTCTATTGGAATTTGGTTAACACAAGAACAGAAATGTGACATATATAATTTATTTCAGTGATTAATGCTCATTATATTTAATATATAGGTTAAGGAAGTTACATTTTTCAGTGCTTTCAGCATAAATCTGCATTCATGAATATGTGAACTAACTCCTGCAGATTATGAAAGCAGTTACAAACTTCCTCCAACATTGCAGGATTATGTCCGTGGTACCCCCGGCAACCAGCCCGGTTACTTCCCCTGTCCCATGTGTCGTAAGAGCACCCAGATACCACCAGATGGAGTGGCAGGTTTTCCTGACAACTTTATGCTGACCAGTTTGGCTGACACAATACACGAAGAAACCTGGGACCCGCCGCATGGCAATCAAAGTCATCAGGTGTCTCCGCCAAGATGTTTGTACCCGCCGTCCCCTCGGGAACAAAGGCATAGGAACTACGAGTAAGCCATCTGCCCCCCTTACTTTAGTGTTCGTAACATCCCCTTTTTTTTTGTAGTTCACTTTAATGTATCCTTCATGTTTTGTAGTTTGAGATTGTTTTATCCCCTTTTAAAATTGAGGAAATAAAGATTGTAACATTTAATCTTTTTTATATATATTTTCAGATTGTAATATATATTTTTTGTACTTTTAACATTTCCTTTTTTTTTTTGTAGTTTGAAATTGTTAAGATTTCATTATTTTAGTTCAAGATTGTTGTTTTATCCCAATCATTTTTTAGACAGAGGTTATAATATACAATTTTTTTTTAATGGTAGAGGTTATATATGCCATTAATCTGTCCATAGTCTTCAGATCGTGTGTCCACCCATATATAGTTGTGGATTTGCTATACTCTTCCCTTTCTATCAGTCATGCATTAAACAGTTTCATTATTCAGAAGATTAAGGCTTATTTAATGGAAGAAATAGAAGGAAAACAGATTTTGGATGAGAATAAGATAATAAATTTGAAAGAAAAGCATATGGAAAAACAGCCAGAGTGTTTTAGAACATCTTTTAGTGGCACAGCAATATGCCAGAAACTGTTTGTTAAAGGAAGGGTTCAGAGTTTGATGAATATGAGGCATATTGTGTTTAGTGCGCGATGAAAATATCATCCCCTTTGCCTGGTTAGCTGAGTGGTTAGATGCTTGGTTTACTAATCTGGTGGTACTGGGTTCAGTCCCAACAGTGGGATTTTTTTCTGGTAGACACCGAAAAAGAGGCCCCAGGGTTCACCCAGCCTATAAAAATGGGTACCAGGGATATCTGGGAAGGTAAAACGGCCAGGCGTGATACTGACCACATCACATTTTCATATGCCAAAGGTCATGGAAAATACAGGCCTAACGCTGTCTCTTAATGGCATGGAAACGGGAATTTTACCTTACCATCTAAAACATGGACATGATTTGGCCTTTCTGGGTGTATAATTGGGACAAGAGACCACTGAGAGGTAATGGTCAGCCGTAGTCAGAATGATAATGAAAAGAATGAAATGATAAAAAATATGCACCTGGAATCAAGATATGAGATACTTTTTAAAGAAGTTGTCATGGCTATGCTGCAGACTATGATTTTGAACTGTGACCATGTTAAAAAGACATTAATAAGATTATTTTTTGTGATAGTTATAAAGTGGGAGAGGACCACACAGAATTTGGGAGAAACTATGATGTTGATGACTCTTTTGGTCTGTTCACTTTGGTTAATTTGTATTCCAGGCTTGCCCAGTGGGTTGTGTGTTCGGTATCATTGTTAGCAGGTGGAAAATTTGTTGCTCTGTTTCAGTTGGTACTTTGGCAAAGTAAGTCGAAATGCATCTGAAGAATGGCTTCTAGCACCAGATCATCCTAAAGGAACGTTCCTGGTGCGGCTGGGAGAAATGTCGCCAGGTATGCTGTGCACATTTTGCCTGCATGAGATTTTTTTTTTTTAGCCTAGTAACTTGTAGAAGATACAAATCTTGACATGCCAGATTTATGTCATGGCTTTTTTTTTTTTTTTGTCCTGTGACATTGATATATATGGCAAGCCATGCAGATATTTTTTGCCAACTAATCTTTTTTATAATTTGTTCAGAACTAAGCTGTGAAACATTCACTGACAGCTAGAGGTGAAAGAAGACAAAGTTACTTTTCTTTTTCAAAAAGCTTTGTGACCACAGAATGCTAAAGTTAAAGAGATATTTAAAAGAGTGGGAGACATTGGCAAATCTGGAGTAGTTTTCCAAAGGCTGTATTGTTATCTAAACTGCATCACATATTTCTGCCATGTCTGTAGGTATATGTCAAGAAGAAAATATCCACAAGATTTAGACAGGCATCCTAGGCCTTCATCAAAGACATGGAAATCACCCATTCTCCATACGAACCTCCAACTCAGAATCTGTAAATCCAGTGTGCGCTCGCAGCTAAAACATGGGGAACCAACTGGAGAATCTAAAGCAGGTTGAGAGGATTTTAAGGAAGATGCCTTAAGAAAATTCTAAGAACACACTGGGGAAGAATGTATGCCAAGCAAGGAAATAATCAAATGAGCAGGCACTGAGAACATTATTAAAGAGGTCAAAGGACGAAGGTGGAGATGGTTGGGCCACATAATGGTAATGGAAAAAACAACATGCCTCCGTACCAGCTTGACTTGGACATCTCAAGGAAAAAAGAAAGAGGAGCAGGCCGTTAGGAACTTTGAGATGCACAGTACAGGAAGAACCAAAAAAAAAACAAGACTTGCTGCAGATAGGACTGGCCGGAGAACCTTTGTTGATGCTTTGTGCTCAGTTGGGAGTACAGAGGACTGATGATATTGATGATGATGATATTGGTGATGATGATAAGTGTCCAGGTGTTCTTTTGCCACATCCCGTACAGGATGTCCTTAATTTACTGGACATGTCCCGATCAGTGCAGTTTGTACTGTTTAAATAGAGGATATATGCTTGGAAAGTTTCTGTGAGACTGTACTGTATTTCTGTTTTTGACAATGTTTCTTTCTGTGACATGCTAAGAATGCATTATATGCACTGTACTTTGTTGTTGTTGTTGTTGTTGTTGTTGTTCTGTCTCACTGGACCTGCAAGCAGGATATTCTTAGCAGCCAGTGTTGTGAAAGTGTTAGTACATTATATCAAACAGAGAGTGGGTTTTGGTGATTAGCTTGAAGATCTGCACATGGGATCAAGCTTCTATACAGATTATTACAATATCATGGGAACTTTGGTGAGCCCTGCCCTGTCAGCCAGTTGCTAGAGGCATCAGCAGAGAAGTGGGGGAAGGGTCTTGGCCAGCTCTGATCTAGTGTGCCCCACTTGTAGTCATCTTTGCTTCCAAGCACTATAGGTAAAAAGTGTGTAATCTTTTTTCTTTTCTTCTTGTATGGCACAGCTAAGCCTTGTTTCACTACCTTGTCATGAGACTTGGGCATTATAGAAGGTAGCTATTCATTATGAGTTTAGGTAAAGATAGGTCAATTATATCATGGAGGCACCTAGAGAATAAAATGTTAGTGTCCATATTTCTTTTTCTGTGAGCTGTTGGCACACTAGAGGGTGACCTGGTCAGCATCATGTCTGGCTGTCTTTCATTCCCCATCTCCAGAAGTCAGGTACCCATTTCTACTGCTGGGTGAGTGGGACACCTCCAGCTGGATTCAGATCACAGACCTTTGCTTTTGGTGACAAGGGCATTAACCACTTCATCACTCAGGTGCCACTTGTGAGCATAGGATTCACCTAAACACATGCGGGGAGGTGGAGAAAGATGGAGGCATTTCTACCAGGTGTGATATATGACTCTGATTTAGGAAGAGCTAGTTGTTCATGAAGAATCCCAAAACTATTAGTTATAATGCCACTTGATGATTATATTTAAAAAAAGTGTGGGTAGGAGATTTATTTTTTGACAACTATTTATAGATATTAAAGAAGAGAATATAGTTAATACAACCAGTTTTTTTTTCTCCATAACTGCAGACACGTACACACTGAGCGTACGAGATTACGATGAGCTTCGGGGGTACCTGGTCAAGCATTATAAGATTATCACAAAACGGAGACCAGAGACGGGAAAGGAACGCTATTTCATCACCAGTCAGAGGGTGTTTTCGTCGCTGTCTGACCTAGTCAAACATTACCAGGGTGAGTGTGTGTGTAGTGTTGCCACATTTTTTTTCTCAAATAAATATCTACAATTGCCCCAAAATATGTCTAGAAACTTAAAACAAAAAGCAGTAGCAATTTCTGTGTTCTCATAATCTGAATATGATCAGTAAAGCAGCAGGGAGACATTCTGGGTTCATTTTATTTCGCAGTTTAGATTTGACCAGATTCACGGTGCTGAAAAACTCTCAGCGTCAGCATTTGAATGTGGTAGTGTTAGAGATGAGATAAAAACACGTGTACGGCTTCTGCTAGAGGTGACTGCTAACATATGTGAATATTTTACTTTAGTAATAAGGCAGGATGGATGCCACAGAGAAAATGATAATGTGAAAAAAAGGTGGTTGGAGGTTGAGGGAATGGAAACTACAGGAAAAAAAAAAAGTTATGAAAACTCGTTTTAGCCAACAGATTTCACCTTTTTTAAGGTCGACAGCTTTCCCCATTTTGTGCACATATCCAGGCCTCTCACACTAGAACATCTTTCTAATCTGCACCAGATATGAAACACTGAGATGAATCTACTGGCCCAATGAAAATGACCCAGAAAACTAAGATCCTCAGTTCTGTACAGGAACTTAAAAAAAAAAAAATAATAATTTAACCATTAAGCCGAACTACAGTTATAGACAGTAAATATGAAGAACTACAAGAAAAAGAGGAAGAAGAATATTTAGGAAAAGGAGAACTAAGTTTATTAGTAATATTTATTTACTTCTCACTTCTTTTCTCTTTATCTTTGGTGAAAGCGTATGTTGAAGTATCACATTGCTTGTGTTATGGTGGGATGGTGGGTGAATGCTGGTTCTGTAGATTTTTATAGTCTGGTCAAGTTTTGTTTTGCTTGTTACAGACTCTGCAGATGGGCTGTGCTGTAAATTAGCTTCAACTTGTGCAGGCATAGGATATCATGTCCTTCCACAACCCTGGATCCCTTGGTCATCTCAACAGGCTTGTCACTGAGTTTTTCCCCGTGCCAGGATGCCAAACTGTCAAACATCTCTTTTCTCTGTCTGTCTCTGTTTCTTCAACCACTGAGTCAGATACACACCACACCCCCCCACAAAAAAAAAAAGAAGTGTTATATTAATAATCACTGAAACAGCTTCTAAAATCACCAAAACCATAGAAAACAAGTTGAATTCTTTACAGACTAAATGTTTACGAAGAATTAGACAAATAAATTTTGGCCAAACACCATAAGAAATAACATCTTGGTTGCAGAAGTGCAGATGAAGCCACTGACAGCAATTATTGAGGAAGGAGGCTGGCGATGGTTGGGACATATGTTCCAAATGACTGACAACTCACTACCAAAAACAGCACTAAAATGGACACCACGGGGGAACAGAAGTAAAGGATTACAAAAGAGCCATGGAGAAGAACAACAGAGAGGATGTTGAGCAATAGAGGGCTCACCTGGGCAAGAACGGAAAAAAAGGCAAAGGACAGGCATTAGTGGAAAACCCTTGCGGAAGCACCATGTACCCTGGGCATTTAAGGTTCAGAGAGGGAGAGAGAAGCAGCTTCTAATAAACACAAACATATTCTCAAGATGATAAGGTTTTTTTTTTTGTCTTAGAATATGGTTTTGAAGCAGGTGGAAGTTAGCTATTGTGGAATTTGAGAACCATCTCTTTGTGCAAACAGCTTCCTCTGATTGATTTTACTAATGCTGGATTTTCATAGTCATCTACAGTGATAGCAAACAGTGTTTGTGTTGCAGAGTTTGTTTACAGGTTTCTGAAGCCAGCATATACAGAGGATTACAGTTTTCTTCTGCAGTAGAACAATTTTCTAAAGGGGGTGGAGGGAGGAGAGTAAACGTGGGGGTCTCTGTATGTTTTCCATTTTCTTGTCAGCAATACTTTTAATAATATTCAGTAAATGGATGTCCCACCGTAGAGGTGGGAGGGACGGACTACAAGACAGTCAGACAGTGATCCAGATAAAGGAGACATGCAAAGTTTCTGAATATTGTTCTGTTGGATAAGACAATGATCCAGATGAGAGACAAGCATACATGTCTGATGAGACAGTGATCCAGGTTGGAGACATTGCAAAGAATACATGTCTTCTAATTGAATGGTAGTTCAGATAAGGGAGACAAGCAAAGGGTGTGGCCCCATGTTCTACAAGAATAGGGGCTCATTTGAGATGCCTCATTGCTTTTAAAGAGAAGCAGGCTACAAGAGAAGTCAGTTTGTGGTATATATGAACCAGTGAAGATAGTAGGGATTTACTGAGTCACAGTTTTACTGAATTATTGATTTACTGAATTATTATTATTCTTAACCCATGATAAGACATCCTGAAAATAGCATGCTTATATTGTCAGTTATATTGTCAGTATTTTTTTGTGTAAATTTCCAAACAGATCATGTCAGAAATGCTAGAATTAGTTGATATTTTAAAGTTTTTAACTAGATAAAGCAGTGTCATTCCCTATTGCCACTGACAGCAAAATGGCAGGGCTCGATGGATGTAGCGGTTAAAATACAGAATGTCAACACAGTCACAATGGCAGCCTTCTTTGATGAGGCACAGATCCTGAAGACCTTACAGCATCCCAACATCTTAGAGCTGAGAGGCGTGTGCAGCGAGCTGGGTCAGTGCTATCTGCTTACAGAGCTCATGCCACATGGGCAGTTGTCACGATACCTCAGGGAAAAGGAGGATACTCTGAGCCTGTCACAGTTAATTTACATTGGAGCACAGGTAAGCATGGAAATATTTCTGCGTTGATTATATCAGTTAACTAGATTTATGACCAGGTTTAAGAAAAAAAAGTTTCTGAATATCTCTTTCTTGCTACATTATACGGTAAAATCTCATTATAATGGACTTCAAGGGAATTGGCAAACTAGTCCTTCATACGCAGAGCCTGCAATATCCTGAAAGATATATATAGGAGTGCAGCCGGAACCTGTGGGCTTGGTCTGCTATTACTGAAGCTTCTTTATACACAGGGTCTGTTGTAATGGGGTTTTACTGTAGATGAATGTTTCTGACTCACTATTCTGCATATTTATATTACACCCAGGACTGTTGAACTGTTACACCGAACCTTTTTTTCCTGGTGTTTAACTCCCAACTCTTTCATGAATATTGTACATTTCAGCTGAAACTGAATCCAGCCAAAACTATTTCTGACTATGACTGTCCATATTTTTCTACAGTTGTACCTGGCGTCTTTATAAATAGCACATTTCTGGCAACAGTTAACTCTGCCCATAGCTGGCATGCTAGCATCAGGGCTAGTTAACATGCCTGTCTTACTTCTCCATTGGTACCAGCAGCACCAGGCCTAGCTTGACTAAAGGGACAGGGATCGCCATAGTCCTCGTGGCGGTGGAGTCGGCAAAAGATGTAGTTTGCACACCCCTTGCTTTTTAGCTGCACTAACCCATTTAGCAGCCATAACCCATTCTCATGCATCTTCACATCATTCGTTGCAAAGAACACCAGGTCACAGACCCAGGGAGATTTCAAAGATGAGACATGGCAGGTTGACCTAGTGACATACAGCTTTTTTTGTTGTTGTGTTTTATCAGCTTCTTCATTTGCTGTTGCCTACATAATTTCATGAGTATTATTACAGTGTTTTCACAGTAACCACTGATTGTTTATACACACGAGTGAGTCAGAAAGTAATTGCAGAAAAGGGATGCAACCACTGAAAAACATGAAGAGACTTGAGGATGAATTGGAAAGTCTTTCATACTCTATATATTTTTTCATTGGTTATGTCCTTTAATGTGAGGTTAAGTTTTTCTTACCTTTTTTTTTTGTGAAGTTACTTTTTTAACTACCCATGTATATTAAAGTTACGTTTTTCCAGGTAAGAGGTGAATAGAAATTGCTTTTGTTTCATCATCATCATCATCATCCTGTGCAACCCTTGACAGGTTGGCCTCAGGAGTCCTCCAGCATGCTATGTCCCAAGTTATCACATTTTACCTGACCAAGCCAAGGCCAGTCCATCTATGTCATTGTCACACTCTTCTTCAGTTTTTTTTTTCTCCCTTGAGCGTGATATTATGCCTCTTGACATGAGCAATATATTTTAACTGTCTAGTCCTAATGTTTTTATCATTTCTCTCTTCAGTTTCAGTTGGCTTAGAACATCCTTGCTTTCTTGTTTGTCCATGGAGTTTCTTGTTCTTTGCTTTTGTTTAGATTAAAAAAAAAAAAATAACATGAGCCAGAATTGCATTATTTGGATGGTTAATTTTTTTTTCAAAAGATAGCAGATGCAATGGCGTATATGGAGAAGGAGAGATTTGTACATAGAAATCTTGGAGCTAGAAATATCTTAGTTGGAGAGCAGAACCGTATCAAGGTTGCAGGGTTTGGCATGACAAAGGCAGTGGATGACCCAGACTTCAACTTCAGAAGAGGTACAAGATAATGTAATCTTCAATTATGAGGTCTTTTTTTTTTTTGTTTAATAGATGTATGTTAAAATAAAGCTGACAGTCTGTGCATGTTGGATAAATATGATAAAGAGCCTTGGTGTAAGATAAATCTGATCAATGGTGTTTGGTAATGTTGAGATTTGCAACAATTACTTGAATTAGAAGTAAGATAACAGAAGCACTGCTGTTTAATCTTTCATGACTATGCTACTTTTATGTGTGTTTTTCCTGTTGAAGAAAACTTTTTTTCTAAAGTTCCTTGCATTTGCCTGGCAAATCCTTACCAAAAAAAAACAACATATATATATATTTCAGTGCATTTCATGCACAATAAGAGAATGTGAACTTTATAGAATAGGAGATGCAGCTCACCAGCAGTTGTTCATTCATTCATTAGTTGTTGGAGATCAAGATTCTCCATTCTGTGTGGTCCTTGGTGTTTCTAATGCTTTCCTGTGCCACATGGTCAATGTATTGAGATATGTTTTTTTTTGTGTCTTGGTTACTCCATATTTTGTGTTTTTTCCCAATCAGTTATAAGCAGCAGGAGTGAAAGTTCATGTTTTCAGAAATGGGAATTAAAGTTGTATTAAATTTTTCTTAGATATGTCAGTATCTCAAGTTCATTGAGTGAAAATTGTGGATACTGACTTGGGCAGCAGAAGAGAGGATCATATTTTTCAGAGAAGAGATGTCAAAGAAGGGTCACCAGAGTTTAGTGGAAGGGTAAGAAGAGTAGTGAAAGGTATGAAAACTGTCGATTCAGCTCATCAAGAAAGGGCGGTTTTATCCTCGTTTGGCTATACTCAGTTGCTGGAAAGAAAAGTAATTGGAAAGAATGCTTGGGAAATGTGGAAGTGGACTGGTTGAGGAGACGGTGGACCCAGAACACAACTGACACTCAGAACACCACATTCATCCTGGCTAAACAATGAGATGTTTTCAGATTGGTCCACAGGAGAACAGTATGTTATGATGGACAGATGATATGGAAGAATCCTTTGTATACAGAAGTTACAAGAGACAGGAGCAAGTTTTGCCAAGTTACAGAACAGTAGCTTGGCCCATTCATAAGATATTATTCTTTTAATATTAATCTTATTTTAACTTTTCTGTTACATATTGGCTAGCTTTTTTTTATTTAATGTTATCCTACCAGGTCTGAAGATGGCCATCAAATGGATGGCACCAGAAGTGTTGATGTACAACAAATACAGCACAAAAGCAGATGTGTGGTCATTTGGTATAGTTCTGATGGAGATATTTACACATGGGAAAGAGCCTTATGAAGGTTAGCACAATTAGAGACTTAACTTACTTGGGAAGTCTGTGAAGTTGGGAATTCCTTTCAGTCAGTCCAGCTATAGAAATGGATACCAGGCACATTAGTGTTCCTTTTAAATATTCAGAATAAAAACATGAGTCTACTTTATAATTCCTCACATCCTGACACTTGCAGGGATGCCAACTCATGCTCTCAGCTCCTCTGTATTTGCCATCTATGCCAGGATGACTTGGACTTTATGGACAAATCCAATAAATTATTGGAAAGCAATTTTTCTGTCACTATCATGAAGAGTGCTTTGGAAAGCCTTCAACCATATCCAGAAAATGAGCTACAAAGAGGCATTCTGGAAAAAAAGCCTGAGACTGTCTGACAGGGTTAAATTAGTGTTTTCTTTCCATCCTCATGGCCACATGGTTAAGAACATTTTCTGTTGCCACCTGCCATTGCGACAGCTTGAATCTGACACTTGCGACATCTTCTGTGATCCCTATAAACCTACAGGCAGGAATCAGATCTTGTCCATAGCCACCTTAAGCGGGATCCTTTATTTGTCAGAACTAGAAAGTGTAATTGTTACCTGCCTGTAGTTCGGAAAATGATATTGCTTACTTTCCCCAAAACTGTCCTTACTTGCCATGAGGTATTCACATAAGAGTCACAGATAGTAATGTATGCCACCATATGTGCAAAACATGTATGATAACTTATATTGGAGAGATCAGTCTCAGATTAGGTGACCACATACAAAAATATTTTTGTGACATCTCCCATCTTGCTTCTAAGCCGGTCTCTAATCATTTCAGAAGCAAGTCTGATTTTCTAGTAACAATTATTAAACACTGTCGCTCTGATATCATAAGCCACCTGATGCTCGAGAACTTCTACATGCAGGAATATGAGATGCTGGAACCACATGGTTTAAACTTGAAATTCAGCTGTGTATATACATTCTCTTTCTCCACAGTCATATTTCCTCTCTGCTAAGTTCTACTCTTTCTACACCGGTAACTTATATTCCAGAATCCCCACTGTACTAGATTACAAACCCTCTACCCAGCCACTTTCATATATTCCACCAATCCTTTTCCCAGCTTGATTACCATTATATTCCTCCAGACTTTTTGTACAGAATTTCTGGATAGTCACAACTAAAAGACATTAATAACATTTTTGTATTATAACAGGGATAGAAGGTGATGAGAGTAAAAGATTGTATTGTATAAGGGGGCCACAGGCTGAAAAGAGTTGAGATACCCTGATTTAGGTAATAGAAAATATTTGAAACCCGTGTTGTTAAGATAGTTAGAGTTGTCTGTGGCATATCTTTCTTCTTCAATTGTCAGTGCTGTATTGTGTCCTCTCAGAAGTTTAAGCATAAAGAGAATTTGATAGGGATTCTTACATTTGCCTTGTATACTTATTTTTATTGTCTCTTTATTGTGTTCAGATAAAGCAAGCAAAGAAGCATTTGAGAGTGTAAGGGATGGATATCGCATGGAGAAACCAGAGGGCTGTCCACAGGAGGTGTATGAGGTCATGCTGATGTGTTGGCAAAGTTATTCTCATTCAAGACCCTCTTTTGACTTCCTCAATACTTTCCTACATGATTTTGGAAGTTGATGGCCCTTCATCTTGTAGTTTTTCTTCAGAGTTTGAGGAAAAACACAGAGTAGACCACATTTGTGCTAGGACATTGACAGTCATAGTTGCACAGAATATACATGTTGTCCATTGGCTTATTCTCTGCCTTTCTGCAGAATGTGAAAAGCTAGGAAGTCAACAGCCAGTATTGCACAAAATAAAGCTATCATTTCAGTGGCTAACCTCCTTCCTTTCTCAAGAATGTGAAGAACTAGGATGGTACCAGGTGGCATTGCACAAAATATAGCTATTATACAGTGACTTGCATCCTTCCTTTCTCCAGAATGTGAAGAACTAGGATGGTATCAGGTGGCATTGCACAAAATATAGCTATTATACAGTGGCTTACATTCTGCCTTGCTCCAGACTGTGAAAAACTAGGAAATTAGCAGCCAGTATTGCATAGAATAAGCTATCAGCCATTGACTTCAAGAAAACTGAAAGCAGAAAAGATATATCAAGGTACAGAATGCATCCAGGCACATACAAATTTCTGGATGAAGTGAATGTGCACAAAGAGCAGTACATTCATTTGTGGTGGAACTGTGTTAGTGCTCAAGTTAATGTTCACAGAAAGAATGCTTTTTGTTTTTCTGAGATGAATGTATAATAGCAGGAGGCCATTGGCCAGCTCACTTTCTCTGAGACAAAAGGCTGGTGACATGAAGAAAAGATATGGGAATTCTGAAGCTGATGTTCCAGTTCTGGATGTTGGAATATTGTTTTGGGAATTCTCCTTCAGTTTTATCTTCTGTACACACTTTTGCTGGTGAGACAGCACCATCATCAAGAGTGTTAGGCCTTCCATAGGTTCTGATATTGATAGTACAGGAGAAAAGTTCCTGAATTTCCCGGCTTATGAAAGAGAATGTTTATCTGAACATTTCAAAGCGCAGTTTAAATTTTTTTCATGTGAGATTAGGTTAAGGAGAAGTAATGTTGTTGACAGAGCCATGTTAAATCTTGTGGTGTTTAAAAGTGCAAGATATTCAACCTTCAGAATAAAATGCTCTTATTATTTTTGGCCCAGATATCCCTTTGGACTCGAGCTTTTTTGGTGTTCCCATAAAGCTGAATGTGGGATTTATATAGTTGTTTGGTGAAGATGCTTTTGTGTCATTAATAACAAGCTTCAGCTCAAGATGTGGAGATCACTAATATGACCAGTGTAGCCTGTGAATTAAACACTGACCTGATTTATGAAAGTAATGTAGAGAATGATACTGTAGATATATATATATATATATAGAGAGAGAGAGAGGGAAGTGTAATTAGTTATTAGCTTGGTCATATGCCCATCCCATTACCTGATTGTTTGTGTGGCAACTGAATATAAACATATACTCGTAAGCGGTAACCACAGTTGGATGCTAGAGATCAGTCAGGCAACATGTTGGTTTCATCAAACTGAGATGTTACCAGCAGACATTATACAGAATATAGCTGTTATATAGTAGCTTGCATCCTTTGTGAAGAGCTAGTGTGTTACCAGCTGACATTGTACAGATATGTCAGAAGACATAATATCGTGTGAGTCCAAACAGTAGACACATTCAGAAACTTGTGGTTGTGAATGTTTGATGATGAAGTATTTCTGGAGACAATCATGTTTGATGCAAGCACATTTTGGAGATGTTTTTCGATGAAAGATTCAGAGGCAGCCGAATTTGAAAAAAAAAAAAAAGAGCAGTTTTGTTATCGGACACATGTACAATCTTCATGAAACATAGATTTATCAAAACATTTGTATGAAAATGAAAGATCATCAGTTCATCATTTACCTCTTGTTTTCAGTTGTTCATTACTCTTAATATTTTTATTTTAATGGCAGTGTCAGAATGTTTCAAGATACACTGAAATTGTCATTGTGAATCCTCTCATATTGTCTGTCTATAGAGAGCTGTGTTTCATCTTTGTTATCAAGCAGTATTGAAACTGTCACATCTTGAATGTAGTGAAAGTGAATGTGGCCAAAGTTGTGACCATGGCATCATTTTGTGTGAAATGTTGGATAGGAGCAGCATTTTCTTTATTAACTGTGCAACCATTGGGCAAAAGAGCTAATGGCTTATGTCCAAGGCATCAAACTAGAACAACCCTATGTACCAAAACATTGCTTGGAGGCTTGTTCAGTTCAGAGAATGAGAACAAACACACCAGATTGACTGTTGTGTGATGCATATGTGTGGTGTAATGAAAATTATTATGATGTAATGTTGACGGGTTATATTGTTGAATTGGACACTCGGGTACACAGTTTATACTCAACATCAAATACATTCATGCAGTTGTATGTCATCACATCAAAGAACCACATGTCGATGCAGAATCTGCTTTTAGGTAAGTGGTTATCCTGTCTAGATTCTACAGCTCGAAAAAAAAAAACCAGCTTTTTTTCTGCCACATCGACCATCTAGTTGTGTCTTTTATTAACATTGTGATCTTTTTCAAAAAATTGTTGTTTAATTATATTTCTTCCTCAGTCTTGAATGATGGGAGTTTCCTAATTGATTTGCTTAATGTTGAAAGAGGCTTGAGGAAACATGTGTCGCTAGGGTTTTGATGGGGACCTTGCTAAGTAAAAATTGTGGGTTCAGAAATATTCCACTAGATTAAAAAAAAAAAGAGATGAAATTCTTCCCATTATTAATCATAAGCATGGCACTAATGATTCAAGCCTTACCAAGCGTGCACTAATGAAGAATGAGCGTGCCATACAGTTTTACTACTCACAGCTAGGTCTTTCTGATCAAATTTTCATAGAAGGAAAAAAAAAAAGAATCTCTGAAATAACTTGGGTCTAATGTAGAAGTCTTTGTTGAGATGCAGAACAAAAGTGTGGACAAAGGATATGTGCAAATAAAACTCAGAAGAAACAATTTGGAAGAATGGGATTTGTTTGTGTACTTTTAGAAGAACCCATGAACTCAAAAGAAACAGTTTAAAAGATATGGGACTCATTGTTTGAGTACACTCAGTTGACCCATTCTTTGAAGGAAGCGGATGCTGGTATGCAACAAGAATAAGGATCAGTATTTATGTGAGCTTTGGTGGAGTTCGACTGTCATTTTTTGTGTGTGTGTTTTTTTTTTTTTTTTGCTTCAAGATTAGAAAAAGATTCAAGAAAATCTTGATGAAAGATGTTGCCAAAAGCTGTATTGATTTTGTTACATCCATGTTTACTATTGGAATTTCAGTGTCTTTTGTTATGAAAGACCGAACTATAACATTGGTACATTCATGACATGCTGAAGTTGCATGTATAGTAATGTACATGGCATAAGGAGCCTGATTGTCTTTTTAAAATGTACATTGCCTAGAAGAATATGTTGAATGTACGAGTTTCAGTGCTTTTGCTATTGTTACATATGTGAATATTTCCTCTTAGGAACAAATAACTTACTCAGTGAACATTTATTATAACTAAACAATATCTTTTTTTTTCCCTTCTCACTGTTCCAGTGTGTAAGTGTGTTTCATTTGTGTGCATAGTGAGATTTCTTAATATACTATCGACCGTTAAAAACATACCGTTTTTTGTTTTATTTTTAACAATAAATTGTCGTACTAGATTTAAAACACATAAAACCACTGATTTCACATTTCTCATTCATTTACAGACATAAACTTGCTGTATTCTTAAACATGACAATTCAGAAGTGGCTCATAATTTACACTCGCTTTCATAAAGTCGCAGCCATCGATAATACCATTTATGACCCCATGAGGTGTCAGTGCAGGCTTGATATCAGCGTCTCATGCTGTCACAAAGTGCCAGGTGTATGTGCTGCTGTTTGAGAACTGTTGAGCAGATGTAGCATTCGGCGATCTTGAGGTAGTGTTGTTACACGAAGTTGACAAGGCCTGGGACGGTCATTCGTGGTACCTCTTGCCTGAAATCGCTGGTTCGACCTCGCTATATTCAGTTGGTCACAGTGAAGATATCTGACATCATCTCTGGTCATCATTCAACTGTTGAGTGTACCAACAGCTTGCCAACACTCTTGTGAGAGTAATTGAGGCATGACAAAAGCATTAACAGACTTCCTTTTGATGGAAACAGATGGCGACTTTTTACTTGCTTAAACTTGCAGTGCGTGGGACAAATTTCAGAATCCTGTAATTTTTATTAAGACCATAAATTAAGAAGTTGTTTTGCACATGCTGCATGCCAGGTTTAAAGTAAACATCACATTTCTGGGAAAATGTCACATTAACTGCTGCACTTGCACACATTCAGAGCTTGAAAGTCACTCATGTACATAAACATGCCATGCTTCATTGTAGTTCACTCAAGCAGTGCATTTTTAATGGCAGCTAGTATAATACTTTGTATAGATCCAAGATTTGCTTGATCACCTGAGATTCTATTGTACAGAGAAGCTGTCACATATATCTTGAACCCCAGTGCGTAGTGCAGATGGAGTTGTTAAGTGCCAGCACATTGAGCTCTCATTTCAAAGATAACCCAGATAATGAAATCTGTGCTAATAAATTACTGGATTCCTTATCTTGTCATGTGATTCTGTTTCTCAGAGACTTGCCTTAAGTTTAAACAGTGCTTATGTTCTGGCTGTGACAGGGCGTCATGCTTCATTAAGCAGACACCTGCAATAAAGGCTTGCCGTTTACTTGGACAGTGGTTTAATATATAGGGTCCGGCATAAACCATAACTGGATTTTAAAAAATGGAAAATAAATAAGCGCTGTACATGTTTTTGGTAAAAAAAAAAAGTGAAATGAAACTCAGAAAAGTGGGTATTTTTTATTATTACTGACAATCATATTTAGGTTTTGAAAATTATGTCAGTTAGCTGACCGCCATTACATTTGACATATTCAGCCAGGCGGCTGGAAAATTCCATTTAATATGTTCAAAGGGATATTTTGAGTGCAGTGTCGGATTCGATCTTTTAGGTTTGCAATTGACTGTGGTCGATTAACATACACCATGTTCTTGAGATACCCCCATAAAAAGAAGTCTGCGGCCGATAAATCCGGTGACCTTGCTGGCCAATGAATATCCCCAAATCTGGAAATAAGATGGTTGGAAAATGCTTGTCACAGCATGGCCATGGACTGACGGGCTCTGTGGGCAGTTTCTCTATCTTGTTGAAACCATATTAGTCTCTTATTTCTATTGGCCAAGTCTGAAATGAAGTATTCAGTTAGCATCTGCACATAAAGATCACTATTAACAGTAAGAGGATGCCAGGTGCCAAAGCGTTCCTAACAGCTGATCGCTACTCATCAATGCGTTGTGGACTTCTTGAATTTGTTCAGATGCCTGTTGAGTTCTTGGACGACCAGTAGACTTGTTATTAAGGCATTAACCGGTTTCCTTAAATTTTTTGATCCACTTCAAAATTATTCTCTGATCGGGAACGTTATCATGGGGATGCAACTCAAAATGACAACAAAACTTACGTTGTACAGTATTAGACGATTCTTCACTTTTAAAATGTTTCAACGGTGAATGCGTGATATTGTGTTTGCCAAGAAGCCATTGTTAATAATGACCATTTGTCTGCTTCATCTCTGACGTTCCGGTGAGAAAGTCCAACTCTGGACTGGATGGGCAACCACCTCTCACCCGGCGGTGATACACGGGTATCTCAAAACACGTCGAGGTTTTCCGGTGAGAAAGTCCAACTCTGGCCTGGGTGGGCTTACGCCTCTCACCCAGCGGGGATGCACTGATATTCCAAACACGTCGAGGTCTTCCGGTGAGAAAGTCTAACCCTAGACCAAACTGGTGCAATGAAAACCACGGTGTCACGCAATCCCGCTTCCGAGACCCACCAAGAATACAGGCTAAAGCACTGTGATACTCTGAACCCCTTGTGGTCCTTTCGTGGAACTCGTGTGGTCTATTTTGGACCACACAGGGGACCACGGGACCTAACGAGGACCACATGCGTGAATTCAGTAGGTTCACAGTGCGGTTTTTGGTGGTAGAAGTGAACGAAGAAGAAGAAGAAGATCTCTGACGTAATTTTTTTTTTCACAGTATTCAGTTTCTGCGCACTACATCAGTTAAATCCAGCCATGCTTTATGCCAAACCCTGTACAACCTTAGCCCCCAGCTGTACTTGTGTTGGGTTCAGTAATTGTCTTGTCTGTCTACTAGTCTTTGCATGATTTAATCTGATCATTATTGCTTTGTGCCACTTGGGAGGAGTGACAGCTTCCATGAGCGCTGTGCTGTTTGAGGATGCAGTGAGAGTTAAACTGGCAAGCACAAAAAGTATGAGATTTGCAGTAACTGGTTTGTTGTTACTGTGGCCAAATATTAGTACAGTTAACTATAAAAGTAATGGCATGCCATTTTTATAGCTGTTTGCCATGTAAGAAACAACAGGGCTTCTGCAAACCGATGAGCATAGTGTTGGATGGTTTAGTCTTTGAAAAACAATCAACAAAGCTCAGTAGATATAAGATGACTGTGACTCAAACTACAGACTCCAGAAGAAGCCATCCAGTCATGAAAGGACAACGCTTTATCCACTTGTAGCATCTCCGAAACAAAAAAAAAAGGTGCTTGATAGCCTAGTCTCTAATGCATGGTCTGGGATGGTGACAGTCTGAAAGGAACCAAAACCATGACACAGAAATTTTGTTAACAGCTAACATTTACTTGCTGCATTGCCACTTTGAGAGATAAGTGAAAGTAAAATACTCGTTTCCATGCCATTAAGGCATATTGGGTATTCAGCGTTAGGTCCATATTTCCAAGATCTTCAGCACATGAAACTGTGATGTGGTCAGTATCACGCCCTGGCCAATTTCTGTGGTACCTATTTTTAGAGGCTGGGTGGACCCCGGGGTCCCTTTTGGGTGTTCCTTGTGAGATGGAAGAAAAATGTCATACAGCTATCATTGACTGGTTGAGAGTCTTTTTTTTTTTGTGGTTTAGTGGTATATCATGGATTGTTATGGTGTAATATTATCTTCCTTTAACCACTTATTATTTACGTGTGATTCAATACTCTGATTATCAGACCACCTGTTGTGGTTGTGTTCAGGTTCAGCTTTTACCATTGCCCATTTATAAAATTTAACACGGTTTAAGATTCACTTTGTTCAACCATTTAAGATTCACTTTTTCAACCACAAGTCACATTATACTATCTTTTGTTTGGGCCCTGTGTCATTCTTGTTTAGAATTCACATGTTATATGGGTCATTCTTGTTTAGAATTCACATTTTATTTTGTTTATTCTTGTTTAGAATTCACATATTGTTTGTTTCACAGTTGTCTAGAATTCACATGTTATTTGGTTCATTCTTGTTTAGAATTCGCATGTTTATTTGGTTAATGAGATGACATTTGGCATTAACTCTGATGCCAGTATTCTGTTTAGTTTGCATGGAATGACAGAAAAAATGAGATATATTCATTACTTCAAGACAAAAATTAAATCATGAAAATGTATTACTTTTTTTTTTTTTATGTCTGACATAAATGTTGAAACTTCTTGACAAAATTAGCAGATTTATAAGTGTTGTATTGTGATATTTCACATGTATTTCATGCAGGTTTATTATATGTGATAAATGGTGCTTGTTTTTTTTTTTGTTGTTGTTTCACTCTTAGGGAAAAGATAGAATAAATGAATGATGCCTTTTTTTTTGTTGTTGTTGGAAACTAATATATTAAAGGGTGTGATTTGTTGTGAGGTCTATGCAAAAAATTATCACCAAATAGAATTTTGATTATTCACATGTGCATTGAGTGATAATACCTGATTCATTCACTTGTGTTATTGAGTGATAATACCTGATTCATTCACATGTGTTATTGAGTGATAATACCTGCCTTGTGTAAATTATTGACTGTTGTCCTACTTGTTACATTTATCAATGGAATGGTTTTTTTTTAATAAAGTTATTTTGTG
Organism: Achatina immaculata; assembly: GCA_009760885.1. Taxonomy (NCBI): domain Eukaryota; kingdom Metazoa; phylum Mollusca; class Gastropoda; order Stylommatophora; family Achatinidae; genus Lissachatina; species Lissachatina immaculata. The sequence goes on from CM019707.1 coordinate 11,164,326, forward strand.
TTGTATCAGTGAGGTATTATATGTTATCTGCCCTCTCTCTATGTTGTATCAGTGAGATATTGTATGGTATCTGTGCTCTCCCCCCTTTCTTTTTTGTTGTATTAGTAAGAGATATAATCTCATCTTCTTGCCTTCTCCAGACCCACACAGAGACAAGTCCAGGCAGATGAAACTTACATCAATCAATCAATTAATCAAGTGCCATGGCGTGTGGCATAGGCGATCATTTCCCTCCACAATTCCCTGTCTTTAGATGATTATGAGATCTGCCAGTGACTTTCTTCCTAGCCACACTGACAGCCCATCCAGTAACTTCTATCTCTGTCTTCCTCTGTCTCTTCTTCCCTTAGATGTTCATTTATAAAATTGCTGTCTTTTATTCCTGTACAAACTTTCCACAGAACAGTTAGCTCGCTGGTCATATGTGCTCAGATGTAGTCTGTATATTTTGAAGATGCTAGTGGTAATAGATTAGGGGAGTTATAGATTAGTTAGCTCTTTACTACATTGGTTTGTGCTCAGATGTAGTCTGTATATTTTGAAAATGCTAGTGGTAATAGATTAGGGGATCACAGATTAGTCTGAATATTTTGAGATTTTAGACTGTAAATTAGGAGACCACAGATCAGTCTGAATATTTTGAGATTTTAGACAGTGTAAATTAGGGGGCCACAGATAAGTCTGAATATTGAGATTTAGGCAGGCTAAATTATGGGACCACAAATAAACCTTTATATTATGAAAGTTTAAAGGGAATAAATTGGGGGACCCCAAACTGAGTGAAATTATTTACAAAAGGGTGTTTTAGAGAAGCCATATTAAATGAAGCAATAGAGATATTTAAGAGGGGGGGAGGGGGGGTTCAGAAAGTATTGCACCACATCATTTTTTTCAGCTAACAATGAAGATAGAAGCATGAAATTTTGCACACTTTAAATATAGCATGTGCCAATTGTGTGAACCAAATTGCACCACAACTGGCCAAAGAATATGGCTACCCTAACTGTTGAAATGGAGCGTGTTAGAACTTGCGATATAAGCAGCGAATTGTGATAGAATTTCTCATTGCAGAAAAGGAAACTGTTGTGAACATTCATAAACGTTTATGTGGTGTGTATGGAAGTTTTGCAGTTGACAGTACAGTCAGTCGCTGGGTGCAGAGAATCAAAGAATCAATAAGTGGAGATAAAGAGTTGCATGATTGGCCGCACTGTGGACGTCCTGCCACAGCCACCAAGGCAGAAATGTTGAAATGCACTGAGGGCATTATTCTTACTGATAGGCCTATCACTGCTCAACAATTGGCCTTAAAGCTGTCAGTCAGCATTGGTAGTGCAAATGCAGGAATAGCTCTCAGATTTTCTAAGGTTTGCACAAAATGGGTTCTTTGAAGTCTCACAAATGACCATCAATTGCAAAGGAAAACAATTTCTTCTGAATTGTTGGAGCGTTTCAGTGCTGAGAAAGAGAACTTTTTGGCTAAGATTGTAACAGGTGACGAAACCAGGGCGCGTCATTTTAAACTTGAGACAAGAAGACTGTCAGTGGAATGGCATCAGCCGCAGTCACCACAAAGAAAGAAATTCAAGACAACTCCTTAGCTGGAAAGGTCATGATCACTGTCTTTTGGGACATTGAAGGTGTGATTCTTGCGGATGTTAAGCCAAGAGGAGAGACAATCAATTCGCAAGCTTACATTAAAACATTGAAAAAACTCAGTCAGCATTTTTGCAGAGTTCGGCAGCACAAGAATCCAACAGATCTGCTTCTCCTTCATGACAATGAGCGCCCTCACACAAGTCTGGAAACAAGATAGGAAGCAATCACCAAATTGGGTTGGACTGTACTACCCCATCCACCATATAGTCCCAATTTGGCACCCTCTGATTTCCATCTGTTTGGTCCACTTAAAGATGCACTCCGAGGGGTAAGATTTGAAGATGATGAAGGAGTGATTTATGCAGCGAAGAAATGGCTCAATAATCAAGAGAAAATCTGGTATGGGCTAGGAACACATGCACTTGTTTCGCGCTGGCGTAAAGCCGTACAAGTTGATAGGGATTATGTTGAATAATACCGATGTTTACATGGCATATCCATGTATATTGTGTATAAGTTTCATGCTTTTTGAACAAACAGCTCCTTAGAAAAACTGTGTGGTGCATTACTAATGCCCCTCGTACATTATGCATTGCTGTAGATGTTTTTGGAGGAAGTGGAAGTGAATGTTGGAGACTTCATGGATGGGGAGGCTCGAATTATATATTGAAAAGCATTGATGATTTGGTTAAGTGAAGATGAAGATACTTTATGTGATAATTTACTTTTGTAACATACAAATCAGAAGCTTTTCTTTACCTGTTATTTGTGATAGATGAAATCTTTTGTGTTCTTTCAGAGTTTTTAAGTTCATGGTCTGGCTGCAGGTCTCATAGAATTCTTTGTTAGTGGCTTTTCTGTTAGAATCTAGGAGTTCTGTCTTAGTGGCTTTTCTGTTGGAGTTCAGGAATTTCTGTATTATAGACTATTCTGTTGGAGTCCAAGAATTCTGTTAGTGGCTTTTCTGTTGTAGTCCAATAATTTTGTATTAGTGGCTTTTCTTTTGAAGTCTGAGAATTTTATGTTAGTGTCTTTGCTCTTAGGTCTAAAGAATTCTGTGTTGAAGTCCAAGAATTCAGTGTTAGTGGTTTCTGTGTGGATCCAGAGAATTCTGTATTAAGAATTTTTGAATTGAAAGAATTCCGTGTTAATGGCTTCACTTTTGGGTCAAAAGAATTCTGTGTTAATGTTTTGGATCAGATTTCTGTTTTCATGAACACTTAGTAGAGGCTCAAAGAATCCTGTTACATGTGAGAGAGAAACTCATGCCAGCTTACCATGTTCTCCCAAATTTGCTTTTCTTTTTTTACCCCATTAGGCCTCGGTGAATACAAACAACATACAGTATGTAGGGATCAGTAAGTGAACTTTGTTTTTACTCATCACTTCTGTATATTTACACATCAGAAGCTTGTCCAGAGTTTATTGAAAAGAAGGAAATGTGTTTATTTTCAGGTTTACCTCAGAGAATAGATCAACGATTGCCATGTTAAGCAATATTTTGTGTTAGTTTTGTATCTATATTAGTCAGCACAGCTTTTCATGCTTTTCTTTTTTTGTTTTGTTTATAAATGAATGGTTAAGAACATCTGCTCTTATTGTTTTCTTCTTTGTGAGTGTAGGAAGGTAAAGAGATTGTTGTCTGGAATTATATGAAGTTTTTACAAATAAATGTTATGATAGTATAAGAAGTCTCTTGAGTGAAGTTGTGTTGTAAGTCATATCAGTTTCTGGATGTCTGATATAGCATATGAAGTCTTTCCTATTCTCTGTCAGAAAAAAATGTTTATTAATGATCAAGTTAGTGAGCTCATTTAAAAGGAAACTTTCACTGTATAAAAATATACGAGAAATTAAGATTTTATTTAGGTGTGGTATGAATCTCATGTATTTACATAATCTATATTTTATGTAAAAGATAGCCCCATAGCAAATGCCGTAGGGGATGAAGCAGTAGAGACCTCATTATGCTGGGCCAGCGTATGAGGTAGGGTGGCCAGTTCCTTTCCTCGCTGCCTTTACCTCCCAGATTTTCTCTGGTACCCATTTTACGAGGCTGGGTCGACCTCGGGGCTGTATTGGTAAAAAAAAAAAAATTCCGCTCAGCTGGAGATTTGAACCCTTGACCATTTGGTTGCTAGACGAGTGGTCAAACTGCTACACTAGCCGGTCTCCATATTTCATGTAGCAATCATAATTCAAGGAAGCTGAAACTAAGGGAAGCAAATTCAGGCTGTAAATGGGATTCTGCAGCGCTTTTTTTTTTTTTTGGGCCAAATGGAGTGGAAAGAGTTAAGATAGAGTTTACATTATAATGCAAGTGTCTGGTATTGTAAATCTAATGTTTACTTATAAAATTTTCAAAACTGTGATGAGGCACACTTTCAAGAACTGGATGGGAATGTATGGATCTCACAGGGCTAGTTATGTCACAGATTTAAGCCATCCAAGACCTTTTGACTAACTAATTACATATTCTGTACAAGACATCTTCCTGAGGCTGTGTACTGATAGATAGGATCAACTGACAGATGTGAATGTGATACAGATAAGATGACAGCAGATCACATACTGTAGGAGTGCCCAACATATGAACCACAAAGAAAACAAATATGGCCAGCTACCATACCAGTCCAGAACAAAACTGTATGGGGCTGTCCACACCCACCAGATGACCACCAATCACCTCAGAAGTATACAAGCTGACGTCAGAAACTGGAAGTTGAAGAAAAAGAAGACGACGACACATTCTGTAGAAGAAACTGTTCTTATGAAAATCTATAATATTCTTCAAATATTTGTTTTAAAAATAACCTTCAGCAATTCAGCTGCGACTGCGTTTGATTTCTCAGAGGTTATCAGGACAGAATGTTAATTATAGAAGTCTTTCATGAAAACAAGTGAACTGCTGTATGCACAATACCAGGTGTAAGATTTATACTGGGATCATAAGAAGAAAAAAATGTAACAGGTGTCAGGTGGTGGTTAGGAGTGGGGGTCACTATATATAACAGTACATGGGTTACTTGGTGTACTGTGGCTGTTTAAGGCCTTATTACAACACATGTTTAAGAAGGTGATGATGAGAGGGAGGGGAGGGACTTTATATAGCAGTACATGGGTTACTTGGTGTACTGTGACTGTTTAAGGTCTTATTACAACACATGTTTAAGAAGGTGATGATGGAAACATGGGTCATATGACTGAGTTGTTTGTGAACTTGGTCACAAAACAGGTTTTTGGCAGGACTTTTGGAGAGAGAGAGAACAGCTGTGTGGAAGGTAGAGAATGGACACATGGAAGGATGAGAGGTCTTTACCCATCTAAAGGGCACTGAGAAAGTGATTAAACATGAATATGTATGTGAGATTTTAGAGCTGTGTGTGTTGGAATTTGGACGTTGTTCCCAGGTCGTGGTCAAAGTCATCGTGAAGTGTTCATTGTTTGTTAACTGCCCTACTCACATGCCACAAGATGCTGAGGACATGAGTGAGTTGATAACTATTTTGTCCATTAGCGCTTTCACTCCGAAGTCTTCTTCTTCTTAGTTCGCTTCTACCACCAAGACCGCCCTATGATCCTGTTGAATTTACGCCTGTGGTCTCCCATGTGGTCCCCAAAAGGACTACATGAGGACCACAGGAGGTTCAGAGTATCGCAGGGCTTGAGCCTGTATTCTTGGTGGGTCTCGGAAGCAGGATTGCATGACACTGTGGTTTTTGCTGCACCAGTTGAGTCTAGGGTTGGACTTTCTCACCAGAAAACCTCGACATGTTTTGAGATACCCGTGTATCACTGCCGGGTGAGAGATGGTTGCTCATCCAGTCCAGCATTGGACTTTCTCACCGGAAAACTTCAGCGTGATTAGAATACGCGTACATCCCCGCCAGGTGAGATGTGGTTGCCCATCTAGATTGCCCTGGTCCAGTGTCTCCGACTTCAGCATTTTGTGGTCGTGGCCACTACCCTTCCTAGTTGTGACCAGGATGGAGCTTTTGTCCAGGAGGACGGATCCTCACTACTAGTGACTTCCACCTCTGGGTTGAGCCGGTTTAGGCATATTATCCCAGTATGGGCGTGTTTAGGACGTAACCGAGCTCTAGAGCAGAGGTACCGTGACATGCCTAGCCATCAAGTTTCACCCCCAGTGTAAGCCGGTTTAGGCATATTTCACCAGTATGAGTGTATTTCGGACATGGCTGGCCTCATGAGCAGAGGTGCCGTGGTACGAGTAGCTCTTGCTGCAATACTACTGGACATACTGATTAAGCTTCACTTTATCCTTTCCATCACCTTTTCACATCGGCGCCACACAACAACCCTAATTGTTTTTCCACATTTTCTTCCTTGGCCGGGAGGAGCTTCACACCATGCTCCGCATCAGAAGAGTCTCGCCAGCAGTGTCTTAACCTCTGGGTTAAGCCGGTTCAGGCATTTCACCCAATATAGAAAAAGGAGCAGTTGGGGGGGGGGGGGTATTGATGGAAAACGAAGCAGCAGTCAGGGATAGTAATACCCTCCTTCTTAGCACCTGATATTGAGAAACTTGTGTCCTTACATGAAATTCATCCTTCACATTAAAAGTTGAGAAAATAATGCAGTAGGTGAGTTATAAATGTACTCCTTCATACTGTTAAATAAACTGGTTTGCCTGGTGAAGTTTTCAGCTGTGTAATGTATATTCTAGTTTAATAGGGCACTATATGAATAGTACATTACCAAGTGTGTGGCGAGGGTGGGAGAAGGGAGTGGAGGGGCATTAAGGATGTGGCCTGGAAGAAAAGGGGGTAGCAGCCCAAACAAGCCTGGGAAACACTGATGTAGGGTCACAGTTTTTAAAAAAATGTAAATGATGTTCAGATCATCTTACATATTTTGATTAGGATGACATGGCCTGAACAGTTCCCTTCATAGTCTCTTCAGATGCTGGATTCTTTCCTGTTTCTGAGAGTGTGTTTAAGGCAAGTTTAATATTTCTGTTGCAGATATAGGGAGTGAGGACGCTTGTCCGATGAGGCAATCAGGGACCCATAGCTGATATGCCAGAGTCAGGGTTAGCGAACCATAACTGACCAAGATCCTGTCCCACCTCTCTGTTGGTACCCCCAGTTACAGGCCTAGCCTGGCTAATGGGGCAGGGATCACCATAGTCCCCATATGGTGGTGGAGTCGCTTAAGAAGCATTGCACACCCCCTGCTTTTTAGCTTTACTCCGGGACTGAAAAAGTAGCTACCATAACCCCGCTCCCACACCGATACGATGCTGTGCTTCAACACCTCTACAGCATTAGCTGCAAAGAACACCAGCTCGCAGTTACAGGGAATTTGTACAAGTTGCAGATATAATAGGAAAGATACAGTGGTGAAGGAGGTTGAGAGAAACAATAGCGGACAGTTTGAAATTCAGCAGCCGAGGACAGATTGGAAAGTATTTTAAAAAATCAGGATCATCCACAATGTTTTTACCTTGTTATATATGCCAGTAGCTAGGGAAAGGTATGTAAAATCCCTGTTTCCAAGCCGTTAAGGCATATTGGGAGCATGGTGTCGGGCCTGTCTTTCCAAGACCATCAGCACATGAAAGTGTGATGTGGTCAGTATCACGCCTGATTGCATTTATCTTCCAAAATTTCTCTGGTACCAATTTTTAGAGGCTGGGTGGACCCCGGAACCTTTTTGGTGTGTACCAGAAAAAAATCCACTGCTGAGACTTGAATCCGGTACCACCAGATTAGTAAGCCGAGCACCTAACCACTCAGCCAAGCAGGCCACTATGTATGTCAGCATCAGTGTGAACAGATTTTGGTTGTACTGAAAATAAACTATTCACCAGGAATAAATCAGAAAATAACAGCAGCAACATTTCAGTTTTCAACACGGGTGGATCACATTTGTCATCAGCTCAAGCAAGTAGAAACCTTCAGCATTTGACATTATTGTAAAGGATACATCAGAAAAATCTCCGTGATGGTTTTTTTTATATCTCTCTCTCTGAACCTTAAGTGTCCAGGGCACATGGGGCATCCTCAAAGGTTTTTCACAAATGCCTGTCCTTTGCCTTTTTTCCCACTCTTGCCCAGGTGAGCCCTCTGTTGCTCAACATCCTCTCTGTTGTTCTTCTCCATGTCTCTTTTGGTCTACACTTACTTCTGTTATTCTTTTCTCCTGTGGTGTCCATCTTAGTGCTATTTTTGGTAGAGAGTTGTCAGTCATTCGAAGCACATGTCCCAACCATCACCAGTGTCTTCATCTTTATTTCTGCCAACAAGATGTTATTTCTTATGGTGTTTGGCCAAATTATTTTTCTAATTTTTTGTAAACATTTAGTCTGGAAAGAATTCAGCTTGTTTTCTATGGTTTTGGTGATTTTCCAGCATTCACTTCCATAGAGTAGTACACTTAGAACATTGCTCTTAAATATCCTGATTTTCATATTTATGCTTAGTTTTTTTTATTTCCATATAGTCTGCAGCATTGCAAAAGCCTGGTTTGCTCTAGTAAGTCTGCTGTTGATGTCCTCTATGGTGTCTCCATTTTCTAATACTCTGCTGCCATTCATTCATTCATTTCCATGTCCCTTGCGGAACTTTGCCTCCCAAACAGCACTCCTGTAGGCCTCTCGGTTCTGAGCAAGATGGCCTGCTGCTGCTGCGTCCATTTGCAGATCGTCAATGATTTCTTGCAGCCATCTTCATTTTGGTCTTCCTCTTTTTCTTTTTCCCATTATATATCCTTCCAATATGGTCTTCTCTAAATTATCATGACGTTTAATGTGTCCAAAATATTCAAGTTTTCTCTCTTTAATCCTCTTTACTAGCCAGCCTTCTTCAGTATTAAGCTCTTGTAGTATAGATATATTTGTTCTTTTTTGTGTCCACGATATTTGAAGAACTCATCTGTAGCATTTACATTCAAAGGCATTTATGTGTTTCTCAGCTGTTTTGTTAAGTGTCCACGTCTCACAGGCATATGTTGCGATGGGAAAGATGCATGACCTTAAAAATCTTATTTTTATAGTTCTGTCTGCTCCTCTCCACAGATTCTTTATTTGTTTTACTTTCTGAAGAGCAACAGATGTCCTCCTTTTAATTTCCCTCATTGTATCTCCATTATTAGTTAGCAGTGATCCAAGATATTCAAAACTCTCCACTTCTTCCAATTTTTCCTCATTGATACACATTTCAGCTGCCTTGTTTGTTTTGTCAGTTGTCATCAATTTAGTTTTCTTCGCATTAAGATAGAGGTTCTGCTCTTCGCTGTTCTTATGGACTGACATAATTAGTTTTTCCATTCCTTTTTGTGTTGTGGATAGTAACACTGTGTCATCAGCATATCTAATCTCTGGTATTTCATAACCTCCAATTGTTATGGAATCGTAATATTCTTTGTCTACATCTTCTCTAACATTCCTCATTATATTTTCAGTATACAAGTTAAATAAGTAGGGTGACAATATGCACCCCTGACAGACCCCTTGTTTTATGTCAAACCAAATTGTTGTTTCACCATTTATTCTTACTGCTGCTTGTTGGTCAAGATACAGCAGTGATGTTAAATGTATCAAATGTGCTGGAAATCCCATTTTTTCCATTATTTCCCAAAGTTTCTGGTGTTGTACACAATCAAATGCCTTTGAGTAGTCTATAAAGGATAAATATAGATTCACATTAAACTCTCTGCATTTCTCTATTATTAATCTTAGATTGAATATATGATCTCTTGATCCTCTTCCTTGCCTGAAACCAGCTTGGACCATATTGACTTCTTCTTCTATTTTCTTACAAAGTCTACCCATTATGATTTTTAACAGAATTTTACTGGCATGACTAATCAGGGCAACAGTTCTGTAGTTTGTGCATAATTTCAGGTTACCCTTTTTTGGCAGTGGTATGAATATAGTTCTTTTCCATTCTTTTGGCCAAATACCTGAATGCCATATCTTTTTGCACAGTGCATGATAGATTGTTGCACACTCCTTTCCTCCTGCTTCTCCGCCAGAGTATATAAATATATTATTATTCTCGCTCTTAAAGTGTCCTGATCCTTTCCATCGATGTTCGCAGATTCCCAAAATGTGTATCCCCGTTCTTTTCATCTCGTCACTTATTACTTGATATTTTCCTTCATACATACTTCTTACATTCCATGTTCCTACTCTTATTTTTCTTTTTAGTTTGATGCAGGTGCTTTCCTTGGTAACACTGTCAGGATTTTGTTCATCATCACAATTACTAGTACTGACCTCTACCTCACACTCTTCCCCAGTGTTAAAATTAGATCTATCTGGCCTGGGGGACTCACCACCAGATCTTTTTCCTATTTGACTTTCCATGATTGCTGCTTGGGTTTCTTGGTATATTTCCAGAAGATAGTTTACCATTGCTTTCCTTCCGGGCAGTGACTGTACTAGTCAGTGATCGTAGCCATTGTCCCTGCATTGAGATCATTTGCCTACCATCATAGAATGGTGACCATAACCAACATTATCTGTCAGCTGCTCTCCCATTCCATCCACCACCTGCTCCCATGGCTTCACGTCACCCTGATCGGGGGGCTATACGGGTACTCCACCTTGCCCAAGGGTGTCCCGTAGACTGACGGAGGTAAGGAGGCGTCTTACTTCTCCTTTGATAGGGGATACCCCTACCCCGCTAACCGGACTCTGCTGCCAAGATATTCAAATTCATTGACCTCCTCCACTAACTTGTTATCTACTATGAGTACATTTCTGTTGTTCACATTTTGCTTCATTAACTTTGTCTTTCCTACACTGATCTTTAATCCTATGTTGTTTGCATTCTGAGTTAGCTTGTTTATTTTATCTTGCATATTTTTATGGCTGCTTGATAGTAGCAAATGCCATCTGCAAAGTCAAGGTCCTCCAGCACTGTGTCAAGGGTCTATTGCAATCCTTTGTGTTTGTCTGATGTTATCTCCTTCACTAACCAGTCTACTGCCAAGATAAATAATGTTGGTGATAGTACACATCCCTGCTTCACTTCTGTTTGTATCCTAAAGCGGATGGAGGTATGTTCACCACAGATCACTTTGCACTGAAAACCCTCGTATAGGGCTCTGATGACATTCACTATCTTATGGGGGAGGCCATGCCATTTTAGGATTTTCCACAGTGCATCTTTGTTGACACTGTCAAAAGCTTTCTCAAAATGTACAAACAATGCATATGTTGTGCTATGCCACTCATTTGCCTGCTTTAATATTTGTCTAAGTACAAATATATGGTCTATGCATGATCTTCCTTTCCTAAATCCTGCTGCCCATTCCGAAGTTTTCCCTCAAGTGCTGGTACAATTCTGTTGATGATTATTCTGTAAAATACTTTACTGGTGAGTGGCAGTAGGGTAATGCCTCTCGAGTTCCCGCAATCTCTGAGGTCACCTTTCTTTGGTAGTTTTACTATAAGGTCAGTTTTCCACTCCTCTGGAGTTTTTTCTACATCCCAAATTTGTTGTAGTATCCGGCAGAGTTGTTTTGGCATTTCTGTTTCTTCTGCTTTCAACATCTCAGCAGTCACTTCGTCTTCACCTGGTTCCCTGTCTGATTTTAGCTTCTTTATTGCCTCCTTTACTTCACTTATTGTTATTGGTCCTGTATTGATATTTAGTTCCATTTGTGCTTCAGGTATGTCTATTGTTTGTGCTGCTTGTGTTCTGTTTAGTAGGGTGTTAGTGTTCCCTCCGTCTTTCAATTTTTTCTCTTTCTCCACTGACCAGTTGTCCCTTATGTTTCCTTATTGCACTCTCACATCTTGTGCTGAAGTTACCTGTCATCTGCTTTGTGATTTTATATATGGTTTTCATGTCATTTGTATATGCTGCTTTCTCTGCTGCTTCTGCTAAGTTGTCATAGTATAGATATTTATCTTGATGGCATGATTCCTTCACATCTTTGTCTTTTTGTGCATAATTACTTAAAACTTGTTCTTTTAGCCTTTGTGATTGGTGTTCAGTAATTTTTTCTTGATTTCTTTTCTTTACTCTATCTTTTCCCATGTGGTCTAGCTTATCCATTCCTCTTTTCTCTGTTTCCGATATACAAGCATCTCTTTTGCTGTTTCCTGTAGTGTTTTACTGAACTCTAGTATGGACATTTATGGATCGTCTTGTAGGACACTGAAGCGGTTCTTAAATACTATTGAGAATTCATTCTTTGTTTGCTGGTCTTCAAGTTTTGCTGTATCAAAGCATGCCTTTCTGTGTTCTCCGATTTTGGCTTTCCTTAATTTTAGTTTTATTTTTGCTACCAGAAGGTTGTGATCACTTCCTACATCTGCTCCTTTCCTTGCTCTCACATCTTGTAGTGACCATTTCCACTTGTTGTTTATTAGTTTGTGATAGATTTGGTTTTCTGTGGTTTTATCTGGGGACCTCTAAGTCACTTTATGGATGTTTTTATGTTGCAAAATTGTCCCTCTGATGGTCATCATGTTTTCTTCACAGAAACTGCAGTCTTTCTCCATTTTTATTTATTTCTCCAATTCATTCTCTTCTCATGATTCTTCTTCTATCTTCATTTCCCTTACATACTTTTGCTTTGAAGTCACCCAAGATGAGTAGCATATCATACGTGGGTATTGTTTCTACTGTGGCTTGGAGGCTGTTGTAAAAATCTTAATTCCTCTTCAGCTGCTTCTGTTGGTGCATAACAAACTATAATAGACAGCTTTGTGAATCTTGAGTGCATATAATAATCTCTCATATATGGGGGTCCATTTCAGCAATGCTCTTGATGCTTCTTTTGTTATAATCAATGCTACTCCTCCTTCATGATTATCTTCTTTACCTGACCATATTATTGTATTTTCTGTGTGCTGTGTTGTTAATTTCCTTCTGCCTTGTTCTGTCCATCTTGCTTCGTGTATTATGTCTAGTTTGTATCTGTGCATTTCCTTGATGGTTTGTGCTAGTTTTCCAGTCTAATTAAGTGTTCTTACATTCCAGCTGCCTATCTGCATCTTCCAGGTGGTCTGCAGTCAGGCCGGGGACTTCCAGTGGCTGGCTTTCATCCACAAACTTCATGGGCTCAGTTTCCTGATAAGCATTTCTCCTTCCACCTGCGTTTGTTTTTTTTCCCCCTTGCTTCTGTTTCTGTAGCAGTCTGATGGTTTTTTTTTTACGAGATAGGGTTTCTTAGCACACTTGTCCTCACGTTATTTGCACATCTGTTGTTTTAAGTAAATATTTAGCTTTTGAAAAAGAAGGTTTCTCAGCTTTTATATTCACAAAGTCAGTATAGTCTACATTTTTTTTTCCCGATTTCATGCTCATCTGAGGTCGTGTCAAGTCCTTCCAATCGAGTTTTGGCCATCGCCGAGCATCAGTATGTTTACTAGCAACACTGACTTTATTAAAAACACAGTGCCACAAAACAAAACAGCATAAGAATTTAAATCTCTGACTTTAAGAGCAAGTACTCCATGTCTTATCATTTTGTCTACTGGCTTGTCATCAGCTAACTCTATTATAGAATCATAAACACGAATGGCTTTCAGTTCCAGATTCCCAGAGGATGGTATTTATGAGCTTGAGCGTTAGACTCGTAATATGTTTTTGTAAAGGGCCCCCCCCCCCCCCACAGGTATTATTAATTAACGTTGAGAAAAACGCGTACATTTCTGAACTCTACCACCATGGGGACTATGGTTATCCCTCGCCCGTTAGCCAGGCTAGGCCTGTTACTGGGGGTACCAACGGAAAAGTGGGACAGGGTCTTGGTCAGCTATGGTTCGCTAACCCTGACGCTAGCATATCAGCTGTGGGTCGCTGATTGTTTAATCGGACAACTTTTCAAAGGAAAAAAGGAAGAGAGAAAAAGTCCAGAAGAAACAAAATATCTCAGTGGAATGACCAAGTGACATGGACAAAGAATTAATTGGAAACACCAAGGACCCTCACAAGGTGGAGAAGCAATATTGCCAAGGCTATCCGGCGCTGCACGTAGTAATAATAATAATAATAACCATATAGTAGTTATTACACCGAGGCTCAATTCTTAATATTTAAAATAATATGAATTGAAAGAGCTGGTTAAGAAATCTGGCCAGCACATGGCTAGCAGTATAAAATCAAGTTTATCATCAACTGCCAGCGCCAAGGTAGGACGGCAGGTGGTGGATGAACTAGAACAGGTGTTCAACAAATACTCATGTAACGAATGATAGTGCAGACGTAAGAGATCATTCCGCAAGCATACTTTAAATGTTTTTTCCTGCGTTTTGCTTTATACTTATAAATCTCAACTAAAATCACCATGTTCAGATTCCTGCCCGAAAGATTTAGGAGTATATGTAACAAGACTGTCCTTCTATAGAGCTGTAGAAATATATAATAGATGAAATTTTAACAGTAGATGATAGTTTTGTTCTTGGTGTTGTTATTATTATTATAAATAACACGTTAAAACGGCCATGAGATCTTACTGTGGCAATCCAAAATGGAGAGGTATTCTGGTAGTGGGCGGCGGAATGCTTGTTCATCTGTCACTGGGGACCTTGTACACTTTCGGTAAGTTCATGATTCTTAGTTCACTGTTTTTATTAGTTTAACATGATAGTTCATGATTCTTATTTCACTGTTTTTATTAGTTTAACATGATAAGTAAGTAAAAAGTAAAGGTAACCCTGTCATGCCATAGAGGCACATAGGGATATGGTGTTAGTGCCCATATTTTCCTTGACCTGTCAGCACACTAGAGGGTGATATGATCAGTATCACTCCTGGCTGCCTTTCCTTCCCCAACTCCAGAAGAAGTCAGGTACCCATTTCTACAGCTGGGTGACTGGGGTGCCGCCGGCCAGATTCGAACCCCCGACCTTCACCATGAGAGACCAGTGCACTAACCACTTCGTCACTCAGACACCCAGCTTGACATGATAGTTCATGATTATTGTTTCACTGTTTTCATTAGTTTAACATGATAGTTCATGGTTCCTGTTTCACAGTTTTCATTAGTTTAACATGATAGTTCATAATTCCTATTTCACTGTTTTCATTAGTTTAACATGATAGTTCATGATTAAAATGTTGCAGTTTTAATTAGTTTAACATGATAGTTCATGATTCCTGTTTCACTGTTTTCATTAGTTTAACTTCAGAAAAAAAAGTAGTCTGAAAAAAATTCCTATGTCTGTTAAGAGTTTGTATGTTTTTCAACATAATTTGACAGTAGAGGTCATCTTACATCCTTCCCATGCCGCTAAATGTCACATAGGGCCTGCATGGTAGTTCACCAAAACTTCCTGTCTTTGGCGAGTTTTTCAGTCTCATCAGAGGGGTGTTATGCCCACTGAACTGGCCTCGCTTAACAATGTCCTCTTTAGAGTTTCATGTGGTCCACGTCTTTTTCTTTGGCCTTTTGTGTTCCACTTGATAGCTTGTTTGTGGAAATAGAGGTGATTAAGTTTACATAAATGAAGACTTTAATTGTGCTCTGTCAATTTCCCACAATGTTATATGTAACCATAGCCAGTTCCAACTAAGCTAGTAAGGTAAATCCCTATTTCCATGCTATTAAGGAATATTGGCCCAAGACCACTGGCACATGAAAGGTTACTCTATCATTTATGCACTCTTTACTTAAATGCACATAATTGCCTACAGTGTTATGTGGTGTGCCTGTCCTTGCATACAGAGCCAATTTCATTATCCATGAGATCAGGAGAGAATATGACACCAGTGATGGACTTGTGAAGAAGATCAAAGGCTGCTTGATGAATTTGCAGCTGGGTTCCTTTTTTTTTTTTTTTTAAATGGATGGATGATGACCAGTGAGTGACTCCATGTTGGGTAACTGTGTAACCAAGAACATGAGTTCTTTGCAACCAGCATCATAAAATGTGGGTATCGAGTCAGAATGGGAATTCTTCATTGTTTGGTCAAATATCAACACCAATCTCTCTCACAAATGTGGCAGTCTGTCTCATGTTTTCAGCATCACCATAGAGTTTGTCTTGAAAGTGGCTGGGTCTGGCCAGGTCCTTTGTCTGAATGGGATATGTAGCTAGCAACTCTGGAGGATGTAATGTGGAGTCTATTGTTCATTGCTGCAGATACATAAGATTGAGAACGAACAGTGGTTGCTATAATTGCAAGAGTGAACCCAAGAAGCAGACTTCTTGATAAGCTCCACTGCCATGTGACCAGATTTAAAAAAAAATAACAACTTGCTTTCAACAGCACTGAGCTCCTTTCACTGACTCCAAAAACTGTTCTGTTCCTGTAAATGTTTGAGTAATATCCTCAGGAGTGTGTCCTCTAAGGTTCTGCAGCTTGTATGCACAGTTTTCAACCCATAAGCAAATATTTTCTTTGCACATATGCATAGCAATTTCAAATCATAAAGTGTAATTTAAAATTCTAGTAGAAAAATACTAAAATTTATAGCAGGAAAACAAACTCATATAGCACTATCATATTTTCTGCAGCTCTCTACTAATACAGAGTGTCATTAGGAAACTGAAAAATAAAGTGACAGTTTTCTTCTTTTTTATTTTTGTATGGCATATAAACTTTCATGTGTGGTGTGATTTTTTTTCTTGTGTGCACAATTGTGCTGTTGCACAGCTTAGAGGGAACATTGATTTTATGAAGTGGTTGTAAATCAACAATTCACAGACCTCTGGGAGTTTTTACCCAGATGGACTCACTCCACTTAGACCATCAGAAGTTTAAAAGGGATGAAATGCTTGTCTGGGGGGTTGGGGGGGGGGAGGTGGAGGATGTTTCTTCTCCGACAGTCTGACAAGTTGTGATTTGTTTCCCTTGCAATCTGATAAGTTGTGATTTGTTTCCCTTGCAGTCTGACAAGTTGTGATTTGTTTCCCTTGCTCTCTCTGCTTTATCTTTTAGCAACTTCAGAATTTTCAAACTACTTTCAGGTAACCTGAGTCCATACTTAACTGGATTCATGCGCAAATATGGGTCAGCGCCAGGACTGACTTACACAGAATGTGCCTGGATATATGCTCTGGCTTGCATGGGTCAAGGTGTTTCTATGGCGGCTGGAGGTCTTATTGAGAGATTCATTGGACCAAAATTTACTGTTCTTTTAGGGGGATGGTGTATGAGGTACTCAAGATTGATTGTTTATTTTGTTTGATCTTTGTTTAGTTCATGCTTTGCTAATCAGAGCCAATGATGTCATTTATGCCATATCAGGGGTTCTTAACATTTGTGTGATTACAGCCCCCAGTGTATTGCCACATACCCCCATACTCCACTTTGCAGACTCAAAATTGTCATCATCACCTGTTTGGTAGCATTATGAATTGGGAAACTTACCAGTAGCCTGGTTTTATTTTGCATATGAATAGCTAGGAAATGAAATAAAATTCACATCTGGCAGCAATTTTTTTTCAGTCTTTTACCCCGTTATTTGGCTTCCACACCCCACAAGTGGCTTGGATTTCCCTGCTTAAGAACCACTGTGCTGTATAATGACTTATAAATCTTTTGTTGTTGTTGTTGTTGTTTCTTTTTATAGAATTTAAGTCATCTGGATTAAAAAAAAATTCTTTGAAGATAGCATTGAGAAATGTTAGATGTTAATGGAAGATGTTGATCATTTTTGAGAGTGACTTTTTATAGCTGGTCCTACCATATTTGACTGGCTTAATAGGGTATAGTAACAAGCAGTGTTTGTGTTGCAAGCTCCAGCCCAACATAATATAAAATATAAGTGAAAAAAAAAACTATGTTTGCAAACACTGATGAGATATTGTTATTGTTGGTTTATGATGTAGCTGGACAAAAAAGCCTAGAGTGATGATGCCTGGGCTAGTGAAATCGTTAATCAAGTTGTCTTATAAAATGACATTCAGGGTCAAAGATGCTCTCCAGTTAGGCAATCAATGACCCATAGCTGACATGCTAACTTCAGGGTTGGTGAACCACAGCTGACCAAAACCCTGTCCCATGCCATCGTTGGTACCCCAGTAAGAGGCATAGCTTAGCTAACGGGGCAGGGATCACCATAGTCCCCACAGTGGTGGAGCCTGCTAAAGAAGTATTGCACACCCCCTGCTTCTTAGCTGCACCGAGGGGCTGAAAAAAATATCCACCATAACCTGCTGTCAAGCCGACATTATGTTGTGTGCTTCAACATCTTCACTGCATCGGCTGCAAAGAACACCAGCTCATTAATTCCTGGGAGGTTGAAGAAGAACATGGCATTCAAGACAGTGTCTTTTTAGTCTTAGGGATGAAGGAAATTATTCATCTGGTATTCAACCCAGTAAGGACAAGAAAAATTGAATATTTGCATTATAAAGAAAAATTAATGCTTAATGGAATGGTTTTATGAAATCACAGAATGCGGTCATAAAAGTATATAAACCACAGAAGTTTGACCTAACCATAAATTTAAACGTTTGTAGTTACTTTGGTTCATGTGTGTACATACGGGAAGTTTTCATAAATAGAAACATATTTACTGTAAATAGAAATACATTTACCGTAAATAGAAATATATTTACTGTTAATTTGTCATTGTCATTATGTCTGAGCTTTGAAATATGATAAAGCATAATGGTGTTTGAAAGCATTTCACAGTTTTTGATTGCTGGTGAATCACATGTTGCTTGCAGTCTATGAGATATAATTTTGTGTGGATCTAAACAAGGACAAGGCTGCTTTTAAGTCACTGGAACGTTTAAACCATACAAAGTTCAAGTATCACGTTGAACGGGGCATGATAAAGCAGGAAGTTAAACTTGGGTCATCTTCCCCTTCGTCATCTAAGCAGCACATGCTGTTTAATGTGGCATTTAAAAAAAAATCTTGATAAGGAAGATTAGGAACACAGGGGATGGTTATAAAATTCCTGAAGCAAAGGGTTGAGAAATATGCATGGATGGACACACATTTCAAATTTGAGGATGTAGGGGAGTATAGGAATTGGATCACTTTTCTTTTTTTTTTCCATTATAAACATCATCTCCATCATCCATTGCTACAACAATGTAATAATTTATACAAGAAAAAAAAATGAAAAAAAAAAAATCTAATTATTCTCAGGAACACGAACTTCTGCAAACTCTAATCACTTGACCTTGACCTCAGTCATGACAAATGAGTATTATTTTAGAAACAAAGTGATACAATTTTGCTTTTTTTTTTTAGGTTGTTAATTGTTGATCTAGTAATAGATAATTTGTGGTTATATTGACTCAGAAAACTTAAATGTCATCTTTACAGCAGTAATTGTAACAACAGTTCCTTTGTATATACTTTTAATCTGTACCGATATCTACAATCTGTGTTCATATTTGGCCATTAATAAACAAGAATGCTTATATTTGGCTGTTAATAAACAAGAATGCTTATATTTGGCCATTAATAAACAAGAATGCTTATATTTGGGCATTAATAAACAAGAATGCTTATATTTGGCCATTAATAAACAAGAACGCTTATATTTGGCCATTAATAAACAAGAATGCTTATATTTGGCCATTAATAAACAAGAATGCTTATATTTGGCCATTAATAAACATGAATTCTCCTATTTGGCCATTTTATAAACAAGAACATTCATATTTGGCTGCTTACCTACTACTATAAAAACAATATATTTGATACATTGTGTACATCAAGTAAGCGCAACTTTTCATTAAATTATTTATATTTTGTACTTTTAATCAGTACAGAAAGTGTTGTTAAATAACATTTTTAGCCAGGGTGGGAGGAGATATTGGTATATCAAAAGCTGACGTATGATACATTTATGATCTGTTTTATCCAGTGGGCACATTCACCCTCCATCATGTTAATGTAGCTGTTTTCTGAGATGGGACAGAGTATAAAAGTGACTGTTAACAAATTAGTGATGTTGATGCATTTATTATTCCCAGGAGTTGACTAAAGTGAAGCATGATGTTACTGTGTCTTCCTTGTAATTGTGAACTTTGCAGCCAGCTCCATGGTGAAGATCTTGAAACATGGGCATAGAGTGGGTTGGAGAGAACTACATCATTTCCTGGAACAGGCCCAAGAAGCAGGCTTCTTAAAAAGTTCCACCACCAGGGGGAGGGGGGATGTTGATCCTTCTCTAAACATCCATTTGAATCATTCCAAGAGTATCCCTAAGGGACATGATGAGGTCTTGATCAGCCCTGATTCTCTGGTCGTAATAGTTGCTTCCTCCAATTAGTAGTGTCTTGGATTTTGATGTGAAAGTATAAGAAAAGTTTTACAGAATCACAGATAAAAAATCCCCAGTTGTTTTTGTTTTGAGTATCAAATCTGACTTGGTCCATAATATAAATTGTTATAAAAAACAATCATTTTTTTTCCCCCCTAGCTTAGAGCAAGTCGCTGACAAGGATTTCTCAAAATATACAGAAGCATTCTTGTGAAAGTGGAATCAAAGATATTTGGATACATTCTACAGAAACATCAAGTCCACAGTGTCCAGTAATGTCAGAAGAAATGAACATGAGGGTGAAAAGTTATGAAATTGTGTCGTCTGCCCATAGAGAAAAATGCTGGGCCATATTTGGATGACAAGGTAGCAGATCTAGCATGACCATATACATTGAGAATTTAAGAATAGACTTTTGTGAAACACTGCTTACTCAAAGCTTTCATATCACCCAATGACCACTGTGTTTTTTTGTTTTTTTTGCAGTGCTGGAGTTCTGTTGACTTACTTTTCAGCAAAACATTCCTTTGGACTAACAGTTGTTACCTATGGAGCTATATTTGGCTTCGGTGTGGGCATTGCTTATGCTGTTCCATTAGCCTGTGCAATGAGGGTTGGTTTCTTGATTATTTCTTGTTTTTGTTTCAATTTAAATTTGTGTCATGTTTTAGAGTTTTTGGCAGGAGACTTGTTAATAGTGAACTTATTTTTGACCAAGAGGATTGCGAATTTGGGAGTCGCTACTAGTGCCTCGCAGGCTGGTGTTTGAGGAAAACCATCTCTGCGGGCAGAGAATATCTATTTACCTGCAGGGTAGAGTACACCAGACTGAATTACACATACATCAGTGAAGAAGGGAAAATAGGATATCACAATATATATAGGATAGGTTTGTAATCTAATCCACAAGGAGGGGACCTCACTTGAGTCTAAAATGGGTCAGTGACGAAAAAAAAAGTAAGTCTAAAAAAAATTAACCCAAAACTAGATAGGAAATGTGCTCGATACTTATGAGCTGTCTAAATGTTGTGATACTTATGAGCTATCTAAATGTTGTGATACTTGTGTCTAAGTGTTAATGATACTTGTGGACATTCTTGAATGTTAAGATAGTTTTGGGCTGTTAGAATGTTGTTATAATTAAGGACCATCAAAAAAGGTAAAAAAAAGTTGTAGACTGTCTGCATGTTGTGATAGTTGAGGACCATCGAAAAAGATTAAAATGTTGTAGACTGTCTGAAATGATGTGATAGCTGAGGGCCATCAGTAATCTTTGTACACATTGATAGTCTTCGTCAGCTGTTCTGTCTCTTGAATAGACTGTTTCTGTAGTTATTGTAGAACAGGGGTTTCCCAACTTCAGATTGCTCATGTGCCTTTTCTCCCTTTCTTTTGCAACTGTTCTCCCACAATTTTCTGTGCTGTTCCTGCTTTCCCCCCAAATCATGTTCTAGAATAATGTCCTTTACTCATGGTCTTCAGAAATTCAAGGGGTCATATGGTTCCCATTGAGAAGCTCCCTTCTGTAGAGAACTGTAGAGGCTGGATTCTTGGGTCAGCATACAGGTCAACAACACTCATCCAATTCATGTGAATGAATCAGCCCCAGATTCCTGAATACATATTACAGACCTGCACCATATACAGAGGCCTCAGAGGTATGCCTCTGGGAAAGAAGCTGTGAGGGTCCCTACAAAGACCTCCTGCTGACAGCAGAATTCATAGAGGCAACCTGGGTCTGTGTTTAGAAAGCTGAACATACGAACCTGAACACAGAAGGCACAGAAAGATCAATATTAGTAATAAAATGAAGAGGATGTGATGATGAATAGGGATGTGCAAGTAGCACAGCAGATATGGCATGCTTACACTGCTTTAGTATGAAATATGGAGAAAAGAGATGTCTTACAAATAAAAAAAAAAAAAACTTTTTTATGGGAGAAAAGTGATGGTGAAAATAATCGGAAAATAAACAAAAATGGCTGGCACATGGTAGTTTTGAATTATTAGAATTTGCTAGTTTCCCATGGCTCACTAAAAGCTTCAGAGAAGAAAATGAACTGTTGGCTTAATTTCTTTGGCTCCCTTTTGCTATCATCATCATATCAGTGTTTTAAAAACTTTTGAATTGACTGGACTAGATGGGCAACCACCTCTCACCTGGCAGGGATACACATATATCCAAAAACACGTCGAGGTTTTCCAGTGAGAAAGTCAAACTCTAGGCTGGATGAGCAACCACCTCTCACCCAGCGAGGATATACTGATATCCAAAACACGTTGAGGTTTTCCGGTGAGAAAATCCAACTCTAGATTAAACTAGTGCAATGAAAACCATAGTGTCACGCATTTCCGCTTCTGAGACCCACCAAGAGTAGAGGCTCAAGCCCTGCGATACTCTGAACCTCTCGTGGTCCTCTCGTGTGGTCCTTTTGGGGACCACAGGGGGACATCGGGACTTATCAAGGACCACAGGAATAAATTCAGGAGGATCACAGGGCGGTCTTGGTGGTAGAAGTGAACGAAGAAGAAGAAAAGAAGTAATACTTGTAAGAATTTAAATATTTACACATCATAAAAAGTACTGGTGATATTTTCCACAGTGGTTTCCTAAGTGGAAAGGATTAGTAAATGGCCTGGTGGTTGCTGGCTTCGGCGGTGGAGCCTTCATTTTCAATCAAGTCCAGACGGCTTTCATTAACCCTGACAATCTGAAACCTGATCATGAAGAGAATGGTGACAAGTGAGTAGATGCTGATAATGAAAAACTTTTGACACATTGTTGTCAAGTATGAGTCCACTTGTAAATGTATGTTAAACCTGATCCTGGAATTTCACATGACAAGTAGTGGGGACCTGGGGTTAAATCTGATGGTGAAACATTTCATATGACAAGTAATGGTTAAACCTGATAGTAGAACTTTCACATGAGAAAAAATGGTAACTGTTAAACCTGATAGTAGAACTTTCACATGAGAAAAAAATGGTAACTGTTAAACCTGATAGTAGAACTTTCACATGAGAAAAAATGGTAACTGTTAAACCTGATAGTAGAACTTTCACATGAGAAAAAAATGGTAACAGTTAAACCTGGTAGTAGAACTTTCACATGAGAAAAAAATGGTAACAGTTAAACCTGGTAGTAGAACTTTCACATGAGAAAAAAATGGTAACAGTTAAACCTGATAGTAGAACTTTCACATGAGAAAAAAATGGTAACTGTTAACCCTGATAGTAGAACTTTCACATGAGAAAAAAATGGTAACAGTTAAACCTGGTAGTAGAACTTTCACATGAGAAAAAAATGGTAACTGTTAAACCTGATAGTAGAACTTTCACATGAGAAAAAATGGTAACAGTTAAACCTGATAGTAGAACTTTTGCATGGCGAGTAATATTATCAGTTAAATCTGGTAGTAAAACTTTCACATGGCAATAAATGGTAACATGCAAGAATTAAAGCTGATGGCTGAGTTTACTTTGATACAGAGAGAGAGAGGGAGGGATCTAATAATGAAACTCTGACAAACTGGTAAGGTAAATCTGACAGTGGGAATCTATGATGACTGGGCTTAAGTGATGCACAGTTTAACAGGTCTGGCAATGAAGAGCTGGCTAAGATTTTGATGCTCCTACCAGCAGGCTCTTATGTTCCTTGGTTCTGTCCTTTATGGTGGTGGAGCCTACAAAGATGACTAATCTTTGGCATTAGACAAGGTACTATAAATACTCCCCCATCTGACATTACACCTGAGGCAGCTGTTACCAGGTGTGTTAAATCCACATTTCAGCTGTTAGTAACCTTTACTTTCAAATGTACCAGTCAGGCCTTACATGTAGTTCTCTACAAAGTGAGTTGAGTAGCAACATTTCCACTAAGTAAAAAATTGTGGGTATTTTCTGAACATGTAGTGATAAAAGATGAGAATACAGGATAATATGAGATGCATTTTATCAAATAAGGGACATTTAGGTATCCAATCTGAAGTAATGCAGTTCCTGGGACAGATCCTTAAAATATAGGACTGTACCATATAATGTGGGATTATTGATCTCTTTAGCTGTTGGTAACTAGTGAATAAAGCCTTGATTGTGAAGGGAATAGATAAACATAATACAAGCTGATATATAACGTAGTCTATAGAAACAGCATCTAGTGGTGAAGTGGTTAGTGCACTAGTCTTTCATGGTGAAGGTTGGGGGGGGGTTTGAATCTGGCTGGAGGCACCCCAGTCACCCAGCTGTAGAAATAGGTACTTGACTTCTTCTGGAGTTGGAAAAGGAAAGGCGGCCAGGCATGATGCTGACCATATCACCCTCTAGTGTGCTGACAGGTCAAGGAAAATGTGGGCATTACCATATCCCTATGTGCCCTGAAGGCTTGACATGGTTACCTTTACCTTTTATAGAAACAGATGAGTGATTGTTATTAGTTTTATTTTCAGATCTGTATCATAGTATTTTGTCACTTTTTTCTTATCCTGTTATTCAAAGATACATCTCTGTTGTAATTATCTGCCTCATTATGTTTATGGTCTTTGATGCTATACATCTTATATCGTACTGTTGTCATTGGTATATAGAGTACGTTTTTATCAGTGTGCAGGTTTTGTACTTATGCATGCGAAGGCTGGAAAACAACTAAAGAAACAGACAAGAAATTAGACTCTTTTGAAAATAAATACCTAATGGAAAATACTCAGTATAAAGTGGGACAAATTAAAAAACAACTAAGGCAGATGACTAAACAACAACCAGTCTCTTGGGTGATCAGGAAAAGAAGACGGACATATGTTGGTCACGTGATGAAAAGAAACAGTCAGAGAATCCCAAAACAAGCTATCTAGTGGACCACAACAGGCTGAAGAAAAAGAGGCAAACTCTAAAGAGGACAGTTAAGAGAGGCCAAATTAGTAGGTATAAGAACCCTTGATGAGGTTGAAAAGCTCGCTGAAAACAGAAAAACTTGGTGAACAAACATTCAAGCCATGTGTGACATTTAATGGCACTGGAAGGATGTAAGATGTAAGATGTTTTGATTGAAGACTATACACTTTTGTGTCACTGCAGATATTTCACCCAAGATAGTGTACTGGACAAGGTCCCTTCCACATTCCTTCTAACTGGAGGATGCTATGCTGGGATGCAGCTGATTGGCAGTTTGTTGCTGTGCTACCCACCTCATACCGAAGTGAGGGAAAGTTAATGTTGTTATGTTCTGTGTGACTTGTTGTGTGTGTAATTATGTATGAAAACTTTCCCTCTCCCCTCCCAACCCCTCATACTCCCCTTCCCCACCTCAGATTCATCCCTCTTCTTGTTAGGTATGAAAACACTTTCATCACATACACTAACATGCTAATCACATACACTAACATATGCTGACTCGTGATACCATCTCATGATGCTGTATCACGTGAGCCTTAGTCACAGTTTGTTGTATGAGCCCCCTATGTATTTTTCTCATGCTGTAGTTTGTACAAACATATGTTTCATCATGTCATAGTACACACACAAACATTTGTTAGTTTATGAACATTCATAGTTTTCTGCATTCACTAAAACATATCTGTACATCCATTTTCTTTCATATCTTGTGGTACCTACCTCTTATTATGGACTAGGGGTGGGAATGTGAAGGG
The DNA here is from genome assembly GCA_009760885.1 of Achatina immaculata. NCBI lineage: Eukaryota > Metazoa > Mollusca > Gastropoda > Stylommatophora > Achatinidae > Lissachatina > Lissachatina immaculata. The sequence continues at coordinate 11,189,726 of CM019707.1, forward strand.
CACGACATGTAAAAATAATAAAAAATGACCAATATTAGTGTCGAATCCATAGTTTTTGGGGGTCGCTGAGATGAATAGTGACACTCCTGATACCGTTTAAGTACAAGTTCAGCCGCATCAGCATGGGGGGTGAGAAGGGGTTCCTGTCTAATAGAAGATTGTGATAAATAAATATCTGGGCAATTCTGGGTAATCAACTAGTATATATATATATGTATGTGCATGCATTTGTTTGTTTGTTTGTTATGTGTGGTATGTATGTGTGTTTGTTTGTTATGTATGTATGTCCTGTAGCATGTGCATGCCATAAGGGTTGTGAAGTGTTAGTGTCTTCACATTTCTAGGCCACTACAGCATTTGAGGTAGGGATTTTAGCACCTGTCCTCACTGCCTTTGTTTTCCTAGAGATACACCAGGTACCTATTTTTTGAGGCTGGTTTGACCCCGGTGCTGGAGTCAGTCTTAAAAAATTCTGCCCAAGTGTGAAATCAAACCAGGGACCTTCCGATTATTATGATTACTGGATATTAAAATCTGAGTCTTATTACAGTATGTGGGTATTTAAAATCTGAGTCTGATTACAACAGCTGAGTATTAAAATCTAGGTATTATTACAGTAACTGAGTATTCAGATTCTCTCTTGTTATTCTAGCATCGGCCTATATCTGAACACACATCCTTTGGCTGTGATTATTAGTATTTGAACAGTTTCTTCTCTGTGCTTCTCAAGTGCATTTGTTGTCATGGGAATATATATTCTGCAACATTTCATGTATATTTGCTTGTTTGTGAACTTGCATCCTTTCCATGCAAGGTTTTTGTTGTGTAAGCACCAAGCAGAGAAGAAGGCATATGTATAATTATGATGAACAAAGCACTGAAACTTACTTGATCAGAGAGTCACAAGACACCACAACATATCCTCCAGACATGCCAGCTACATAACCCATTTGGGCAAAGGTCATGGCCAGACCCCAGACCCTCTGCAGAAGCTAAGCTCTGTGGCAGTGAGGAAAACCAGAAATGAAGTGCTGCATTTGTGAGAGAGATTGGTGTCATTGTCTGAGTGAGTGACAGAAAGAACTTGCTTGTGAGGTACTCTGACAAAACTCCCAACAAAATTGCTAGAAAAGCCATATAATGGACACCTGAAGGAAAGAGAGAGAGAAAACAATCAAGGATAGCCTAATGAGAGACTGTCAAATCTGATATGGACAGCATGAGACATATCTGAAACTTCATGCAAAGGGTAGCACTGATTTTCAGAAGTGGAGAGATTTTGTTGCTGTTCAGCATGAAGCAACTTGTGTACTGGTATTAGATAAACAGTGGCTGGCATCATGTATGGATGTTACAGTCTGTTTTCCTGCATTTGTTGGCTTATGAATCCACATTTTTTCCTCCTCTCACATTTGTGTATGTATGACTTTATCATCCATTATCAACTCGCATTTGAACATTTTTTAAATACTTTATCCTCAAGTTTATGTGCATTTGAATACACTCAATCCTTTACATGATAGTATGAAAATATCCCTAACCCTTTCCTATGCATCTGTTTGTATATCTCCATCTACACATTTTCAGCATACGGTAAAATCTCATTATAATGGACTTCAAGAGAATGGCGAACTAGTTAGTTATATCCAAAGTCTACTACATCCAGAATAATATATGAATGTAGGAGTGCTGCCAAGACCTGCAGACCTGGTCCTATAAACATTAATATCACTTGAATGATTAGAATGATCACCCTATTTAGTGTTAGCATTGTTTGAATGATTGCCCTGTTTTGTGTTAACATTACTTGATCGATTGCCCTGTTTTGTGTTAACATTACTTGAATGATCACCCTGTAGAGTTAACATCACTTGAATGATTACCTTATAGTGTTAACATTACTTGAAAGATTACTCCACTAAATGACTTGAGTGTATGTCATTGTGCCTTATTAAGTTTCATTGCTTGCATAGATTTTCAGAAAAATCTCAGATTTAAGTGATGTTCTCATGTTTTCTTTGAATTCAGTAACAAGCCATTGCTTTTGCTGAAACTTGCTATACAACGATTTCAAATCAGAGTTCAGTATATCAGCATCTTTTTTGGGGAGATTTCATTTTGTTTCAGCAATATAGACTTGCCGACTAACTCACAGAACAAACTACCAAGCACTCTATAACATATGGACAGAGAGACACACACTGCTTCTAATGCTACTGACACCATTGTGATTGTACTACATAAAGCGATGTTCATTTTGAAGAAGTTTTAACTGTTGAAATAAGTTGTATAGAAACTTGGATAAAAATAAGCCATAACAACCTATCAAAAATAAAAGGTGATGAATGAAATTTAAATATAATCATCATCATCATCATCATCACCACCACCACCACCAATACCACCACCATCATCATTATCATCATCACCACCACCATCATCATCATCACCACCAACATCATCATCATCACCACCATCATCATTATCATCACCACCATCATCATTATCATCACCACCACCACCACCAAGCATCATCATAATCATCAACAAAGGTTCTCCAGCCAAACCCATCTTTAGCAAGTTTGGATACCTCAAACCATGTCTTTCCTACATCCTTTAGTTCTTCCTGTATTGTGCGTCTCCATGTCCCTAATGGTCTGCCTCTCATTCTTCTCCCTTGAGGTGTCCAAGTCAAGGCAGTATAGAGACTTAATGGAGTCTAGTCACAGCTTTATCTGATAGAAATGGTTATCTTTCTGTCTTATCTTTCTCAACATTTGAATCTGAATTAAAAAAAAAAAAATTGAGTGAGTCATTTTTCAGCCAGATGATTCATGTAGCTGATGAGACAGTTTCACCAAGGAAATGATTAAGATGGTCGATAATGTTAATAGACCATGGCATTTATGATTATTTAAATACTGTCATTACACTGAGACATGTAATTCTGGATAAAATGGCTGACAGTAAAATAGTCAGCATGTGTAATAATTATTCATTTTTTTTTCAATTTTGCTAAATTAAAAAAAAAATAAGCAGGATGCTGTAGAAATGGCTTCCAGAAAGAAGGTAAACACTCAGCTTTTTGTTCTCAGTAAACCTGCAGAAGTGGGGTTTTTTTGTTTGTTCTTTCTTCTTTATTTGTGGTTCTGACAAACTGCATTCATCTCATTACATGCTTTTTTTTTTCTTCTTGCTGTAACTTGCAGCTCGGACATCTTTATATATCCCCACCGCTTTCCAGTTTACTTTTGTGGTCTCTTTATGTTATTTATAATGTGAATAAATTTCCATTGTGTTAAATGCAGAACTAAAAGTGGTAATTTATGAGTGCATGAATTACTTAGTTTTTATGTTTTATGGTGGTTTGCCTGCTTCATACTTTCATACCATTTTCCTAAGCTTGGTTATTGACTTTATAATGGTACGGGTCTGGGTTTTTTATTCTGCATATCAGGGATATGAATACACAGTGAGGTTACTAGAGAGTGATAAGCATTGTTCCCTCTAAGGGTTTGCGGTCTGTGTGCAAAATGTTCAGCTCATGTACAAAAAATATTGTGTGTGCAAATGTGCATAGTAATGTGTTTATCATATGTATATATATATATACACACTGTAATGGCCTGTACATTTAATAACAGGATAAACCTGCTGTACTTTTCAGTTACTGATATTTAGTTAATTGCAATGATGATTTCATTGTTTACTTATTCAGTGACAGTAGTTAAT